>LPNX010613073.1:391837-557615 GCA_001517045.1 Pseudotsuga menziesii
TTCTTTCTCATGACTCCATCAGCAGTTGTAGAAACATGAATTCAGATCTATGAGTGTACCATAGTTACACTTTTTTCCTTCCATATTTTCCTTTATTTATCAGCAGCAGTTCAGATTCCTCCACTTCACATTACAACAGTTCTAGCAGTTACAACTGCAGCAGCATTTACAGTTACATTTTTATCCCGCACTTGTGACATATTCTCCATGATTCAGTAGCAACAGTTCTGATTCCTTCACTACCCATGATCCAAGAGTTACAATCGGAGTAGCAGTGACACATTCCACGATCCAGCGACATCAGCTAAATTCCTATTGCATCATTCATCTACTTGTTGGGTAAGTGGGGGTATGTTCTTTTCTAAACTTTAATCATGCAATTCCTGACATGCTAGCAATGAATAATTTGAAAAATTCCCTCACCATGCTCCATTTTTTTTCATAGCCCATGCTAGGTTGCATGAGGGCATGCAACCACATTAGTTGGGGAGGGGGAACTATATTCAATACATACTCACTACTATCATTCCATTTCTTTTCACCATCATCACCCATTTTTCATCTCATTTACCATTCACCAGCATTTCTTTTCCGACAAATCGTCTGTTTCACTTTGCTTCATACACATTGATATACATATTGGCATGATCCATAAAGATAAATAAAAAGGCTTTATTATGCACAGAGATGTCTTCTATGCACAGTGGTGTCTTCTATGCATATTAATAGCTTATCATTTCCAGTGAGCGTATGGATAAATTATTATGCAGCTAGAAAAAAGATAACGAAATGAATGTTGTTAACACAAGAACCAACATTCTTTGTATTCATGGTTGTCACATAAGAACCAACCATAAGGAAAATGTTAGTTGTTACTCATGCATTTCACATGATGAAATGAATGTTGTTAACATAAGAACCAACATTCTTTATATTCATGGTTGTCACATAAGAACCAACCATAAGAAATGCCAGTTGTTACTCAGGTATTTCACACCTTGGAAATATTCATTGTTAAAAAGACATCATCAATCAAAGCCAAAGTTTAGATGCCAAAAGTTCTTGAGAAGATCCATACACGGTTGCATGAGGACATGCAACAAGTTCAGTTGGGGACTATGTTGAGACTAGGAAATGCCACATTTTTATCCACTTTATCTTCCACTATTCCTCACATTTCATCATCCCATTAACTTTTCATCATACCATTTCCATACATATATGTGGGTTTCACCTTATTATTTCCCCTTTATTCATTGTAGTATTATAAGTGAATTTATGATTAAAATATTAGAAATTAAAGATGTTTTTCACTAATATCTCAAATATGGATGAGCTTTGTAATGTGTGGGAATATGTGAAGGATTAATTCAAGAAAATACTTCTTGAATATCTCCTCCACCATTTCAAGGAGATAATTATTCAAGCTAATTCTAATGAGAAGATCATGAAGATTTGGTTGGCATATCCTGTTTAGGATTTATGAGAGACATGTGGAGGATTTGAAGGGATCATATCTTGTAATAATAGGAAATTAGTTGAGAGTAGTTGAGAGAATAATGGATCTCTCATTATGAGATGGTTATCTCCTTTATGTAGAAAAGAGAGTGCTCTCTCTTCATTTCTTAGATATTAGTAAGAAAATATTAGATAGTCTTAGGTAGATCGTATATTGTAGAAGTTAGCCTTGACTTTGTAATATGGAGAAGGGAAATCTTAGCTTTTGTTCATAATATTGGCTTTGATGCTTTCATGATTTGTCATTGATTCTTGTGATGTAAATTAAGATTTCTTTATTGTTAATGTGAGCTCACATGTGTTGTCTTGTTTCTCTTCATATGTTGTCTTTCTTTTATGCAATTTACTTTCAACTGTGTGTTTCATCTTCCAACATTAGATTAGCAATTGCTTGTTCCATCTTTAGCGGGGTTAGATTATATTAGTCTTAGTTTCACGGGGGGTTAGATTAGCTTAATTTCGCTTCAGTCCTGCATATACTTTGCATGTGCTTCGTAATCCTACGAACATTAGATTGACAAATTAAATGGTTGGGAAAATACTACAACGGAATTAAAAAGGACATTAATTCATCCTAATAGTGATTACTTTCAAAAAATACAGATCTGATATGACAGTGGAGATAAATAGCGTATCTGTAAAGTGAAAGTACATTGTCAATACCCAATCATGCATAATAAATAATACCATTTGAGACATGTGGCCTATTTCTATTGGTTGCGCATCATCAGGGACATTTTTATAAACCGCCTCACGAGTGTTTGTTACCACCCAGGGAAACCAAGGCAGTTTCCTCTTATTATAAAGTGTCATCCCCATTGTCAATTTGAGTCGTCCCTTCCTAGTCACATCAGTTGGTCAATCGGGGTCCAATTCCATATGTCATGTCACAGGTCCTCCTTATCCAACTATATCCAACCAAATGTTAAATTTGAATAAGTTGAGACTATTAAAACTCATTCTTCACCCATTGTTGAGTCATTATCATCTGAAATGTCAAATGCATCAGCTGACCAGACCTCCTATGCATAAGTACTCTAGTCATCGGTTGAGCCATCAATCTAGACAACAAGTCATCCTCCATGTCATATTAACGAGGTAATTTATTTTTCACCCAATTATGTTCAGTATTAACCATCGCAGTCTGAAATTTTTACCTTAACTAGTCAACCAAGTAAATTTAACCATGAACCCTACAATATCAACCATTAAATTTTTATACAAAACCTATCAACCTACTAAAACTATTGTTTCATATAATAATGAGGTCATATTTTACCATAAATATGACCCCAAAGACCATAAAATTACCCATTATGACCTAATTCAATCCTTAAATGAAGCATGATTTAGGTATTTTTCTGATCAAGACACCTCCAGATTATGGGATTCAAGAATGGAACGCTCAATGTGTACCCTATGTTGATTGTACAACATGAGGAGTCATTCTTCAAGACTTTTGTTGTATCAAGTTAGGGACTTGTGTGGTATAAAGTCAGGGCAATTTTTTTCTATCAACTCCTATCTATGTCCTCATGTAATGAGGTGGGATGCATGTACTGTGATCTTTTGCTGTCTCAATATTGGAATATTGTGTTGTATCAATATTGAAGTCTTTTGTTGTATCAAGGTTGGTCTTATGTTGTATAGAGACTGTGCACTTGTGTTGTATCAAGTATATACTTGTGTTGTATCAAGTCAATTATTCCATAAACAGTACCCTATTAGAATGGATCTCCAATTATGGAGATGGACTTATGTTGTATCAAGTCATGTGGTTATACTATGTGATATATTTCTAGTCATGCTCACTGAATACTATAAGTATCATTCAGGTCTTAGCTACCCCTAGAGTGAATTACTTTACCATATGACTATATGGGCCGGGGTAATATATATGATCATGAATATGTATTGAATAAATATTCTGTGTATGATATGATAAGATGGATAAATAATATGCATATGAACCATGCATTAATTAATTAATGGTAATGATATAATACATAGATAAAGAGAAGTTTGAATTTCCCATGCAAATGTCTGAGTGAACTTAAGTTATAAAGGTTCAATAAAATATGAATGCCTAAATTAGTGCCTCTGTAAAAGACTATCCAATTTTTCTCAAATATCAAAATGGTATTAGAGATTAGGGAATGTAGTTATATTGTAGCAAGATAATCCTACATAGATCTTGAAGAGTTGAGAAAAATATTACTACCATGACATCAATCTTTGTTCAGCCGAAAGACCACCTTGAAGGTACTTCGAACTTCAATACATCGAAGACAAGGGTGTTGAATATTCTTGAATAAAATAACCTTAATGGTTATATATCCATAGTGGAAGAGGATCCTACCACCAATCAAGGGAGAATCAACTTCAATAAATTTCAAGCAACATCCAAGCATATCATGTTTGATTCGGTTAAGGACAACCTCATGCCCATGATCATTCCATTAAATACCACAAGGGAGTGTTTTGATACACTAACCAATATTTTCAAGAAGAAGGCCTCGAGTCAAGAAGAGGGGCACATCCAAAGCAAGGTTCTATGCAAAAAATAGGAGAATATTTTCCTCATGACAAGAATGGAGAAATGGAGAAATCCTTTCACTACAAAGAATTACTTTCATTTAAGTAAATAAAGAAGGACTATGATTTTCTCCACAAGGGTGCAAAGGTCAAGAGGGAACCCACACAAATCAATGAAAGGTAAGTAATTTAGATTTTGATTGTTATATGGTGTTATAAATCAGATATAATTATTTTTTAATATGTTTCATGACTATCATATAGAATCTGTATTCCTGGACTTTGGAATTGTGTTGAGCATATACATTATTATTTGTATTTTATTAGCATATTGTCGATCTCATGAGTCTATATTATCTGATATAATATAGGACTGATATGATACTTATGTAGGACTGATATATACTTATATATGAATGATATTAAGACAAAAATTTCCTTCATAAGCCATGAGATAGAGGGATGCATGCTTGTTTCATGAGTTGTGAACATAGGACTGCATGGGGTCATAATATATCAAATAGAGGGCTTCATGCTTGCTTCATGAGATATGAATATGGGGCTGCATATTTCCTTCATAAAATATGAATTTTTGAACCGATATAGGACATATATAGGGTTTCAAAACATCACATAAGATATTAATGGGGTTATGTCAAAACATTGACTTAGTCTATGTACATAACTGTGTGAACCATTTCTAGTATGTTGAAATTTTTCATGTGATTTCATTTCTTAGTTATGTAATGTTATTAATCATTTGAAAAAAAATTATTGTAGGGAAAAAATATGCCTTGACCTACAAGAAGAGAATGACATGGAGTCATTCAGATGGTTGATCCTTAAAGAGAGAAGATTGGGAGGTTCCTATGTTTCTTAGGAAGAAGAACAAATGAAATCCTAATTCTATTCGAAGAAATGTAAAACCTATTGAAGGTAATGTATTTATATTAATTATTAATATAATTTTTAGATAGAGAGGAGTATGAGTCTCTGGGATGGAGGACACAAATTTATGATTCTCACATCCTAGATGTTGAGAGGGAGTGTTAGAATTAATGTGCCATTGATACGCAAGCAATGAGTGCCATTAGATTTAACTATTTTGCAGTGTAAAAGGAGTGAATAATATCCACTGAAAAAAACAAATCTCACAGGAAGCAGACAAGTATTGCTCAGTATAATTACAATATAAAATATGATTAATCCCAACATTATTACAAATAGGAGAATTCTAATCATGTGGATAGGATTCGAATCACCAACTAAATATGACTACATAGCTAACTAGAAGTGTCTAAATCACTCTTAGAGTTCAATTGGCTAACTCCATATGTATAATCCAGTCTCTCAATCAGTTACAATCAATCAAACCGGTCTAACTGCAGTGGTAGGTGAGAAGTAGGTGAGAATAGGTGCCTTCCCACATGCATCCATGCATAACTAGTGCTAACTGAACTAGAAGATATATAATTGAATGTAACTGAAACATAACTAAGCTTGAATAGTCACTAACTACCAACAACTGAAGCAGTTTGGTGCTGGCACTCCCAATGGATCCTAAAATGTAGGGATTGGTCTAGGAGGCGCATAAACATATGCATGAATGTGCAATCAGTTGCAGATAGCCTCAATCTATATATTTTCTCCACACTCTAGTAACTTGTACATGTGGCCCCATTACGCCAAGTGGACCCAATAATAACTAAATGACTCCTATGTTAGGAAAATATAATCTAATACATAGTTTGGACAAGGGAGGATTATAAATCCTAACACCCCCCCATGAATCCTAGCTTGGACAAAGTGGGCCCTGGTAATAAGGCCAAAAGTCACCCATATACAATCTAAAAGATATAAAATGTTGCTTAATAAACCAAGGAAATAGGTGAAAACCTCATCGGAACCACCCCCCCACCCCCCCTAAAAATAATAAGGAAATGGGAAAATACAAGCTATCTTTAGAAGAAAAGAATTTTCTTCCTTAGAAAATAACTTGTCAAAAAATCTGCCACAAATTTCAGCTTCTATGTAGCAGTATGGTTCTTCTTTGTAGCAGCATCCTGAAGCTGTGCATGTGAACCTGTCAATGTCTTTCTGAACTGATGGATGTTGTATGTGTTTCTTGTAATACCTCAATTTTGACTCTAATTGCATTAAATTATATAGGATGTAAATATCATTATTAAATTGTGGCATGGAGCTCAAGGCAAAGGCCCCGCCATGGATTTAGAGTTTTATGTTTGGAAATTAAAATCAATGTCAATGGTTATCATGCTAGCTAATGGCACAGTATAATTTGGACATCATGTAAATATGCAATTAATAAAAATACCCACAACTAGCTATGTCAATGCAACATTAAAGAGATGGGACATGATTTCACAAGGAATAGGGGGTAAATATCCAAACCCTTGAGCCAATGGGGAACAACCAAATGTCAAAGGGAAAACCCATAAAGCTGTCAACTACCCATTTTGTCTTTTTGTGCCAATCATGTATTTCTGCCATAAATTGGTTGGGGAAATTATTTCCTTGGCATGGGAAAGGTAGGGAGGTCAAAACTTGAATTGGGAAGACTACCCATTTTGGAAAAAACATGTTTTGGATTATGGGGTGAGTAAACACCCACAAAATTTCTTCCCAACCCATTAGGAATTCACATCCTTCATTTCCTCACGCGACTAAATCTTGTTGAGCTCCCTCCTTCACGTTTTCTGCAGTTTTTCTGTTTTTCTCCATGGCTGGGAAGTCATTTTTGGTGTTGTTGAGTGCATGTGCACTAGGGATTCACGTTTTGGTGTTTGCTGGGTTCGTATCTTCTCCCATAATTCCCATAGGAATTTTCTTAATTTGGATTCATGATTTTGGGGTTTTCAGAGGTCGTTTCTGTCCCCCTCACATAATCGGAGCTTGTTGTGTGTTTCCCTCACATTTTTATGTTGTTTCCTTATTTTTTCCATGACCAAAAAGTTGTTTTTGTAAATCTCAGTGGTTGGGAAGGTAGATCCATGAATAGAGGTCATTTTTTACTCCATGATTCCATTAAATGTTTCCTAAAATGATTTTCTTACCTGGGTTGTTTTTCCCCATTTACCATTTTCAATTTTGGTTAACAAGACGTTTTTTATCATAAAAAAACCTTGTATTTTGCTCTGAAGTGCATAGATCCTTGTGTTGGATTGGCTATGTAAGTTCATGGAACCCATATGTTAGTGGGTTGGCGGTGTTTGATGTGAATGTTGTCTTGGCTGGTAAGTCCAAGGAACCCATCTGTTAGTAGGTTGACTGTGTTTGGATGTGATTATTGGCTTGGATGAGTAATTCTAAGGAACCCACATGTTATTGGATGTTGCCTTAGTATCATGTGAAACCCAATTGTTTATTGGATTGGCTAGGAAGTCTCTGAAACACAACTGTGTGTTGGCTTGACTGTGGGTTTATGTCTTTGGCTATGCGTGAGCCCTCTTTTGTTCCCTTATTCCTTGTGGAAATCATGCCCAAATCGGGGGTTTAAGTGGTGCTAAGAGATTGATGAGCACACTGGCCTATGGTTGGGTGGAACATTGCAACGACATAGCTAGTTACGGGGAAGCTTCTTCTCAAGATAAGTATTTCTTGTGCATTTAAGATTCTGCAACTATATTTCTTTTAAATTATCATGAACATGTTGAATTCTTGAATGTGTTGAATGAATGATATTCACTTCCACTATGTATTTACATGTATTATGCATCTGTGTATGTATTTTATGTTCAAGGCATTTTATTTCATGTTCATGGGATATATTTCCCGTTTGACAGCAGCAACAACGTAGGTTGCGTCCTCTCCATCGTCATGATGAGGGGATGGAGCATGAAATTTATTATGTATGGAAGAGGTGGAGAATGATAAATTTTATTCTTCTGTGAGCCAAGTGGTTCATCATTCTCTATCATCATGTAGCACTTTCTTGGAACTTTGTTGCACCACTTTGTAGGGACTGAATCTGTTAGAGAGAGAGAAAGGTGCTCATTCTGATACTGGGACCTAGTTGTCCTTCTGTCTTTTGGATTCTCAACACCATCCCCAGCTGCAACAATGATATTTTTATCCCATATATGCTTAGGCCTTTGGTTTAGAATGGTTGTTAGATCTGGATCTAGAATCTCATGAGATTCGACCTCAATACCAAGATCATGTTGAACTTGATCCTCTTCATCTGTATTTGAAACATGTAAGAAATCATCATCATCAAAAAGTGGTGGAAGAGTGGTTATACCTTTCGATGGAGGTGCATCAAACACCTGATCTTCTTCAAACTGAACGTTTCGCTCAGTTAATCATTTCCTACTTGAAACCTCCATGAACTTGTATTTTTTTGCATCATCCACATATCCCAGCAGAATGCATTCACTTCTTTGGGCTTGGAAGGACTTTCTCTTGTCAATGGGTATTATGGCCCAACATTTGGAACCAAAAAATATCAAATGAGAGACATTAGGATTATGCACATGCAATTCTTCGAATGGAGTGTCCCCAACCACTAATTTACGAGGCACTCTATTCTGCAAGTATGAAGCACAGTTTACTTCTTCTCCCCAAAGAGAATGATGAATATTCTTGGCATGGAGAAGAAATGTTTCCATATCCTTCAGTGATCTGTTTTTACTCTCAGACACATCATTCTATTTTGTTGTGTATGTAACTGATTGTTCCTTTCGAATCCCATCAGATTCACAGTAATGATGGAACTCTCTTTTAATGTAGTCTCCTCCTTTATCAGATCTTATGCAATTGATATTTTTCCTGAAACTATTCTCAACCATAGATTTAAAAACTTAAAAATTTTCAAATACATCTGATTTCTATTCCATAAAGTATATCCAACAGAACCTAGAACAATCATCAATAAAAGTGAGGAAATGTTTAATTATTGTAACTTCGAAGAATATTCTAAATGTATTTTATTAATGGAACCTTTTGGAGATGTTATTATTCCTCTGTCAGAATGATATTATTGTATTAGGTCAGCAGAAAGTCATGAGGAAAACCCTCCATTGTAATTCGGGTCATTAGCACCCTCCTAAATATAATATTAGGTTGTTTTGAGTCCTTCTAGAGAAGTCGTCCCAGTCAAGTTTAGTAGGGACGACTTAGTTGAGTGAAAAGTTGAGTGAGAGGAAGAATATAAATATAGAGAGGCACTCCTCATTTGAAACACACAGATACACACTTGTGTAGCACATGAGAGAGAGAGAGTTTTATATGCAAGGAGGAGAAGGACCATTCTGAGGTTTTATCTTTATCTTTTTTATCATCTATATTGAGGAAGCTTTTCTTGTTGGGTTTTTTCCTTTAGGGTTTTCACAGGGTAAATATGTGTTGATCTTGTGATATTGTTTCTTTCAGTGATACTATATATTTTATTGTTGTGAAATTAAATTGAATGCTGATAATCTAGCTTAGCATATAGAATCTTAACATGGTATCAGACCTAACCTGAATAGGACATCTTTCACAAGGTAAAAAATACCTCTCTCCCTCTTCAACAAGAAATTAGGGTTTTGGAGACAAATGGATTTTTGAAGATCAGACTACATAGAATGTTGTGCCCTCCTAGAGAGCATCCACTAAACATGACATCAAAATTTTTGATTGGGTAGATCTCTGAGAAATTCAAACCCTAGTTTGACACTAGACCAAAAATTTAGAAAATCAGAAAACTGCACTGCATAATCTCACAAGTTAGTTTTGAAAGGTGAAGACTTTAGATCTTCAGAAACCAAGCACACCAGTCAAATCGCCTCAGTCAAGAGCATATCCTGGTAAGATCAGTTTCTCATTTTCAAGAATTTCATTTTTTTGTAATCTCTTGACAAGATGGCCCCAAGCACCAAGCTTGAGGACAAACTAGAAGGCATAGAGATTTACTGAGCATGGAAATAAATAATTGGCCTCATTCTCAAGGAGAATGATCTTGACAAATATATCGAGAAATAAGTTGTAGAACCTGATGAGGTTGAAGCTAAGGAGAAGCACAAAAAGGATCTAATTAGGGCACAAAGGATTACTGCTAAATCTATCAAGGATCACTTGATCCCTTAAGTGTCATCCAAGAAGAATAAAAAAGAAATGTATGATTCCCTAGCAAGGATGTATGAAGGAAGAAACATCAACATAAAGATGAATCTAAGAGATTAATTGAAGAGCACCAAGATGAGTCATGGAGAATCCATCCAAGACTATTTCACAAGGGTATCCCAGTTCAAGGAATAACTAGAAGCCATTGGAGACACCCTTGATGAAGATGATTTGGTTATGACTGCTCTCAATGGTCTCACTAGACCCTGAGATTCATTCATCCAAACTATGTGTGCCAGAAAGGAAAGCATGAAGTTTGATATTGTATTCAAGAGGAGGCTAGAGTGGCCAATAGAGAAGCTCTACTGAAGGAAGATGATCAAGCCCTATACACTGTTGGGGCGCACACCTTAACGGTCCCTAATTTTGGTAACTCCGTGGTTTTTGTTCAAGTTGTAAGTGGAGCTATGACTCAAAATAGTCTTAGGGGTGTCGGGGTTGAGTAAAAGTCCGTTCTTTGTAATAAACCCATGGTTTAAGTCCAGGGTTTAGGGTTTGGGGTGCCCATGGTTTAAGACCATGGTTTTGTAATATGTGCACTATAAATAAGAACTTTTGTAAAGAAGTAAGGTTAGGATTTTGATGTAAAAGGAACTGATGTGAAGCTAAGGCTTATTTTGTAAGAAAGGTTAAGTCCCAGCCGTGTGCATGGAAAACCTCTGCAGCTGTGTGCGCAGAGGGTTTTCGGTGATTAAGGAAATCTGCAGCTGAGTGCACAGAGGCCTGCAACTGTGTGCGCGGCTTTGAGGAGTTGAAGGGATCTGCAGCTGAGTGAGCAGATCAGAACTGTGGTTTTTGTAGAAAGTTGAATAAAACACAGTTCTGTGGACGTAACCCCTACACTGGGGGTGAACCACGTTATATCTGGTGTTGTGGTTCTTTTGTGTTGTGTTTTTTTATGTTCTTTCATGCATTAATATCTATATATCTGATAAGTAAATATCACTGCTAGATAATAACTTCGCTGTGAATTCCCAGTAAGGGCTGCTCAAGGCACTGTTTGTTTATCTAGCCGCGAAGCTAAATAAGTGAATGTTAAGTTCTGTGATTTATATTTATAATCTGTTAAAAGCTAAAGGTACAGTAATATCCCTCTTCTGCTTGCAGAAACTTGGTTCTGCGGCACCCCATAGCTGTTTGGGGTGAGACTGCAACCTTCTCACAGGTTGTTCCTGAAAGGGCCAACACTGTGGGTCTTTGTTGGTGTGAAGTTAAAGGTATAAACCCAGGTCTGCCCTATTTCCCAACAAATTGGTTCTGTCGCTGGTTGAACTCAGTATCCGCCCAAGAGGGGTTTACATCGTACCTCGAGGGCTATGTTCTAGAGACCCTCTATGAAGGAAATTGGTGATTGGTTTGATGAGACTTATCTGAAATTCGCTGAGCAAGAGAACAAAGATCCGCGTCGTAGTGCAAACAAATTTTTACAAAGGTATGGTTTTTGTGACGTTTATGAAATTTTATTTGGTAGTATCCACATAGAGTTGCACCAGTGGTTCTCCAGGTTAATAGAGAGAAGGACGAACTTCCAAGAACGTCAGTTTCCTGTGTGGACTCCCGCCAGAATTAATATACTGAAAAGGGTGAACAATGAGATATCCCGCGCTGTTGATTTTTGGACAACGTAAACCCTTGAAGCGTTTGTGACGGAGTTAGCCATCGACACGAGTACTTCCTTGAGTGAAGCCGAGCAACAGTTTTTCAAAGGACCAAGGGGTAAGTTTTTGAATTCATTTAGTTTGAGAATTAAAATGCTATTAGCTGAAAAAGGAATATTGCTCATTGAATCAGACTGTTATATTTTGTATTACTAACCTATGGTTGCAAGTGAAAATACCTTCAATGAGAAAAGTGTTTTGCTGTGAAGTGGCAAAAGGTACAAGAGAGATTTTGGATCCTATTCTCAGGGTCAACATATTGAGTATTCCCCTGTAAATCCCGCAGAGTCAGAACCTGAAGAAACCCCTTCTGTAAGAAATCCTCTGGTAACCCCATAGCGAAGACCTATTATCCCTGAGAATCCATCGCAGTCTGGCAGTCACCCTAGCCCGAGTACCCCTGTCGCAGGTCAGTCTATCCCAGTAAGTTCTCCCCCGGCTACTCCCAGTCCCCCGCCAACCCCCCCTAGATCCACCATGGCCCACATGCATGATGAGATTAAGCTACCTGTTTTCAAAGGAACTGGATCAGAGGATCCAGAACAGTTCTGATTTTTATGCGAAGCAGTGTGGACTGCTAAGTCCATTACATATCAAGATACAAAAAGAGCGCAGCTGGTTACTTCTTTCCGAGACCGTGCTCTGACCTATTTCATGAAGTTCTCTAGCACTCAGAACCATGCATTGCCTAATATAAAAGTAGCCATGATAAAGGAATTTAAGAAGCTGAAATCTGAGTCGTAGTGTATCACTAAATTGAAAGAGATTTAGCAGCAGCGGGGAGAATCAGTGTGGGATTTTGATCAAAGATTCAAAGTTCTGCTAGACCAAGTCAGTTTCCCCATTGGACCTGTGCAACACAAGGAATGGTTCATTGCAGCGCTGCTACCACATAGCAGAACCCCACTCATGCAATAGAAGGTTGCTGACCAGCAGGAGGCTCTGGAAATCACGATGAAGCTTGAAACCGATCCTGTCGAAGACAATTCTGGTATCCCTCAAATTCAAGCGCAGTTGGCAGCGATGGCTTTGGAGCTTTGTGATATGAAAAAAGGAAAAACTGGACGCGAAGAGGTTTGGTGCACACAATGTCGGACAGAAGGTCACGACAAGGAACAGTGCCCTATGGTAAGAAATTACCTGAATACTGGTGCACCAAACCTGTTCAATCCTACTGTTCTATATTGTGAGATCTGTCAAACAATTGGTCAGCATCGACCTGAGAATTGCTATCTGCTACAGAGGTATGTGCAAGTTCCTAAGAACCCTTACTGCAAATTCTGTAAGTCCGTAGGACATAATGAAGATGAGTGTCGCAGTTATGACCTCATGAAAGAGCACACATATGATGCCTATTGGGTACAAAATGAGGGACAGAGCCATGATGCCTATGGATACCGTGGCAGTGCATCCGGAAGAGGTGGTTTTGGAGGTCGTGGTCGTGGTGGCATGGCTGGTAGAGGACGCGGTTAGGTGGTGTGTTATAATTGTAACCAGGCCGGACATCTGGCTTGCGACTGTCGGAACCCCACTATGACATGTCAGTATTGCTGAGTAGTAGACCATGTGATTGAGCAGTGTCCGTAGTTAATAGCTAAGATTTAGGAAAGAAACAATGCCTCTACTCAGAATCTTCATCTGATTTCAGTTCAGCAAAGACCTGCTCCAGCCATTAATGTTGTTACCCGAAGTGGAGCTACGACGCATATACAGCCTGCCGAGACACAGCCTGACAAGGCTTAGGTTCGTAAGGCCCCCGTGAGAGTCCATGCCTTTATTATTGAAAGAGAAAAGGAGACATTCATGGACACCAAGCAAGATTTTGGGGATTCTACCACAGCTGTAGCCTCTGCGCAGCCACAGCAGCAGCAGCCGCAGCCGCAAGAAGCTTCGACGGATAAAGTAAGTACACTGTCTTCCTTTTTACAGAGCTGTATGAAACTCTTAAGGAATCAGAATACTTTAAAGGAGTTGCAAAAAGTTCTCGCTTTCTATGAACCTTAGAGAAGAGTTTATAAGGAGAAAATTGTTAATCGTGTTCGATGAACTGGTAGGGAAATGAGATTGAATGCTCAGATAGGCGAGTATGACATGACTGATGTTATATTGGACCTAGGATCAGAGATAAATGTCTTAACCAAGCAAACCTGGGAACAAATGGGACAACCTGCCCTTGATTGGTCACCTATACAGTTGAGATTAGCCAATCAACAAAAAATTGTGCCACTAGGACGATTCCCTAATGCTTCAGTAGATATCGATGGCATATGTACTGTAGCAGACTTCAAAGTTATTGAGATCATTGACGACAGCAATCCATATCCATCCTTGTTAGGAATTGAATGGACAATGGTAAATGATGCAGTTATTAAGATTTCGACTTTCGAAGGGAAAGAGCTACGAGTCATCCTACCACTAGATCCCTCCCAAGGAGAAAGATACACAGAACCACTCAGAGACGAAGATCTGGATGTTTTGGAGCATATCTATAACCTTACAGCGAAGGAAGAAGATTATGTTGACCCTAGTGCTGAAGGTATTATGGATTGGCAATGTGACAGCTCCTGTATGACGGACTCAGATGATGGTTTAGAGAACTAGTAGAGCCGGTTGTATGAGCTACATGGACACAAATGTGCCAGGATTACCAAGTCTCTCAGATGGCTTACCTCATAGACAAGAGCCTTACCCGTTTATGATGGTTCGGGAGACCTAGAAGAGTTTAGTGCGCCATTCTCAAAATAGATACCAGACTCATAGAAAATCGAGGCTTTGGACTCAGCATTTAGAGATACAGTAGCCAGATGGTGGAATGGCCACAAACAGTGCATTCATAGTTGGGAAGTTTGCCAACCGTCCCTTTGCCTGAGATTCACGGATCGACCACAGGAGGTCCAGAGTAGATTTAACGGCAAGGCTAACCCTCAGGAACATGTGGCATGGTGCTACGACGCATGGAAGCATGTACCTCAGGAAGAATGGTTACATCGGGTTGTGCATACTCTGGACTTGATAGCAAAGAATTGGTATGCGGCGGCTGAGCTTCGCCGGGATACTGTAAGTTGGGTTTGTACTGTTGATAGTTTTGTGCTTACCTTTTCTACTAATATGGTCTATCCAGCTTTAGATGTAGCTATTAGGTTGACCCATACTAAGGTCTTTGATGATCAAGAATCCATCGAATCCCAACCTGATTGGCAAGCCCAAGCAGCTTATGCTGTAAAATGGTACAACCTCACAATTGACGAGGATGATGATCTGTGCAATAATGATAATCCTGAGTCAGAAGGACACTACGATGTCCGCGAACCAGCAGACAAAGCCCTTGAAGTGACTCAGCCCCTGAAGACGCGGACAGTTAACATAGGAGTTGGAGATTATTGGGATGAAGTGATGGTAACCAGAGCAACCCAACTTCTCCATGAGTGTCAAGACTTATGTCTGATGAAGTTCTTTGAAATAAAAGGACTCATTGAAGCTGTGGCTGAATTTTTGTTGAGGGTAGAAGCTCGACTCTCTATCTCAGATGATGTTCAAAAGTGTCGAATGTCCTTAGTAGGGCGCAGTCATAGCGACTGCTTGTGCCGAAGAGGGAAAGGTATGTCGAAGCTAAAGAAACAACCATTAGAAGAAATCAAACTTGGCGGCACCGGTACCTTATTTGCCTTAACTGCCTGTCCTAAGGATATCCATCGAAATCTAGTGCTGTGGAAGCAGGATCTCTGTCATATTTGGTGCCTTAAATGCACATTTATGACCGATTTGATCGGTGGATTGTATAAGAAGATACCTGGGCATGGGAAAATCACATTCCGCAGTTTCACAATTGAACCTATGTCTGCCGATCAAGCACTTCAGGACTTATTAAGAGAATTTGAATAGACAGGTCTGTAGAACATTTTCCACCCCGCACCTGTGCCTGCAGCACGTGAGGAGAATCTACCAGCACCACCTCTACCAATGCAAACACTGTCTTCCAGGAAACAGTTCAAGCCTGAAATTCTCTCTAAGCGAAACGAAGATCGACATAAGCAGTCTGGGCAAACATCGGAGGATCCCAGAATGAATCCGCCTGGGTTAGTAGAAATACCAAGTGAAGGAGAGGGGAACATTGCACCACGGCAGCCACCATATGTCCCCCCTCTTCGACCAGGAGTTAAAACACCTCGGTGGAACAAGCAGTTCACAATAAGCACCCCTTCACTGCCATCGGGTGTGCAGCTGGTTGGGACCATGACAAGCAAGATAGACCGGCTTAAGTATTTCGACCATGATACAAGTGATCATGGCAAGTTTCCACAGTTCGTACTAGAAGCATATTTGCATTTTGTCAAGTACGATGAGACCGGGGCGACATTATTAGAAGTCAAACGGTGGGCTGTCGGCTTGGATCAAGCTGGTCTGCTGAAGATGCTCGACGTTCCCCATTTTGGTCGCGGCACATAGGTGACCGTAGTGGTCAAGCAGCTGCTAGCGCTAGTTCATGATGACCACCTATGGATAGGAGACAAGAAAATCCCTATCAATGGTGAGCTCATTCAGAGGATCACTGGTTTACCAATAGCAATTCCTAATCCGGCAACCGAATTTCCATCAAAGCATGAGGATACGAAGCTTGCACAAACCATGAAGGAACGCTTCGGCCTGATAAAGGGAAAACGCGGGTATCACACTTCCGCGATTCAGGAACAGCACATTCTCTTTGCAGCTGAGCTTTTAGCTTGCAAAGTCATACGGAAGTGCAGACCAACTGAAGTACCTGCCTCGGTTATCCGAATTGCTATAAACTGTGCCGAAGGTTACAACTACAACTGGGCAGAGTATATTGTATAGGAATTCCTGGACGACACTCACGATGCACAGGAGAAAGGTAGGCCCTTCCATTACTCATGGTTTCTCATCCTCATCGCACTGGTAGGATGGCAAGAACCTATTGAGGCATAGTTTCCTGAGGTGCTAGAGCACATGTCTGGCGCAGCCAGGTACGCATCGCTGTGGGTTTCATAGGATAAAGCACACCAACAGATGACAGATTATGTATTTGCTTTTTATATAATGGATATCCAGTTTCAAATCACAAAAAACCCACAGCTTAGTAATAAGTTATTCTCTCAATATGACGATGCAGCCACCTTCAGCGCCTACATGCATCATACTTTCATTTAGGCCCGCGCAGATCCACAGCATCAATGGTTCTAGCTACCATATGTAGTCACTGAGGGTGATATCCGGGTAGTAGTTTAGCACTGTCTGGTTGAATGGTTGAAAGATGTAGGAAAACAACCTCACATTTCGGTCCCCTTAGTTACCAATGTGGGCGTAGGCCCTAGTCACCAGCAGCAGCAAGGTCCCTTGGAAGACAACGAGGAACAACCTGAGTCGCATCAGCATGACAGCAACCAGGGTGGAGAAGTGGAAACCGATGAAGAAGAAGGACAGGACTCAGTCAAGATTACTCCAGACCCTAATAGGAAGGATAAGTGCAAGACACCAGAAGTAGAGGAAGTGGACAAACCACTGCCCCGAAAGAAAGCAAAGGCGTCAAAGGAAAAGAATATCGATGACACACCCGGTTTGACAAGTGAGGAACTTGATGAGGCTTTGTCAAAGTCCACAAAATTTCTTACCAAGAAATGGTCAGATTTTGCAACTGTGCATTTGGATGCCATCAATGGTGTCGCACAGCACATATCAGAGCTGAAGGACTTGGCAGCACAATCGGTGATCGGCACTATAGCCAACACTACCCCAGTAAGTGTGCAGCCCGATCTAAGGCAATGGCCAGCCCAAGAAAACAAGGGCCAAGTATCCACCACTGCCCTCATCATAACTGATGCAGCATCTCGCGCAGAGATGAGCATGACAGTAGGAATTGATTACACCAAAATGTCCATGATAGAACTACATCTCTTCTAGTCAGCTATTGCAAAGGAAATCTAGGCCCGTGACCATTATTCACAAATACAGTTGGACGATACCAGGAAGAAGAATGATAGCCTCGCAGCGCAGCTGGAAGCCACAGAGCAATGAAAGAGGGACGCATAACGTAACAGGATTACATTGGTCCGAGTTTTGGATGAAGCATGTCGAAGTCTCCTCGATTTCGACATACAACTAGTGGAAGAGCCAGAGCAAAGATTAGCCAGGTTGAAATACTATGCACAGCAGTCACGCAGTGAAATAGAGAAGCTCAAAGCAGAACATGACGCTCAAATTGTGGAGCTCCAACTCCGCATCCCTCCGGAGATCCCACCAGAGGTTAGGGAGCAACGCCGAGCAGAAATTCAGGTTTCTGTAGCAAAACTCTCAGATATTGTGAGCAGCGCAGCAAAGCTATTAGAAGATAGCGTTGCGGCCTGGACTACATTGCAGGAACATCCAGAAGTCGGACAGCTGCAAGCAACCATCAGGCAGCGATAGACAGAGTTGGATGAAGTAAAAGTGGCAATTAAGACATTGTCGCTTATGTAGAAAATGTTCAAGGTAAAGCGAAGCAATGAACTCCAGCAGGAAATTGAGTCTTGAAGAGCAAGAGCAACAGAAGTGGAAAATTCCATGCAGCTGCTTATCAGCGAAGCTTTTGAGTTGAGTACTACTGTGGATACCCAACTCAAAGTTCTGAAGGAATATCATGCATTTGCGCAGGAAAAGGCTAGCCAAACATCAGCCATAGTATTGCAGGAGTTGGTCGAGAAAGAGCAAGCAGTTGACAATATTATGCACGGCCTCAACAAGCAGTACACTCTCCTCGCTGACAAAGTTCGTGGACCAGAAGCATAGCAGAGTGTCCCGGGACAGGACACTGGTGAGTCTTAGGGGCCTGTTGGGGCGCGCACCTTAACGGTCCCCGATTTTGGAAACTCCATGATTTTTGTCCAAGTTGTAAGTGAAGCTATGACTCAAAATAGTCTTAGGGGTGTGTTGATGGGCATATGTGACTATGCATGTAACAGGGGAAAACAACCCAGACCGAGATCCTTAAAGCAGGTTCGAAGCTGTTTGGGATGGTTTTTCCCGACAGGTTTAAAGGCTCTGTTAGCTTGAAAATCTAATCCAAACTAAATCTAAAAGATGAAACTAGAAACTACTTCTTGTTAGTTAGATCTATACTACCCCTATGAAGGCTACTCCAGTTAATTAGTATGTTATAAATTAATCAGTAAAAGTTGATCTACTCAATCAATTAGTTTATAATACATGAATAGAAAGTTAATCAAATGTTCTCAGACTTAATGAATTACAGAGATACAATATAAACATATATACACTATTCATGAAAGCAAAAAATGACTTGACATTGATGTAAATACAATGATCTGGTTCAAAAGATTTTCAAAAATAAAATGAAAGCTACTATTAATCTATTCTAAACAATCCTATCCCGATCAGGAGCGAGGTAAAATATTAAATTGAAATCAAATTCTGCCAATGGAACTATTGCATGAATACTCTTGAAAATACTAAAAGAAATCCAAACATTAACAAGACCATACAGTAATCACAATATATCACATATGTTATGATGTCAATCATCAAGTTCAAAACATGACATATCAGCAAAATCGAAACAGTATAAGTCGATTACTATACAGGATATATCTGCATGATTCTTTAAATAAACCATATCAAACATAAATAATATGGGAAAAGCAACAAAACCAAGCGATACCATGAACACATATATGCAAAGTATAAATACTATAATCATATATAAGTATCACCAGTTTAAAATACTGTAGCTGCTGACAGCAAACTGCCTCCAGTCACAGGAATATCAAACAGTGGTCCTGTCTTCTCCTTTCCCAAACTATTGACCCCCCCTTTGCAATCAAATTCCAGTTTGCTTAAATAAACAAAGGTCAAAAGAAATGGAATCCAAATTGAGCTTTGCACTGGCGAATTTCTGGAAAGACCCGTTTCTTTGCCGACCATAACTGAAAAAATTGTGTTCAGAGGATCCCAAAAATCTCTTAGAATCCATCACTTTCTGAGGAAATCTCCCTAAATAAAGATAAATGGGCCCATTCTGAAAAAAACCCATGTGGCGGATTTTTGAGATCTATCTCCATTTATGAGCAGTGAAGCCCAGAAAAATGCCTGCCTGTTTAGCTACGCATTTATGTAACTCGCTGAAAATGAAATTTGTGGCATACTTTCCTTCGTTTGACTTGGAATCTCTGTAAAAATATATTAATCACCGTCCATCTCCTTATTCCCAGCAATTTCTCTTCCTCGTTTCCTTTAAACCTACAGAAATTAAATTTAGAACAAATAAAATGAAAAATAGAACCAAATCTTCTTTTAACTAACATAATAATTAAAATCCTGTAATTAATTGATGAAGATCGATGAGATATTTGTGTAGCGAATCTCTCCAAACGTTTCTCTATTTTTGTTAAGGAAAAGCTGGTGCATACGCTTCATCTTTTACCTGCACATTGAAAATGTATATTAAACTACAGTTTATGAAAATTGCGCGAATACATAAGAGACAGGTTAAAAGATGAAGTATTTTCCCTTTTCCAATGAACTCATCGATTGAATACATTAGTAACCTGAATGCTGACAAATGTGACATTCGATCTGTTATTTTGCTTGAGTTTCTCATAGCAACAATCCCGACAGTTTCGTTCATTTTCTCGCTCTTACAGGGATCCTTCCAATGATTTGATTGATATCGATAAGTTCAAATCGCATAGCTAATGGAGTTTTCCACAATTCAATAAACTCAATAAATTCCAGTTTTGCAATGTCCACACGTCAAAGAACTGATATATATTATTATTGTCTTGTTAGACAGGTGTTTCTCCATCTTTCATTATGGCGTACTTGGGTTGAGATCATAGTAATCTTGATGGCTATGATTTAACCATTACTTGTTTGGGAAATGAAGCGTGGCGATCCTTATCCATGACATTGGCGTCCACTACAACACTCAATCTCCTCTTTAGAATGCTGGCAAATTATAAAAATAGGTATCATCTTTTATAGAAAGCGTTGAGCTGGCTTCTCTTGCTACCTGTGGAGAATGTGAACTTCAAATATTGTGACGAAACAAATATTTAATAGTTTGAGACTTTCATTTTGAGATTTAACAATACTTGCAATTCGATTAAAATCTTTCATATGTGGCGATGTTTCATCCCTTGAATAAGTTAATTTTTGGAAACATAAATAATTAATAAAAACAAAAATTACTTTGAATTATAAGGAATAGTTCCACGTAAGTAATTTAAACCAGCTTATAAAAAGTGACCATCATGAATATGTAAAAATAATTTTGGAGAAGCCCTTCATACACAAAGGACCAAAATGAATAATAATACCATGAAAATTTTAATGAGAAAAAACTAGCAAGAAGTTGCAAGCTCAAGTGAAAACGCGGATATGCTCATTTCAAAACCTTCACGTGTATCTCAACGAAATGATCATTTAGACAATTAATCTGAACTCGTCAATATGATCATGTGATCAATAAAGTAATAAAGGCTTGGAATTGAGAAAAGTTGTGGACATATCAGCTTGGAATCCAGAGGCATCCCACACTTAATGAACCTCGAGCAATAAAATATCAACCTTACTGTATAATAGTTTCAACCTTCATAAATGAGAGACATGCTAAGCGAAATACAAATCCCATAACCCATAGTATCAACCTCGACCTTTACATCCAATAATAAAGATGACATATGAAGCCCATCATAAAGATCAAGATCAAATAATAAGGTTGTGTTATGCATAATTCGTAGATTGAACGAAAAGCCTTGAGAATATAATTTGAATGAACTTTGATAAAGTGCCAAAAATACAATAATCAACCTTCCAATTTCAAAACCTTATCAATATTTACGATAACAAAATCACATAATAAAATCAAATGATAAATATTTGTATGAGATTTCAAAATTAGGTTATGACAAATTATTAACACTTATCCCTTGATTTTCAATGCAAATCCACTCAAAATAATAATTTCAAAGTAGTGATTTTGTCAACTAGTCCATAGTTCGCAAAGGTTTTTCTTTAAAAAAACATGGAATTTCATTGTTTCAGGAGCTTCTCGAATGTCACCATTTCAGTAGCTGTCAATTCTTTAGGTTTGCTATATGAAATTCAAACATTTCATCAAAACAAAATACAATTTTGTTTGATGGAATAATGTTTTTTTTAAGGCTGTTGAGTAGGGGCACAACAGATGGCGACTAACTGGGTGAAACAGTTATCTCTGCGAAAACATGAAATCTGACTTGTGTATGTAGCAAGATAAGAAAAATTTTCTTTAACTCAGATTAGTTTTTTCCTCAAAATAAAAGAACTGTGCCTTGTGATAAGACTAGATTTCAAACTAATACCAGATTCAATTATTTTATCATTATCCAGAGATTACCTTAAAAAATGATACGAATTTTAAGTTTTTTCAGAAAACATAAGACTCCAAAAGAAATTAGTCCTGGGAAATACAATTTTGATATTTGACCAGTTTTTTAAGATATGATCTCAATACTATAGTCATGACCCTCCCCGGAAGCGTCCATAGCTTCGAAAGGGTTGACTTTTAACCATACATCCTATCATTCTAGTCCCAAGATAATATAAAACATGAATATTTAGAACTTCTCAATCTATTAATGGGTAAGCTGCATTGGAACCTCTTCACGAGTGTGAGATGACCTTGGATTCTTATAGATTTTTGTATATATAACAATTTATGATTTGGAATCCAAGTATGCCACAGACGGAGCCCTCCTACCCGCAGGCGTCCATAGCCTCGAAAGGGTACGTCTTTTAACCCATTCTACCCAACGGTTTATATCCCAAACTAATAAGTTTAAAGAAGGTTTCATACTCAACATTTAAGTGCTCATCTACAAGAGATTTGCATGTTTATAATGGGGGAACGTAATAGGAAACTCTTTACGAGTAAGATAGCGTAAAGGATCTATAGATAACTGATTTTATTATTAAATTGCAACTGCTTTCCCAGAACCGATTTCTAAATAAGTAATAGAATTCCTAGTAATAGTGACTTCGATATCCATTAAATCCAACAATTTGAGGATAATGATAAAAGAAATGAAATAAAGTGAAAGTTTTCATCTAGTATTTTTGTTTGCAACAGTTCAATTTCTTTTTCTTTTATTTCTGAGATAAGAAAAGATTTCTAAAAGTATAGATTTCTTCATGTTTTATATAATAAGATTCCAATTTTATGACATAAAAACATTCCTAGATCTGAATCATTTCTCCTAGTTTTGAAAAATCAAAAGAACCACAAAAAACAAAAGAAAAATAAAAATAAATTGAAAAGAAAACAACCAGTAATTATAAATGTACAATATATACATGAGTTTTATTTGAGCAAATTACAAAAACGAAGGATTTCAAAGTCTACGAGAAAACTCTTAGTAAAGAAAATGAAATTTTAAAATAAATTATACACACATAACACATGAGTTAAATCAAGATCTCATCAAATGGAAAATAGGTTTAACAACAAATGACTGATTACCAGCAAAGAAAATGAGAGATTAAAATAGATTAACATATTTTAAAGTTTTTTATCCCTATTTTTTTTTTTAAATCTTTCAATTTAGTCAAAGTTGTTTTTTTAATAATTGATGGGATGTTAATCTAATGTGTTTTATTCAGAAATAAAAGTAACAAAATAAATCCTAATGAGTATGCAGCTATAAAAGGATGAAAGGTTATTTCTTTTAATGAGAAGATTTAAAAAACGAGAGGAAGTAAAGAATTGCTTCCCTGATAATGATGTGGTCATCTCATTTTTAAAATGATGTTGTCGCAACTCCATATATCTGCATTTATTCAAATGTAAACAAACATAAATCATTCTAAATTATAAACCTAACCTAAACTAATAAAATAAAATATATACAAACTAAGTAAATTAAAATTTCCAATGAAGCCATTCATGTAGCTTGAAACCTGCCAGAGAAAACAAGTCAAATATGAGTATTGGAATTGGAATAATTCAAAATGAAGAAAAGAAACTAAATCAAATTATGTATGTACAAAGCATAAAAGATGACACGGAAACCTTTTAATAAATGATTCCTCCCACCATGTATAAATCGGATCATAAAAATCAAGTCGGAAGAAGATAGATTTCTCATGAGAATCATGATTAAAAAGAATCTTATTAGAAGTATGATTCAAAATTCGTGAAAAATGATCAATAAAAAATGTATCTTTTAACATAATATCATCATGACTAAATTTAAAAAGAGCAAAATGACATTCGGGTATTATCTTAAAATTGATGACATTATCTTCAGATATGATTATCATGTTGCAATGAAGAAAATTAATGTTCAATACATCATGAATAAATTGTGCATCCCTTTCAATATTACAAATTGAATCATAATCCTTACTGACAAAAGATAAAATGGATGAACATGCGTGAGTCTGATGAGTAACGATAGTAGAAAAATTATGATCTTCTTCATGACAAATTTCAACTAAATCAGAATGGATATCAAAATATTCTTCATTTTCAAAAAATGTATTTCCTTGTATCCTATCAAAATCTGACCATAATGAAGTATTCCTTAGAAAATCATTAACATGTAAATGTAGTCTATGATCAGCAAAAACATCAGGATACAAAGAGTAGTAAGATTCAGAGTACAAAAAGGTAAATGCTTCTCTATTGATATGATTTGTTTCATTGACTACTTTAACAGAAGCATCATTAGCAAAACTCTGATCTAATGAATTTTGTGAAGAAATGAAAGGAACTAACTCATCATGAAAGGAAGATGATGAAATTATATCATCACTAGCACATTCAGTTGAAGAATTAAGAATTTTTGGTTTATCTTCCATTGTCTTGTGAACAACAAGAGTTTCGAAATTATCGCTTAATGTAAAAGTTGAATCATCATCCTTTTTCTCTTGTTCTTGAAATAGCATGTCATAAAATTCTATGATTTGTCCATTTTCAACAATTTCATTTTCAGCAGTGGAATTAGAAAGAATAGATTCTAAATCATCTTCAACTAATGAACTAACATGCATGCTATCTATTGTAGAATTTTCATTCTTTTTCAAATCATGAAAATCAGAGAGAGAGATAAGATGGAGAAACCAATCCATTTTTTCTTTTTCGGAGAGCTGGTGTCCTTCACGAAACCTGTAACATATTAACATAAATCTAAAAAAGAAATCATCAAGAGATTCATCTTTATTTCTACGAATATTTTCTAACTCAAGTTTGAGTTTCTTGTAGCTATAATCCTCATGAGCATTAAGAAATAACTTCGTGAATTGTTCCCATGAATGAATGGACTTTGCTGGCAAGAACTTAAACCAAATCAGAATTCTTCCTGTGAAAGTAGCTGCAAAAAGATTGCATTTCTCAACCTCATAAAATAGATCTATGCAATCACAAAAAGAATTAAATACCAAAAGTTGATGAGAGGCAGAAATCTTACCTTCTCCATTGAAGCTCAGTCTTCGCAAGAAATTAGATAGCTCTGGAGAAAAACTTTCGCCAGATGTATGAATGCTGAAAGCATGATCTAAATCAGTAATATCAGCCATTTCATGGTAAAAATAAAAATAAATGAAATAAAAAATCAACCAACTCAAAATGGCCTTCTTCCTGATCAGGCCCTCCTTCTAGCACCATTGTTGACGGGCATATGTGACTATGCACGTAACAGGGGAAAACAACCTAGACCAAGATCCTTAAAGCAGGTTCCAAGCTTTTTGGGATGGTTGTTCCTGACAGGTTTAAAGGCTCTGTCAGCCTGAAAATCTAATCCAAACTAAATCTAAAAGATGAAACTAAAAACTACTGCTTGTTAGTTAGATTTATACTACCCCTATGAAGGCTACTCCAGTTAATTAGTATGTTATAAATTAATCAGTAAAAGTTGATCTACTCAATCAATTAGTTTATAATACATGAATAGAAAGTTAATCAAATGTTCTCAGACTTAATGAATTACAGAGATACAATATAAACATATATACATTATTCATGAAAGCAGAAAATGACTTGACATTGATGTAAATACAACGATCTGGTTCAAAATATTTTCAAAAATAAAATGAAAGCTACTATTAATCTATTCTAAACAATCCTATCCCAATCGGGAGCGAGGTAAAATATTAAATTGAAATCAAATTCTGCCAATGGAACTATTGCATGAATACTCTTGAAAATACTAAAAGAAATCCAAACATTAACAAGACCACACAGTAATCACAATATATCACATATGTTATGATGTCAATCATCAAGTTCAAAACATGACATATCAGCAAAATTGAAACAGTATAAGTCGATTACTATACATGATATATCTGCATGATTCTTTAAAGAAACCATATCAAACATAAATAATATGGGAAAAGAAACAAAACCAAGCGGTACCATGAACACATATATGCAAAGTATAAATACTATAATCATATATAAGTATCATGAGTTTAAAATACTGCAGCTGCTGACAGTGAACTGCCTCCAGTCACAGGAATATCAAACAGTGGTCCTGTCTTCTCCTTTCCCAAACTATCGACCCCCCCTTTGCAATCAAATTCCAGTTTTCTTAAATAAACAAAGGTCAGAAGAAATGGAATCCAAATTGAGCTTTGCACTGGCGAATTTCTGGAAAGACCCGTTTCTTTGCCGGCTGCAACTGAAAAAAATCATGTTCAGAGGATCCCAAAAATATCTTAGAATCCATCACTTTCTGGGGAAATATTCCTGAGTAAAGATAAATGGGCCCATTCTGAAAAAAACCCATGTGGCGGATTTTTGAGATCTATCTCCATTTATGAGCAGTGAATCCTTGAAAAATGCCTGCCTATTTAGCTACGCGTTTTTGTAACTAGCTGAAAATGAAATTCATGGCATACTTTCCTTCGTTTGACTTGGCATCCCTGTAAAAATATATTAATCACCGTCCATCTCCTTATTCCCAGCAATTTCTGTTCCTCGTTTCCTTTAAACCTGCAGAAATTAAATTTAGAACAAATAAAATGAAAAATAGAAGCAAATATTCTTTTAACTAACAGAATAATTAAAATCCTGTAATTAATTGATGAAGATCGATGAGATATTTGTGTAGTGAATCTTTCCAACCGTTTCTCTATTTTTGTTAAGGAAAATCTGGTGCATACGCTTCATCTTTTACCTGCACATTGAAAACATATATTAAACTGCAGTTTATGAAAATTGCGCGAATACATAAGAGACAGGTTAAAAGATGAAGTATTTTCCCTTTTCCAATGAACTCATCGATTGAATACATTAGTAACCTGAATGCTGACAAATGTGACATTCGATCTGTTATTTTGCTTGAGTTTCTCATAGCAACAATCCCGACAGTTTCGTTCATTTTCTCTCTCTTACAGGGATCCTTCCAATGATTTGATTGATATTGATAAGTTCAAATCGCATAGCTAATGGAGTTTTCCACAATTCAATAAACTCAATAAATTCCAGTTATGCAATGCCCACACGTCAAAGAACTGATATATATTATTATTGACTTGTTAGACAGGTGTTTCTCCATCTTTCATTATGGCGTACTTGGGTTGAGATCATAGTCATCTTGATGGCTATGATTTAACCATTACTTGTTTGGAAAATGAAGCGTGGCGATCCTTATCCATGACATTGGCGTCTACTACAACCCTCAATCTCCTCTTTAGAATGCTGGAAAATTATAAAAATAGGTATCCTCTTTTATAGAAATCGTTGAGCTGGCTTCTCTTGCTACCTGTGGAGAATGTGAACTTCAAATATTGTGACGAGACAAAGATTTAATAGTTTGAGACTTTCATTTTGAGATTTAACAATACTTGCAATTCGATTAAAATCTTCCATATGTGGCGATGTTTCATCCCTTGAATAAGTTAATTTTTGGAAACATAAATAATTAATAAAAACAAAAATTACTTTGAATTATAAGGAATAGTTCCACGTAAGTAATTTAAACCAGCTTATAAAAAGTGACCATCATGAATATGTAAAAATAATTTTGGAGAAGACCTTCATACACAAAGGACCAAAATGAATAATAATACCATGAAAATTTTAATGAGAAAAAACTAGCAAGAAGTTGCAAGCTCAAGTGAAAACGCGGATATGCTCATTTCAAAACCTTCGCGTGTATCTCAACGAAATGATCATTTAGACAATTAATCTGAACTCGTAAATATGATTTGTGATCAATAAAGTAATAAAGGCTTGGAATTGAGAAAAGTTGTGGACATATCAGCTTGGAATCCAGAGGCATCCCACACTCAATGAACCTCGAGCAATAACATATCAACCTTACTGTATAATAGTTTCAACCTTAAGAAATGAGAGACATGTTATGCGAAATACAAATCCCATAACCCATAGTATCAACCTCGGCCTTTACATGCAATAATAAAGATGACATATGAAGCCCATCATAAAGATCAAGATCAAATAATAAGGTTGTGTTATGCATAATTCGTAGATTGAACAAAAAGCCTTGAGAATATAATTCGAATGAACTTTGATAAAGTGCCAAAAATACAATAATCAACCTTCCAATTTCAAAACCTTATCAATATTCACGATAACAAAATCACATAATAAAATCAAATGATAAATATTTGGATGAGATTTCAAAATTAGGTTATGACAAATTATTAACACTTATCCCTTGATTTTCAATGCAAATCCACTCAAAATAATAATTTCAAAGTAGTGATTTTGTCAACTAATCCATAGTTCGCAAATGTTTTTCTTTAGAAAAACATGGAATTTCATTGTTTCAGTAGCTTCTAGAATGTCACCATTTCAGTAGCTGTCAATTCTTTAGGTTTGCTATATGAAATTCAAACATTTCATCAAAACAAAATACAATTTTGTTTGATGAAATAATGTTTTTTTTTAAGGCTATTGAGTAGGGGCACAACAAGGTGTCGGGGTTGAGTAAAAGTCCGCTGTTTGTAATAAACCCATGGTTTAAGTCCAGGGTTTAGGGTTCGTAGTGCCTATGGTTTAAGGCCATGGTTTTGTAATATGTACACTATAAATAAGCACTTTTGTAAAGAAGTAAGGTTAGGATTTTGATGTAAAAGGAGCTGATGCAAAGCTAAGGCTTATTTTGTAAGAAACGTTAAGTCCCAGCTGTGTGCATGGACAACCTCTGCAGCTGTGTGCATAGAGGGTTTTCGGTGATTAAGAAAATCTGCAGCTGAGTGCATAGAGGTTTGCAGCTATGTGCATGGATTTGAGGAGTTGAAGGGATCTGCAGCTGAGTGCGCAGATCGGAACTGTGGTTTTTGTAGAAAGTTGAATAAAACACAGTTCTGTGGATGTAACCCCTACACTGGGGGTGAACCACGTTATATCTGGTGTTGTGGTTCTTTTGTGTTGTGTTTTGTTATGTTCTTTCATGCATTAATATCTATATATCTGATAAGTAAAGATCATTGCTAGATAATAACTTCGCTGTGAATTCCCAGTAAGGGCTACACAAGGCACTGTTTGTTTATCTAACCGCGAAGCTAAATAAGTGAATGTTAAGTTCTGTGATTTATATTTATAATCTGTTAAAATCTAAAGGTACAGTAATATCCCTCTTCTGCTTGCAGAAACTTGGTTATGCGGCACCCCATAGCTGTTTCAGGTAAGACTGCAACCTGCTCGCGGGTTGTTGCCGAAAGGGCCAACACTGTGGGTCTTTGTTGGTGCGAAGTTAAAGGTATAAACCAGGGTCTGCCCTATTGCCCAACATACACCCATTCCAAGAGAAGAAGAAGTCAACCCAACTTCAAGAATGGAAACCACAAGGAGTCTCAACCTCCCAGAAGGTTCCAAAGAACAAGAGAAAGTTTCCCAAAGAGGGACTACTCCAAATTTCAATGTTTCAATTCTAATAAGATAGGAAACATTGCTATAAATTATCCTTTAAATAAAGAAGAATACAGGAAGAGGAACAATAACAAAATAAATCATGCACATCTAGCTGAATATGAGGATGAAGAAGAATAAGAAGAAGAAGGACCTCAGACAACACAAGCAAGAGAAGAAGATGCAGAAGAGTATGTACTATTATTTGCACTTTCTGGGTCTGTAACACCTGGAGAAGACACATGGCTTATTGATAGTGGTGCTTCGAAGCACATGATGGGGCAAAATAAAATTCTGTCAAAAATTGAAGAAAAGAACTCTCCTCATAAAGTATCTCTAGGAGATGACTATCAATATCCAGTCAAAGGAATTGGTGAATCAAGCTACAAGATTGATTCAGGAAACCCCTTGAAGATGAAGGAAGTTTTATATGTACCAGGTCTAAAGAAGAACTTACTTTCTATCTCATCATTAGATAAGAAAGGATATAGAGTTTCATTCATTTATGGACAAGTATTCATCTGGCCCAAAGGAAAGTCAATTGAATATGTAGTTGTCATCAGTGAAGAAGACGGAGGTTTGTATAAACTCAATGGACATTTAGAAACAACCATTGTTCATGAGACCACTAACCCTAGTGAACTGTGGAATAGGATGATTTCCCACATAAATTACAAATCACTACCTCATTTGAGCAAAGTAATGACGGGATCACCAGACTTGAAGATCTACCATGAAGGCATTTGCAAAGGATGTCCAAAAGGAAAGAATATCAAGAATCCTAAAGGTACATTGGAATTAATTCATTTAGATGTATGTGGTCCAATGTACTCCACATCCTTGAGTGGTTTTGAATACCATATTACATTTATTGATGACTATTCAAGAAAAACATGGATATAGTTCTTGAAAGGAAAGAACGAAGTGTTTGAAAAATTCAAGGAATTCAAAGCCTTGATAGAAAACCTTTCAGACAAAATAATCAAGACACTCTGATCAGACAATGGCATAGAATATACTTCAAAATAATTTGAATCCTTTTGTAAATATGTTGGAATCAATAGGTAACTAAATACTCCCTACAATCCTCAACAAAATGGAGTTGCGGAAAGAAAGAATAGAACCATCATTGAGGAAGTGAAGATAATGATATATGATCAAGATCTTCCAATGCATCTATGGACTGAAGCAACAAGAACTGATGTCTATGTACAAAATAGAATATCTCACAGTGCCCTTGGATTCAATACTCCAAAGGATATGTTCACGGGAATGAAGCCTGAAGTAAGTCACCTCAAGATATTTGGTTGTACAGTATATGTTCACATACCGAAAGAGAAAAGAACCATGTCGGACCCTTCTAGAAATAAAGGAATATTTGTTGGATACTGTGAAGTATCCAAGGCATTCATAATTTACATTACTGGATTCCATCACATGGAAATCAGTAGAGATGTAACATTTGATGAAGAAGCAGCTCTCAAGAGATCCAGAAAATGTCAACATGAAGAAGTATATGAGGAAGATGCACCTCCCATAAATGTAGAGGCTACATTCCTCCCTGAAGATGAAACACCTGAAGATCATGATATGACATAACCACAAGAAAATCCCTTGATGGAGATATCACGGAAGAGAAATCCTTCTTGGGTAAGAGAAATTATACAAGAAGCAAAAAGATATGGAGCTTCAGAAGGCTCCATAAGGATAAGCAAGAAGCCAAGCCACTTTCCAACTATGTAGCTTTAATGTGTGATCTTGTAGATCAATAACCTACAAACTATGTGTTGATGTATTTGTAACTTCGAAATGTATTAACTTGTATATTTTATATATTGTATTTTATTGGTCCACTATGTTCCTATTGGGAGATTCATTAATGTAATCAAGTCATGTAAAGTCGTAGATTTTAACCCTCGTTTGTAAGTCTGGGGTAAAGTCCCCACAGTTGTAGGGAAATAGGGTTATTAGACTCTCCTAGAGAAGTCAGACCTGGTAAGTTATTGTTAAGTCAGAAAATAGTATAAATAGAGAGTGAGCCTCTCTATTTATCACACACATTAACCTAGATATAGTGCATAGGTAAGAGAGGTGAAGCTCACACAAGTGAGAGAGAGAACAACTGTTGGAGATCATCTTTCTATATTTCAGTTTTACTACTTCCATTGGTGCTCATTCTATCTCTGAGGAAGTTGTGGGGTTTTCTCCTTTATGGTTTCCCCAAGTAAAATCTTTGTGTCTCTTATCTCTTATGATTATTGTTGTGCATGTTATTCTCTTAGATAATATCCTAAGATCATATTGCTTAAATGATAAAAATATAACATGGTATCAGAGCTAACCTGAGAAGAAGACATTGTGCAGCTGCAGAAGCTAGGGATTCTTAATTTTTGGGTCTCTCTCCATAATACATCAGCAAAAGGAGGCTAGGCTAACTCTCAATTAAAGGGCACATCTTTCTGCCGAAGCATAATTTGATTTTGGGCATTTTTAGTTTTTTGCTGCGGGAAATTAGGGCTTTTTACAGAAGAGGAATTTTTGAGTGATCCCAGCATATGATTTCCCTCCTCATCAAAATCAAAGTTTAGAGACCAATTTCAAAGTTTTTTGGTTGAGTAAAACTCCTAGAAAGTCAAACCCTTGTTTGACCCCAGGCCTGAAAAACCCTAAAATACTAAAACTGGTAGTTTTTGTACATTCGCTATATATATGGATTGAAGAAGTATTAGGGGCTGAAATTTTCACAGGAAAAAGAGAATATCCTAGTGTAACCTATGTCAAAATTTCAGCCTTAGATTCACTATTATTTTGGAGATATGATTCCTCCAAACCAGGGTTCCAACCTCTTCCAGGATACATCCCTAAATAGGACACCTAGGGAGAATTGCTATATCTCAGGCTACGAAGGTCCAAATTAAAGTTTTCAAGATGTTATAGATGGGGTACATAATTTAATTTCTATGGTAAAATTTTCATACCATGATGATGAAACAAGGACACATGCCAGTCCGTACAAGTTCGCTAGGCTGAACAGTCCTAAAATAAATCACCTTGGGAAAAATATCATAAGTCTCAATTTGTGAAACCACTTCTGCTCAAACCTATGGTGTTGGAAATAGGATAGATGAGGATATATTATTATGAAATATCAGACATATATGTGTTTTAATGTTGGATATACCATATAAACAATATCAAGAATTTCTACAGAGGAAATTGGAAAACTAAGGCTTCTTGTTCCAAGAGCTTCCCTCCAATGTTTTTAGAAAAGGAGTACATTGTACAGCTCACATTGAAGAGGCCCATATTTCTATCCAATCAAAATTTTTAAATCCCAAGTTTTTAAAATTAGGGTTTCTCTGACAAACCCTAGATCAGCTAGATCCGAAACCAAGACGGACACCTCAAATTGGTAAGATCTATTCTTTTGTATTTCCATTTGAGGTTCTCAGTTAAAATATCTCATGACACCAGCCTGATGTCAAGCTTGGTGAAGATAACAAATTCCAAGCATGGAAGTATAGGATTTCATTGGTTCTTGAATAAAATGAATTGTACACCTACATAAGTGGAGAGGTTCCAGTTCCAAAGGGAGACAAGGCTAAATCCTTACACAAGAAGACCTTGGTCAAGGCCAAGAGGATTATTGTTGATTCCATCACCTTATACCATAAGTGTCTTCCCTTAAGAGACCTAAGGATATGTTTGATTCCTTGACCAATCTATTTGAAGAAAAGAATATAAATAATATGAAGTATAGGAACTCTGTGATCCTTCAAGAAATTGACTTGGATAAGTATTTCAGTAAGAAAGGTCTAGGAGATAGAGGGAGATGAGGCTAAGGCTAGAGCAAAGAAAACCATTGCAAATTATATTAAATATCATCTCATCCCCCATGTGTCATACCCGAAGACACCAAAAGGAAGTGCTCGATGCTATGACGAAACAGTCGAAGAAGAATAAGATACTTTTATAACCACCTTGAATGGCCTCCCAGGATCATGGGATTCATTCATTCGAGGAATGTGTGCCAGAAGGAAGTGATTACTTTCAGAAGACTCTGGGAAGAGTACAAACAAGAATAATCTCATCCCATAATAAGAGAAAGAGAAGATGGGAGCAACTGAAGATCAAGCTCTCACAATCCAAAGAATATCCCTCAAGCGATGAGGAATATGAAGGACTCAACTCTTGAAGAACCTCTTATCGATATTAGCATTTGTATAAGAAATGATATTGTTATGAATGAAGAATATGATAAAGATGAAGGCTCAAGAAGGAGTCTAGACATGAAACAAATAAATATAAGTATTCAATTTTCATTTCATGATATTGTTTTGTTATGCATTTGTTTATATTCAGTTGATGTGTTATGCATGATAGAATGTTTGCATTAATGACAGTATACTACTAATATGCATGTGATGGGTAAGTAGCTCATGGTGCTATACAACTCTCCATTGCTACTTATCTAGAATGAAACCTATTTGCTGACATATTGGATTAGTGCACAATCTCAATGTTGTTTTGGTAGATATTGAAGGAATCTAGAAAGTTTCTGTGAGATATGGATGAATGTTGCATTGGATAAAATAGTTGCATGATTATGTCTTTATGTATAAGAATTTACCATTATGAATATGACTTATGAGCTGTTTCTAACCATACAACTGGTGCATTTGAATTGTAGGAAAGATCATGTACAATCGCCTACAATAAAAGAAGGATGATAATTGTTTCGAAGAACAAGTGATGACAATTCAATAAATTATCCAAAATGAAGAATAGTATGGCGAGAATTCAAGAGGCCTCAAAGACACTCTAGTTATGTGACACTGTTGAGCGATATAATTGATGAAAAGCCTTCAAACAATGAAGAAGTAGCCAAGAAGCAAGGGAAGGAGAGTACCAGTTCAAGAAGAATGATGTCTACTATGCAGTATCGAGACCTGAAGGGAAGTTTGTAATGTCTTCCATATGGATCTACAAGATCCATCATGCAGTTGATGGAAACATTGTGGGATACAAGGAAAGATTTGTAGCATGAGGCTTCTCACGGAAAGAAGGCATAGACTATGAACAGAAATTTGCAACCAATAGAAGTTAAGACACATGACAAGAAGATTCATGTGTGCAAATTAAAGAATTCCTTGTAAGATATTAGAAGACACCCATGGGATAAATCATACATGAGGAGCTTGAATATCACATAGAGTGATGAAGATCTTAACCTTTGCTACAAGGTTGAAGATGAAATTCTATAGAGGATGAAAAGCTCACAGATGGGTGTGGGAAGAACATTTTCAAGATAGAGGATCTTGGTATCCAGTGAACCGAGATGGATACATAGAATATTAGTAGCATAAGAAGCTACTTGTCACTCTAGTACAGAATGTTTCAATACATACAGTATGAAAGGAAGGGGGAGAATGATGCTCCACTTCAGAGGGAGTGACTGTAGAAGATCTTGAGGTTCAACGTGGTACAATAGGATGAAAATCTCACTCACGGCTCTAGGATTTACTGAGAGTAAAGTAGATTCCAACCTTTACTTCAAGGTTGAAGGTGGAATACCAGTGATGCTCCTGTTATATGTCGATGACTTGTTCCTAATAGAAAATAGGAACTCATTAACGTTTCAAGAAGGATACTTGTTGTTGAGATCAAGATGAAGGACTTGGATATGATGCACTAATTTCTAGGAATGGAGGTGTGGCAGAATGTGGATGGAATCTCCCTGGGACAAGGGAAGTATGTAGTAGATTTTTTGAAGAGGTTCGGGATGGTGGAATGCAAGGCCATGGCCACACCTATGGAATCAAACCTGAATCTATTGAGTGATGCTTCATCAGAGTCGGTTGATGCTACGATGTATCGTCATATGGTTGGGTCCTTAATGTACTTGATGAATACGAGACCATATATTTTCATTATTGTGAACACATTGAGCCTGTTCCTGATGGATCCGAGACATGTTCACCTGATGCTTTCAAAGCATGCAGTGAGGTACCTTAAGGATACGGTTGAGTGTCGGATCAAGTATGATACAAATAAGAAGATTAAATTGGAGGGTTATGTGGATTCATATTGGGTAGGAAGTGCCATTGATAGGAAGATAAATTTAGGGTGTTTCTTCAGTATGGGATCAGGTGTGATCTCTTGGTTTAGTAGGAAGTAGTCCTATGTGGCACTGAGTACAACCGAGGAAAAATATGTTGCCACTTGCTCGACTATTTGGGAGGTAGTATGTTTCTTTTGAAAAATACTATTTGATTTGATTGATATAACTTGCATTTTTGTATGATGCATAGAGGAGCAGTGAAGCTCCACTATGTGATCCAGATTGAGATCTCTCAAAAGAGGGAGTTCTAGCATAGCCAGTGAGATAGGTTGTCTGAGCATAAAATCCTAGAAAAGCTTATAGGTGGCTCAAACATAAATGGTCCTGTAGGTTGTCCTTGGATGTAATCTGTCCTGGTGAAGCTCATAGGTTATCCTTGGATGTAATCATCCTTGGTGTAATTCTATGCTAGAAATGGCCAAAATGAAGTTTGATTACTTCAGGGAGAAGCTTGGTGTTCTCCAGATCAAGGTTCCTTCCAAGGGGAAGTGATGAGTCTGTGTGCCCTTTTGACATGGTGGTAGGAGGGGCCTCCCATGGTCAGATATAAGTGCAGAGACCTTTTGACATGGTGGTATGCAGAGCCTCCCATGGTCAGATGTAAGTGCATAGCCCTTCTGACATGGTGATAGGATTGGTTCCTTCCATGGTCAGATGTAAGTGCATGGCCTTTCCTTAAATGGTAGATACCATGCCGGAGGATGTAAGTGTTGGGCCTTTCCTCAAACGGTAGATACCATGTTGGAGGATGCAATTGTTGGGCCTTTCTGACTGGGTCAGATTTAATTTTTGGGCCTTACCTCAGATGGAAGATACTATGCAAGAGGATGTAAGTGTTGGGACTTTCCTTGGATGGTAGATACCATACAGGAGGATGCAAGTGTTGGGCCTTTATGACTAGGTCAGATGTAAGTGTTGCGCCTTTCCTTGAATGGTAGATACCATGCCAGAGGATGTAAGTGCTGGGAATTTCCTTGAATGGTAGATACCATGCCGAAGGATGTAAGTGCTGGGACTTTTTGACATGGTTATATGTGAGTGTTGGGCGTGCCTTTCTGACATGGATGATGGATGTGTTCCTCCCATGGTCAGATGTAAGTGTTGGGAGGGCCTTTTTGACATGGATTCTGGATGTGCTCCTCCCATAGTCAGATTTAAGTTCTGAATAAGATGAAGACCTACATGGAGGCTAGGCCCACAACCAGCATGAAAAAGGGCTGGTTCTATAGAACTTCTATGACGAGTAGAATTGAGAGATAACACCATTTAATGAAGATAACGGGAGAAGTGATGAGGATGATATAGTGATAAAATAGCTTTGATGATTATCTAGTGATGATCCATCTTTGATGATGATCTAGTGATGATCTAGCTTTGATGATGATCCAGAGAAGAAGACTTGTGCTGATGAATTGTGTCAAGAGAATAGCTTCCTAGTTAAGAGGGAGTGTTGATGTATTTGTAACTTCAAAATTGATTCATTTGTATATTTCATATATTGTATTTCATTGGTCCCCGATGTTCCTATCGGGAGATTCATTAATGTAATCAAGTAATGTAAAGTCATATAGTTTAACCCTCCTTTGTAATTTGGGGGTAAAGTCCCCACAATTGTGGGGCACTAGGGTTATTAGACTCTCCTAGATAAGTCGGCCCTAGTAAGTTATTGTCAAGTCAGAAACTAGTATAAATAGAGAGTGAGCCTCTCTATTTATCACACACACTCACCAGCTATAGCGTATAGGTGAGTGAGGAGAAGCTCACACAAGTGAGAGAGAGAACAACTGTTGGAGATCATCTTTATTTCTTTGGGTTTTACTACTTCCATTGGTGCTCATTCTATCTCTGAGGAAGTTATGGGGTTTTCTCCTTTATGGTTTCCCCGAGGAAAATATTTGTCTCTCTTGTCTCTTATGATTATTTTTGTGTATGTTATTCTCTCAGATAAGATCCTAAGATCATATTACTTAAATGATAAAAATCTAACATTATGAAGAAGCTGTACAGAAGAAATAATGGGTAGAAGCAATGATGAAAGAATACCAATCAATAATGAAGAATGATGTTTGGGATATAGTTCCCAAACCAGAAGGAAAGAGTTTGGTATCTTCCAAGTGGATCTACAAGATAAAACATGTAGCTGATGGAAGTATAGAGAAATACAAGGAAATATTCATGGCTAGAGGGTTCTCTGAGAAAGAGGGAATTGATTATGAAGAAACATTTTCCCCAGTAGCAAGGTATACTTCTATTAGAGCCATCATGGCACTTGCATCCATGATGAAGTGGAACTTACACCAGATGGATGTAAAGAAATCCTTCCTGAATGGTGTGATTGAGGAAGAAGTATACATAGAACAACCACAAGGATTTGAAGTTGAAGACAGATGGACTCACATATGCAAGTTGAAGAAGGCCCTATATGGCCTAAAGCAAGCTCCTAGAGCTTGGTATGGAAGGATAGATATTTTTCTCATGAGCTTGGACTTTACCAAGAGTAAAGCCAACCCTAACCTTTACTTCAAGGTTATAAAAGATGAACTTGTCATACTATTACTATATGTGGATGACCTATTTTTGACAGGGAATAGAAATAGATTGTAGAATGCAAGAAGAATCTCGCTAAGGAATTTGAGATGAAATAACTTGGTTTAATGCATTATTTTCTAGGTCTGGAGGTGTGGCAGAACTCAGATGGAATCTTTCTCAATCAGGGAAAGTACGTAGTAGAAATTTTGAAAAGATTTGATATGTTGGAATGTAAATACATGGCCACACCTATGGATACCAACTTGAAGTTGATGGCTGACGAATCATCAGAATTAGTGGATGTGACTCAATACAGATAGATTATTGCGTCATGGATGTATCTAATAAATACAAGACCAGAATTTTTTTTTTAGGTGAACACCTTTAGTCAGTATCTAGTTCAACCTAAACATGTTCACCTAGTAGCTGCAAAACATGTGATGAGATATTTGAAAGGAACAATAGAATTTCGTCTATACTATAATGGAAACCATGACTACAGATTGTATGGCTATACAGATGTAGATTGGGATGGAAGTGTCTTAGATAGGAAAATCACATCAGCTGGATGTTATTGTCTAGGGTCTTCTATGATTTCATGGTTTAATAGGAAACAATCCAGTGTTTCTCTTAGTACGACTGAAGCAGAATACATAGAAGCTTGCTCTACTAGTTGTGAATCCATATGGCTTCAGAATCTACTCTAAGGTCTATTTAACCTGGATTTGGATACCACAATGATTCCATGTGATAAACATAGTTGTATAAATATGACAGAGAACCCAGTGTTCCATGATAAATCGAAGCACATAGAAATCTAGTATTTCTACATTTGAGATATGATACAGAAAGGAGCCATAAAGCTCCAATATGTGAGTACCGATGAACAAGTTTTTGATGTGTTGACAAAGCCTCTATCTCAAATAAAGTTTGAATACTTTAGAGACAAGCTTGGTGTTTTTTGAAAATACCTTCCACAAAAGGGGGAGCAATGATGTTGCAGTGGGATTCTATCATCCCTCGACACTTTCCATAAAGTGATCCATAGACTCTGTCTTCGATAAAGAACTGGGATTGTATCATCCCTTAACACTTTTCCTAAAGTGATCCATAGACTTATGTCTCCAAGAAACAAGTAGGATTGCATCATCCTTGGACATCAGTCCTAAAGTGATAGGGAGTGATTATAGCGTAATAGTATCTGGAGACTTCGGTCTTTGAAAATGTGGTAGGATTGCATCATCCTTGGAGCTAAGTCCTAAAGTGATAAGGAGTGATTATCTCATAATAGTATCTAGAGACTTTGGTCTTCGAGAATGTGGTAGGATTGCATCATCCTTGGACCTAAGTCCTAAAGTGATAGGGATTGATTATCCCATAATAGTATCCGAATACTTCAGTTTTCGAGAATGTGGTAGGATTCTATCATCCCTGGACTTAAGTCCTAAAGTGATCCATAGACTTTTGTCTTCGTATTGTGGATTGCAGGTTGTTGCTACTGATGATGATGTTGCTGATCGAAAGATCAAAGTATTGTTGTTGATGATGATGATGATCAAAAGGTCAAATTATTGTTGATGATGATGTTGCTGATTGAAAAGACTAAAATGTTGATGATAATGTTGTCGACCAAACGATCAAAGTTTTGTTGCTGCTGAAATTGAAGATGAAGACTATATGTCAAAGATGATGAAAAGATTCCAATGATTTATAGATGTATCACCCTAATGATGTTGAATATTCTCTCTCTCCTTCTCCTACTGCTGTTATTGTTGTTGTAGAATACCCTTCTCATTAAGGGGGAGTGTTGAATTATTCTAACTTTGAAGAATATTCTAAATGTATTTTATTGATGGAACCTTTTAGAGATGTTATTATTCCTCCATTAAAATGGTATTATTGTATTAGGTCAGTAGAGAGTCATGAGGAAAACCATCCATTGTAAGTTGGGTCATTAGCACCCTCCTAAATATAATATTGAGTTGTTTTGAGTCCTCCTAGAGAAGTCAACCTACCTAAGTTTAGTAAGGCCTACTTAGTTGAGTGAAAAGTTAAGTGAGAGGAAGAATGTAAATAGAGAGAGGCGCTGCTCATTTGAAACACATAGACACACAATTGTGTAGTGCATGAGAGAGAGATATATTTTTATCTGCAAGGAGGAGAAGGACCAGTATGAGGTTTTATCTTTTATCTTTTTGATCATCTATATTGTGGAATCTTTTCTTGCTAGGTTTTTCCCTTTAGATTTTTCCCAGGTTAAATCTGTGTTGATCTTGTGATACTGTTTCTTTTAGTGATCCTGTATATGCTATTTTTGTGAAATTGAATTGAATGCTGATAATCTAGCTTAGCATATAGAATATTAATAGGAAATACTTGCAACCATTAATGGATGTTATGGGAATTGGTCCTATCATATCACTATGTATCAAATCAAGTATAGAGGCAACCCTATGTTCCTTCCCAAATTCATACCTCTTCTTTGGATTCTTACCTACAAAGCAACCAAAACATACTCCACTGGAAGTTTGAATGAGAGGAAAAAATTCAACCATTTTATCATTGTGGAATTGTTGGAGATATTTGAAATTGATATGCCCAAATCTCTCATGCCATATCTTACTAGTGTTGTTATCATGAGTCAATAAATTTGTAGGAGGTGAGATAGGAAAGAAATGTGAGAACACATCAGCTTTAGTAGTATGATTAGCATTACCTTTCCCTATGAGTCTTCCAGTATCTTTTTCTGTGATCTCAACTGAATTTGAGTCGAATGTCACTCTCTTGGGAGAGCTTGTATGGGTCATCTGATAAATAAAAAACAAATTAGCTACAAAGGAGGGCACATAGAGAACTTTTTTGAACTCACCATCCTGTATTTTAACTGAGGCGCTTCCTTTTGATGAAATTTGGCAGTCATCTCCCATGTGAATATTAGTCCCTTTTGATAGTGTGAGGATAGAGAAGATTCCTTGGAGGAAACTATGTGGTTGGATGCTTCAGAATTAATCAAGTATGTTGTCGACTAAGTAAGTATAGCCTTCAAGGCATGGCACCTCTCATGATCTTCTGTCTATGTTCCAGCATCAAAATTCTTTTCTCCGTGTGGAAGATAAATTTTGTTCTATTCAAGGAGGGTAGACAGCGGGTCGATCCGCTTCTTCATACAATAGTTCTGTGGATGAAAAACCCTCATACAATAGAGACACATTTTATTTTCATAATTTTTCTTCTTCTTGGAGCCCAAATCTCCTTCAAAATAATTTTGACTCTCTTTAGGATTTGAATCAAATGCTTTAGTATCCTTCCCCTTATGCCTCCCTTTAACTTGCGCATTGGTAGAGTCTGTCACTAGGAGAGCTTGGTTTTTGGAAGTCTGGCGGACTCCCATCTGGACCAACTTCTCTTGCTCCTATATTAGGGACTCTGTTATAATAATAAACCCATAGTTACCTACCTTAGACATTAGTTTTAATTATTTTTTTCTTATTACCTAGTTTCCTAGATTCCACTCTATGATAGTTTCCTTCTACAAGTCCTAGAAGTCAACACATGCTAAAACTGAGTCATGGAGCACTTGGGAAACATCCTGGAAACCCAATTTAGCATGTCTGATTTATTCCATATCCTCCAAAGAACATATCTACTTTTTCTGACAAGTTGCCTGTTTTATTGAGATTTAAGGCAAAAGGAAAAACTAGACTAGGTGTAGTTTTTTTTTTTTTCCTGACATCATCCTTCCTCCTTTTCTCCTAATAAAATCATGCATGATTTTTATTTCCATCCCTAATTAGCTTGCCTACTTGAATTATCCAATTTGTGAGCATCTTGGTAGATTTGGAAATTTCTTTATGCACCTATGGGGGATTTGACTAGATTAGTAAGCCTGCTTTTTTACCATTTCGAATGGAATCCTTATGCATTCAAATATCTCATGTAATTATATATTATAGAATCCTATTACTTCATAGGGTTGGATATTGTACACTTATTGAATACATATCAGTGTTATGCTCGAAATTCAGTCTCCTTTGAGGTGAATTTTGCATGTTTCATTAGCAATTTTGTTAGTGTAATTTTTCTATCTCTTGGATTCAATTTACACATGGTATAAGAGCCTTTGTAGATAAATTTATCTCCTTCCTTATTTCTATTGCAGGTTCGACATCTTGACTGGGACCGCATTCTACTGACTGGAGGGCAGAGTTTCTGAGCTATGGACCAATCTCAGAAGATCAGCTTGACTCGACTCAATTTATTTGAGTGGAAAGATGATATGGAGATATATTGTTGAGAGTGAAAGGTCTCTACAAGGTAACTATCACAATAGAGGGAGATCCCAATGTAGTTGCAGAGATAATTAAATGGCACAATAGGAGGGATGAGGCCTATGGTCTTTTGTGTCTGAGCATTGCAAAAAACCTCCTCTTCCATATTGATGGATTGAAATCACATAATGAAGCATGGGACAAGATAGAAGAGATTGTTTGAAATACAAATGAGATGAGAGGACATCAAATTGAGAATGAACTGATCTCCTTGAGTCCCAGTAGCTTCGAGTCATTGCAAATCTAATTTTCCAAGTTTAAGGCCCTTGTTTTGTAGTTGAAATAGTGTGGGATTGAAAAGAAGGAAGAGCAAGTACTTTTGGACTTAATTTCAAAGCTTGGTCCCGACTATTCATTGTTTGTTTTGACCTTCCATGCCACCAAGTTGATAGTTCGATCCTAGAATATGCCTAAGCTTGCAGAGTTCATGGAATCCCTCACACAGGAGCAAGATAAGTTGGTGATGATGGGCACCATCAAACCTTCCAAATACCAATCTTTGGTTGCTAGAGATTCAAAGGTGGATTCAAAAAGCAATAAAAAGCTAAAAATCCACCTGAGCAAAAGAGAGACAAGAACAAGTCTCAATAGGAGCCCCAAGGTTCCAAGAATAACTCCCAAAAGAAGAATAACAAAGGAGAAATGATCAAGTGTGCATACTGTAGTAAGGGATATCATCCCGAGCACTCTTGTATGAAAAAGCAAATTGACATGTTGACCCAACTCCTAGAGAAGAATAACATCTCCCTTCCTAATTGCTCAAAGAAGAGGGAAGGAGGATCAAATTCAGAAGATAGAGAGAGAGTACAAGCCTTGGTTGTTAGCACATCAAGCTCACCTAGATTCATCATAGACTTTGGAGCTTCTAGACATATGGTTTTGACAAAAGATATATTATCCTCTCTTGACATGTCAAAAGGTCCACCAATAGTTTAGGAGAAGACTCTCTCACTAACAGTTTGGGGAAGGAAGGATTGATCTTGACCATGGTAAGTTCAATAATGTCTTGTATGTTCCAGGTCTTGCCTCTAATCTCTTGTCAGTGTATTAGATGACTCATACTAGGTCTCCAAAAAAGGTAATTTTATCCCCTGATGATGTTGAAATCATTGAGATTTTGAATGGTAAAGTCATAGAAAAAGGTGTTGTAGATCACACTTCAAAGGTATACAAGTTTTCCCATTTTCTACCCTACTCAAACCCTTATGCTCTTCTGATTCATGATAATGAAGCAAGCAAGATTTGGCATGAATGATTTGGCCATCTTAAATACAAGTATCGTTTTAATTTGAGTGAAATAGATATGGTCATAGGGTTACCAAAGATCAAGTTTTCTAAGGGAGTCTGTCAAGGTTGCATCCTAGGAAAACACCCAGAGTGCAAGTATGAGAAAGCTAGTCATGAGAGAACCTTTGCACCTATTGAGTTGATCCAAAGTGACATTGCTGGTCCATTCACTCATATGTCCATGAGTCAAGTTAAATATGCACTAAATTCCATAGATTACTTTTCTAGGTATTGTTGGGTTTACTTCCTAAAGCATAAGTCTAAAGTTTTTGACCTCTTCAAAGCCTTTAGAGCCTTGGTTGAAAACCAGTCAGGGAGGAAACTCAAGATCCTCAAATCTGAAAATGGTGGAAATCATTTCAAGTCTAAGTTCATTCAGTATTGTAAGGATGCATGTATTCATAAGTAGCATTCAATGCCTTACACACCAAAACAAAATGGTGTTGCCCAGAGAAAGAACAGATCACTGAAGGAGATGGCAACCTGCATGATGGAGGCTATTACTTTGCCACCAAAGTTTTGGGCCGAGGCTATAAATTTTTCATCCTACATATAGAATAGGTTGCCTCATAAGTATCTTGATGGTATGACTCTTTTCGAAGCTTAGAGTGGCACAAGCTAGATGTGACCCATTTCAGGATTTTTGGCTCAAAGGCTTGGGATAGAATTCCAACTGAAAAGAGGAAGGCTTTGCAGCCCCAAATCCAATAGTGACTATTTTTTGGGTATTCTAAAGATTCAAAAGGGTACAGTGTGATGAAATTTATCACTAACAAATCTTTCATTGAAAGAAGTGTTCAGTTCCAAGAAGTGCCTTTAGTAGCAGTTGAAGTTGGAGAGTCTTCTTCACCACCAGATCCATTGATTGCAAGTGGAGAGACTAATGAGTTTTCTGATTCTGATATGTCTAATAATGATGATTTTATTGCATATCCTAATAGTCCTACTAGACCAAAATGGGTGGAAAATACCATTCATGTAGCTAGGGAACTAGCTAGAAATCCTAGTGACACAAGGAGGACTAGATCTTAGTTTGAGAGTGCCCTTTGTGTGAAAGATCCTCTATTTGTTGAGAACTGCTATCTGATGGTTGAAAAAGATCCATAGACATATGAAGATGTAGAATATGATCCAATATGGCAAACATCCATGAAATAATAACTCAGCTCGCTCCAGAAGAACAACACTTGGGAACTGGTTGATCTTCCCGCAAGGAGGAAGCTAGTTCAATGTAAGTGGGTTTTCAATACTAAGTTTGATGCTGATGGTTAAAATTTGAAATATAAGGCAATATTGGTATCCAATGGATACTCACAAGTACATGGTATTTACTACAATGAAACCTTTGCACCAGTGGCAAAGATGGACTCCATAAGGCTAGCTCTATCCATTGCAGCTTCGAAGGAGTGGGAGGTACATCACATGGATGTGAAGTGTGCTTTCCTAAATGGAGATATCACTGAAGATATTTACATGTAGAAACCTGAAGGGTTTGTTTATAATCCATATTTAGTGTGCATGTCAAAGAAATCATTGTATGGGCTCAAGCAAGCCCCCAGGGCTTGGTATGCCAAGATTGATGGATTTTTTATATCACTGAGTTTTGTTCAACGCATGTATGATACTAATGTATATTTGAAGCCAATGGATGGCTATTTGATGATTATTGTATTGTATGTGGATGACCTTCTGATTATAGGAAGTTCAAAAAAAGAGATTAGCTTCTTGATGGATGGAATGAACCATGCATTTTCTATGACAGATTTGGGATTGCTGAGCCAATTCTTGGGTCTCGAAATTGGTCAATCCCAACATGGAAGAAAAGTACATCAGTCCAAGTATGCTCTATATTTTCTGAACAAGTTCAACATGAAATATTGCAAGCCAAGCAAGAATCCCTTCCTTCAGGAGTTAAGCTTGAAGAAGCAGGTTCTTCTCCTATGGTAAATAAAACACTGTATAAGCAGTTGATTGGATGTTTTCTTTATATTACACACACTCGACCTGATCTATATTATGTAGTTAGTGTGGATTTGAGATACATGGATCAGCCTCATGAGATCCATTGGAGAGCATCCAAAAGGATCCTAAATTTTGTTCAAGGAACAAGAACTCACGGGATCTTCTACAAAGCAAAATATGATCTTGATTTGATTGGGTTTACTGACAGCGATTGGGCAGGTGACAACATAGATCGAAAGTCTAAATCAAGATATGTGTTCATGCTTGCAGAAGGACCATTTAGTTGGTCAAGCAATAAGTAGAGTTCCATAGCACTCTCATCTACAGAAGCGGAGTATAGATGAGTTGTAAATGCAACAACTCAATGTTTGTGGTTGCAGGGGATACTTGGAGAATGTGGTTTCGAATCATAGTTTTCAACTATTATCTACTGTGATAATCAGAGCACCATTTGAATCTGTAAGGATCCCATTCAGAGACGGTAAACCAAGCACATTCAGATCCATATGCATTACATCAGATAGCTTGTGCATGATGGCACCATTGATCTATTCTTCTATTCATCTTCAGAACAAGTAGCAGACATCTTCACCAAATTTTTTTGTGAGATGAACTTCAGTAATATCAAATAATTGATGGATATTGCTGATCATGCTGTGAATCATGATTGATGACAATATTTCCAAAAATTATGTTTTTCATGTCCATGTTTAAGGGAGGATTTTCCCACTAGGTTTTTGCCTCTTTCCTTGGTTGTATGGATAAGAAGTATGTAAAGGGTGACTAAGCCTTGCTGTTAGTCCCTATAGTTTTCTGATATTTACTCATGAATTCACACTTTATGGGGGATTTTATAATAATCAACCCATATTTACCTACCTTAGACATTAATTTTAATTGGTTTTGTCTTATTACCTAGTTTCCTAGATTCCACTCTATGCTAGTTGCCTTCTACAAGTCCTAGAAGTAAACACATGCTAAAACTGAGTCATGGAGTGCTTGGGAAACATCCTAGAAACCAAATTTAGCATGTCTACTTTATTCCAGATCCTCCAAAGTGCATATCTTCTTTTTCTGAAAAGCTACTTGTTTTATTGAGATTTAAGGCAAAAGAAAAACCTAGACTAGGTGTAGTTGACTTGTTTTTTTCCCACATCATCCTCCCTCCTTTTATCCTAATAAAATAATTTATGAGTTTTCTTTCCATCCCTCTTTAGCTTTCCTACTTGACTTAGCCAATTCGTGAGCATCTTGGTAGATTTGGAAACTGCTTTATGCACCTATGGGGGATTTGACTAGCTTTAGTAAGCCTGCTTTTTGACCATTTCGAATGGAATACTTATGCATTCGAATATCTCATGTAATTATATATTGTAGTAGCCTATTACTTCATAAGTTTTTCTATTGTACACTTATTGAATATAGATCAGTGTTATGCTCCAATTTCAGTCTCCTTTGGTGTGAATTTTGCATGTTTGATTAGCAATTTTGTGAGTGTAATTATTCTATATCTTGGGTTCAATTTCCACATAATTGAAAAATATATCAAGTGAGGTCATATTACAATTAGGAATTAAATTTCTTCTAGAATGGAAGGTAGATACAAATACATAATACTCAGAAACTAGTTTACTGAGTATGGAGAGCACATGTTGCTCATCCTTTCTCTATATTCCACACTGCTTACATTGAAGTGCAAGAGACTTGAATCTTGTATAGAATTTTTGTATGGTATAAAAAATTTTGGTTGTAAGGATATCAATTTTTTCTCCAAAATTTGCCTCGAAATCTCATCTTTCTTTCCAGACAAGACTTCAAGCTTCTCCCAAGCTTCTTTGGGAGTCCTCAAACCTTCAAGGTGGAAGAGGAAATATCTGGATATGTGAGTACATAGAAATACAAAAGATTCCTACAATAGGTTTAGAAACTTTTTTTCTCATCCAGGTGATGGAGTTTAGTCTCCCTTCCCATTGTCATCACAAACATACCCTTTTTGCGCAAAGAAACCTGGATATCTTCCCTCCAATCAACATAGTTGAAGGGTGTTAGGATCTGGGGTGTTGAAGGTTGAGAATCCATCAATTCTCCTTCTCATAAGACAATCTATTCAGTCAATATATCTAGTACCTGTAATAATTCATTGCAAAAACAAAACCAATTCACACTAATATGTCATAATCAATCCTTCCCTCTCGACATGTACACTTTTTTAGGGTTCGTCATGCTCACACCACTCTAAATGAATTCAAAGGAAGAAAGGAACTCTTTGTAGGACTTATGTGGAAAACCAGTTGATTCTGCAGTGCAATGGAGAGTAGAAAAACCTGAAGCTTTCCTAAGGAGTCGCTGGTACCATATTAGAATTAATGTGCCATTGATGTTCAGGAAATGAGTGCCATTATATTTAATTAGTATGCAGTGTAAAAGGAATGAAAAATACCCACTAAAAAAAAATATTACAGGAAACTAACAAGTATTCCTCAGTATAATTACATTATGAACTTCATTAATACCAATAGTATAAAACGGTGTTACAAATAGGAGAATTTGAATCATGTGGATAGGATTCGAATCACCAACTCAATCCCACTACATGGATAACTAGAAGCGTCTAAATTGCTATCAGAATTCAATTGGATAACTCCAGATGTCTAGTCCAGTCTGTCAATCAGTTACAATTAATCAAACTATCATAATTTTAACTGTAGCTAAGAAGTAGGTGAGAATTGGTGTCTTCCCACATGTAGCCATGCATAACTAGAGCTAAATGAACTAGAGGATATCTAACTAAATGTAACTGAAGCATAACTAAGCTTGACTAGTCACCAACTACCAACAACTAAAGGAGGTTGGTGTTGGAATTCCCACTGGCTCCTAAAATGTAGGTATTTGTCCAGGAGGTGGATAAATTGATGCATGAATGTGCATTGATCAGTTGCATATAGCCTCAATATGTGTTCCCAACACTCTAGTGATTGGTACATGTAGCCCCATTAGGCCAAGTGGACCCAATAATAACAAAATAAATCCTAAGTTAGGAAAATATAATCTAATAGATAGTTTGGACAAGGGAGGATTATAAATCCTAATAGGGAGAAGTTAGTTTTGCTAGCTCCTGGAAAAAACTAGTGTAAATGGTTAACTTAACTTCCTACTATGTAGAAACCATGTATGGTACTTATATTCAAAATGGATCTATATGTAACAATATTGGTTGATTCTTAATTTTAGAGTTGTAACAGTCATTGGATAATATTTTTCTTTTGTTGAGGAAAAATGTTCAGTAGAGTTCTTAAAAGGATTCAAGAATAATGGATTGTAAATCCATGACCACACACATAATGCTAAATCCGATTCTTGTTAAGATATGTAGGTTATCATATATGTTAGATATACCTATACAAATCGTAGGATTAGTTATATGCTTTAAATTCAATACATAAACATGTACAACAAAGCATGTGTTGTGTTACATACTTGGTAAAAGTGTATGTGGATTCATACATTTATCGGTTAGTGAAAATCAGTTTCATGGATATATGGATTCTGACTAGTATAGTGATGAAGAAAGATCATATCAAATATGTTTCTCAGATGGAGAATATTGTAAATAAGTAAATCTTTACAAGGTTCCTAGTCAGTTATATCTAAGACATGGTACATAAAGGAGTTGTGTAAATCCTGTACATATCCAGGGGTGAGTAAAATTTTCAGCATATTTACTAAGCCTATGTCTAGAACAAGCTTGGTATAGTATAAAAAGACTCATCTAGTTGAAGAGGGGGTATTTATTTATCTTCACAGGAAGCAACAGCTAAAATTCCCCAAACTAGTTATTCATGGTACATTACTCAGGAAGCCAAGGGATGTGACATCTTGTGGAGAAAATACACATGAGCAGAAACATGGTCAAAGTCTCAGAAACTATTTGATACTCAAGAAGAGTTATAGTATGAATTGTTAGATAACAATTCAAACGTCTTGGAGAGGTTAGATAGCCATACAATTGGCTATGTGTGGTACTGTGATATGAAAATATTATGAAAGCGATCATGCCTTGAAGAACCTGACAAAGAATGACAAGCTCACCAAGAAACTCTTCAGATGGTAGAAGATTCTTGGAGTCAACAAATGTTAAAGATTGAAAGAAAATATAAGACTTTATTTTTTCATGAGAATTACAAACTTAATGTGTTATTTATGATGGATATAAAATACATATATTATAGTTAAGAGAAACTGCATTCTGGACCAGATCTAGATGATGCTACTTTGAATAAGTAGCCGATTGGTCTCTTAATGTACCTAGTGGACTTGTTGTATTTTTAATCTTTTGTATAAGCATATGTTTGAGTACATTTTAGGTACATTATAATCGGTTCTTTATTGTATTTTGATACATATTAGACGTATTATATAGCTTGGGATTAGCTATGTGTATTGTGGTTAGTGTTAAAATTTTGAGCAATAATGGAGATCCTTGAACTTTAAAACTTTTTATTAATTATATGCTGAGGACCTATAACAATTAAAAAATTCAATACACAATAATTAATTCACAACACAACATCTACCCTTGAGAAAATACTCATAACAGAGAGGATGGAAAACCCCAACAATTCTTCAGATAATAATAGTGTTATAGCTGATTTTACCACACTTGGTAGATCATAGCTTTATGGACTTCCATGTCCCTCTATAGACCTCTTTGACCCCATTTTCTTATATTATACTTTGATTTCCCAAGAAAGTCCCAAAAAAACACCTGTTTATGCATGTACACAACTTTTAAAGCAATATCTGCATGTACACACATCTTTTGAGCCAAACCCACGTACATTGGGAAATGTGCATGAAAACAAAAGTTTTTGGATTTTTCCTCATAGAATCTTGAATAACTTGACTCTTGGCCTTCCATATTCCTTGATAACACTTGGACTTGACTCTCCATTTCCTATTCGGAGTGCTATATATTGAGCCTCTTGGATACATTGAAGGAGGAGAAATTGGAGAGCAAGGAAACTATAGTTCATTGTTTCCTCACTTATTTATGCTTGAGTCTGCATCCCTTTGTCACTTTGGAGCACACAATGCTGTTATTTTGAAGCTTTCCTTTGTTTTGTAATCTTGTCATTGTGATATGGTGGATTGAATTGGTCAACACCTAGGCAGAGGACTCAGTTTCTCTGGTTGACAGAAGTGCCATCAGAGTTTGTCACTATTGTATCTCTATTTTATTAACAGAAATATCCATTTCCTATCCAATACAAGTGCATAAATATGAATATTGTATCCATGTATGTATTTATTTGCTTATACATGATTGTTTATATATGCTAGTGTATGCCTAACACTTTGACATATATCATGATTGTCTTGTTTGTTGTTGTTGAGAGCGAATTGTGAATACAAGTGTGTTGGAAAAGCTCAATGGGGATCTACATAAACCATCTGGAATAAGGAACGATTCACATCCCTTAGTGTTAGATGTATTTATTTCTCTTTCATATTGGAATGGATTGATTTCTGGTGTCATTCAGTCTGTTTTGGTACACCCCAAGCCATAGGAAGTTTCTCTTTGTAACAGGATTGACGACTCCACTGGGGAGGTACCTTATTTTTCTTTGGGGATTGGGTGCACAATGTGCTTGAATTGTTCTTTGTTTCTATTTTTCTATGTCAATTCTAGAGTTATGGTTTCCCAGTAGTGTCCCGTCAAAGTAATTTTTATTTTGGTTTATCATTTACCCTCTCTTTCTTCCTGTATGTGAGTTTTTGCTTCACAACTGTGTATACATGTGGGTTTTCCCTGAATAGTATCATATACACGTAGGTTTTCTATGAATAGTTGCGTATTCCTATGTTTTGAGTTTTATTTTGATGATTGAGTGTTGCTGGGTGAAGTTTGAATGTTGTTGATTATTCCTGGGTGTTGTTGGTGTCTATATACTACCTCTGTTTCAGACCAGAGACCCTTTTTATTTGTTTTTAATTAGATGTTGTTCTTGTCATCAATTTTTTTTTTGTATTAGTGCATTAGAATTATTTTATCTTAGTGACTTGCTTGGTTTCTATCTGTAAGTGGTTGTAGGTTGCAAGAGTTGTAGAACCTTTTTGTTGCTTCTACATATCATTTATTTCAAAAATAAAAATAAAACATTTTATTTTAGGCATACTTATGATTTTTTGCATTTTGCACTTGCATGGTACTTTCATTAGGTTTGGTTACTGAATTTATAGTTAGGATTTCATATAGGAATGATTGCATCAGAATTTGAAGGAAAAACATGCATCTCATGTAGTGGCATACCCCGTTTTCTCATTTAGACAAAACTGCACTTATCATTATTTGTTAGGTGTGCATTATTTGCTTTCAATTCTAAGTCATAATATCATTGGTTGCACGGTCATTTCCCTTTGAGTGATCATAGCCACTAAAATAAACGCTTAATTTAAAATCAATTACACATTTTTCTTTGATAAGGTATATCAACAATATTAGATTTTAGAGTCTTGGAATAGTTCATTGTGAGTAAATTCTCCAAGACTACTAAACAAAAAAGTAGGTGTCTGTCCAGGTGAGAGAGTGAAATCCTTGGTATAATTAGTGTTTTCATGAGGATCCTCTTAGACAGGAGTTAAGAATGAGGAAGCATACACGATTGTGGTTGGGATAGCCCCTGGCCACTTTCTATGAGTGCCAGAGATATTTCCATGGTCTTATTCGTATATAGGGGATTTTGAGGTACTGGTTGGTGATTTCAAGCTTAGGGATTTACTACCCTTCCCATACAGTAGATACCACCGATGACTATATGACTGAGAATTAGTTATATTAGGGTGACCTTAGTTTCCTTACCTAGGTATTGCAAGGGGTACTTGCAGAGGTTATTCTGTGAGTGTCTTGGCTAGGTAGGGGTCAAAAAACATAGTTTCTTTATGTGTTGAAGTTAAGGGCCACTATAATTGGTTAAACCCTCTGCTTGTAGTGTATGGGAGTCTCAAGCCTCTCTTAGGAAAGACATATATATTGCATTCAGGATATCACATATCCTCCCCTTGGTTTGCTTGTATTTTGGTTGTATATTTACTTAGGAGTGTGCTCTTTGTACGATATATTTCTCTAGGGTTCGTAATTAGTCCGAGTCTCTTTATTTTTTGTTGAGTCATCATGGATCTATGAGTGGAATTTTTCCATTCTCAACATTTAGCAGTTCGTCCACCTTCTATCTCTCCTCCTCCTTTATGGAAGAGAACCAGACATCCCAGGAGGACTGATACTCTCTTTGATTCACACATTGATATCACTACGAGTCATACATCTGAGATCCTGGAGCATCCCCCTTCTCCAACCCTTGGGGAGGAGACCTTACTAGAGAGTTTACATGGGAATCCGAAATAAATCAATCACTTTGAGGTTGGGACATCACATAATGTACTATCACAGTTTCTATACTGTATAAATGCATACCGCTGATATTTTTCACATATTCCGAGTGTTGAGACTCATTTGATACCATCTAGGATTGGCCCATTTAAGTATGGCATGCCAAACATTCCTTAGACTGGTCATTCACCCAATGTCAGATCTCGTGTTGGCCCTGGTACTACGTCTAGGGGAACTTCCATTCCTTTCCAAGTGGATAGGTTTGGCAATAGTCATATTTCACCTTCCACCCCTGCAGTGGGAGGATCCTCACACACACAACCTAGGCCTAGTACTAGTGTTCTCATTCATAGAAGTGACCCTAGACATGTGAACATTGGAAACATAAGTTATATCCCATCCCATGTTCCATCCTCTTTGACACCTTTTCCTTCAAATTTGTTTCTAACGATGCATTGTCCCCCTAACTCACATGGTCATTTGAGTCGAAGTACTATTGCTAGCCATGTTGTTCCTGCGTCTACTCGCATCATAGTGTCACAAGGCTGTTAGATTTTTATCATTTAATAAATATGATCTAGGATATTATCTGAGAGAATAACATGCACACCAATAATCAAAAGAGACAAGAGAGACAAAGAATTTTCCTTGAGGAAACCATAAAGGAGAAAACCCTGTAACTTCCTTAGAGATAGAATGAGCACCAATAGCAAAAGTAAAACCCAAAGATACAAATATGATGTCGGATAGATGTTCTCTCTCTCACTTATGCGAGCTAATCCTCTATCACTCACGCACTTCTATTGAGTGAGTGTGTGTATCAAATAGAGAGTCTCACTCTCTATTTATACTTGTTTTCCACTTGACAATTACTCTACAGGGCCGAATTCACTAGGAGAGTCTAATAACCCTAATATGACTCAACTATGGGGTCTATTTCCCCAAATTACAATAGAGGGTCAACCTCGATGACTTTACATGAATTTATTATATTAATGACACTCCTGATCAGAGGAACAAACATCTCCGTCGGGGTACAATAAAATATAATAAGAAATATACAAGTGAATACATTCCAGAGTTACAAATACATCAACAATCCCTCTTAACTAGGAAGTTATTCTCTTGACACAATTCATCAGCACAAGTCTTCATCACTGGATCGTCATCAAAGATGGATCATCATCAAAGCTAGATCATCATCATCATTGTTGTCGCTATCTTGAGGAAATGGTACTATCTCTCAAATCTCCTCGTCATAGGAAGTTCTACAGAGCCAGCCCATTTTCATGATAGATGTAGGCCTAGCCTCCATGTAGGTATTTATCTAAGGTTCCATCCATTTTTCATGTTGGATGTAGGTCTCAACACTTATATCCGACCATGGGAGGCCAAGCCTGCCACCATGTCGTAAAGGCTCATCACTTACATCCAACCATGGGAGGCCCAACCTCCCACCATGTCGGAAAGGCTCAACACTTACATATGACCATGGGAGGCCTAGACTGCCACCATGTTAGAAAGGATCACCACTTACGTCTGACCATGAGAGGCCTAGCCTACCACCATGTTAGAAAGTTTCAGCACTTACATTTGACCATGTGTTGTAGTTGCAACTATTTCCCAAATTTTTGAAAAAATTTGAACCCTCCTTTTGATTTTATGTGCCTCAGGTTAGTTTGACTTCTTTAAAGCTATCTTGGAAGTGCAGTTTTTTCCACTTAAAATTGACCATTGGGAAGTTGAAGGATTAGTTTACTGTTTTTCGTTTTGGAGGTTAAACGAGCTAGTATTACCTTTTCCCAGCCTAAGAGTCTTTCTTTTTTCTGAGAGCTTAACATTTTTTTATTTTTCGATGATTTCATTTATTGCTGTCGGAGGTCAATTGACAAAGGAGTCGGGGAATTAGTCCTCTAGGCCATCGCCGTTTCGGAAGGAAAACAGTGAATGTCTCGATGGACAGTCCTATTTCTCACCGACCCATACTTTTATCCTTTTTTTGTTTTTTAAACCTCTGATGACTTGTTTTATTTTATTGCTATCGGAACGATTTTTGACATTGATCGGAGGGCTTGTCCTTTGTATCGCGGACACTGTCGAATGGGTTGTGATTTGAATTTTCGATGCATTAGTGGTTAGTCATTCTGATTGCTGATGCATAACAATCACTGACACTATGGCAGCGTTAGTGCTCGGAATCACTGACACTATGACAGCGCTTAGGATTTCATTGCCGACACTGTGGAAACATTGAGGTTTGAGTTGCCGACCTATAGCACTTAGAGCTTCCGACCGCTGATGGGCTTATGTTATCGTGGGTCCCATAGTTTGTTTGTTGCCCATCGTTGCAGCTGCCTATTGAACTATTCTCTTGATGTTTAGAGCTGCCAACCGTCGATAGGGTTTTTTTCCACTGTCTCTTTTACCGAAGTTTTATATATTGCGGAAGGGTATTATTTTATTCTTATCCTTGTGGAAAATTGCGTCCGCTCTAGTCCTTGTCGATTGAGCTGTACTACCATTGCTCAACTGTCTAGATTTCATTCGTTGGTGTGCTGCCATGGAGATTTCGGGTCATCCCGTCGACTGCACTACATTTTTTGCTAGGTAGGCAGTATGCAACCTTGTTGTTTGATGTTTATTGGTTGATTAAAACCATGGTTTGTCGGGTAGGTTTTTCCCACTTAGATTTTTGTGTGAGTTTGCCCACTTAAAGCTGATTTTCTTCATTGTAATACTTGTATAACATTTTAAAAGTCTAGGATTTCAACTGTTACCATTTTCTGCGAGTCTGCGGGATTGAGACATTATGTATGCTTTCCCTTTGTTTGAAAGATTAGGTGGTCGGTGCAGACAAGTGTTACGCTATCTGCACCACCAATTTTGGGGTTGTTTATGGCCATCTGGGGGGGTTTAAATTTTTGTATCTATTTACCCTCTTTTCGTGGGATGATGGGGGTTTTGATTTTTCATCGAGTTGGGGTTTTCCATAATGAGGATCGGTATAGGGTCTAGGAGTTTGAGGTTTAGCAATAGCAGCAATGTGGTCCATGTTTTATTGAGGAGTTAGATTATTTTGAATGCATTCTGGATTAAATGATGAGTTTTTCTATCAGGGTTGTGTTCTTAGTTACATATGGTGGACGACTTAGAGGATTTTAAACTTGCAGGATTTTCTTTTGCCTTGTCAGATCTCTTTTTATGCATTAATACTCTGTATAGTTTATTTTTGAGAATGCATATGGAAGAGGTAAATAGTTTGATACATTTTTCTTCATTACTAAAACACTCTCTAAAAGATTAAATGGTCTAAGAGCATACTGTGTTTATGACAAGGTAACTATTGCAAAGAAAATATGTCCAAAAGACAAAAGAAGAAGGCTCTAGTTGTGGAAGGAGAACCAGAGGTTGAAATCATCACCAAGGTTGAATACATATATGAAGATACCAAAGATACCACCGCGGTCGAACACGATTATAAATGGGGGGAAATATACAGGATGATTGGAAATCAGAATGTGCCTGATGTAGGATTTGAAGAACTGACTATTTATGCAAACATCAAGAAATCGGCTCTTATGAAAGTAGCCACAAGACCTGAGTTGTTCCTGTGCTCAGAGGTGATCGGTTGGATTCTTCTTAGGGAAGATGTAACTACGATGATCCTTGAAAATACTGCTAAACATGGATACGCTACATACAGCCTTGCTTATGTCTCCATGGCATATCATCTGCCTCTTGCTCAGATTTACTTAATTGAAAGCTGGTTGAAAGAGACAGATTTGGACCTGATAGAAACAGTTAAAAGAATGATGATACCAGGGAAGAACTTTCAAACTAGGCCCTCAGGAGAATATGATACATCTACTCTTCGGACTCCCTATAGATTTATTGCATTGATGCTGAATAGAATTTTTGGAAGAGCTCATGGAAAAAGCTTCAAATTGGGATGGATACCAATTATTTTCTATGTGGTCACTCAAGGAACCATATTCAATTGGGAAAACATAGTGTTCAATAGCCTCTCAGCATCCACATCTTTAGCTTTGGGAGGGGTGTCACAGAAGAAGTCAGAGTTCTACGTGAGCTCTATTTTAGTTGATTGTATACTGTGTACCTAGTATTTTAAATCCTTGAGGTGTAATTGGGATAGGGATAGGACCCCTATATACATTGCATATAAATTATTTTGGGCACACAAATACTATAGCTACTACAGAGAAATATGTGAACACTTCATCATACCTTTGTACACTCTAATTTTCCTGATAGAATGTAATTGCCTGTCCAAAGAAGCATTCAAGGTCATTGAAGAATATAGAAGTTATTATTTGATTGAGGAAGGAATGTATATCAGAATGTATAGTGGCTCTAGGGAACCTTCTCTGCTCCCTAAATATGACATTGATTATGTGCTACATAAAAAAGCAATTAGGCAGGTATATATTAACGGTGTGGGAAGTTTCGTGTTCGAACATAAGAAGGAAGCATATCCTACCATACCTTTCTAGCTGGGGAGTTATAAATTTTCAAAAGTAAAATAGGCTGTAGAATTTGTGCAGGAGCTGGAGCACTTCCATTTTGGTGAGATGAACTTTCACAGGAATGACTCCCAAAATAAGGTTGTAATCACTACAAGGAGGCAAGCATTCATTTCGAATACACCAATTTTTGGGACAAGGATGAGGAAATATTTAGAAATACAAAGAACATGACTACCTTAAATAAGAGATTTAAACAGAAAATCACTACTGTAGGCAGAAAAGGAAAAACTACACAAAAGACTAAGGCAGCTGAAGAAAAAGACACCAAAAAGAGGGAAGAAGATGCTAGAAGGCTAGCACAAGAGGTAGATAGTTGGATGAAGAATGAAGAAGAAGAAAGAAAGAGAGATGCATAGGAAGCAACAAGGAAGGAAGAAGAGGAGAGAAAGAGAAAGGAAGAAGCAAAGATAAATAAAAGACAAGAAGAAAGTGAGGGTCTGAGATTAACAGGATCTAAAAAAGACCAACAGATGACTCAACAGATGGATACACATGGGGGACATGATCACATAGATCAAGGGCTTGGAAAAGATAATCCTGATCCCCAGGAGCCTGTTGCAGCTTCTGGCAGCACTGAAGGGCAATCTGTGTTTACTGAAATGAATTTGATCCCTTTCATGCAGAAAGAAGGGGAAGAGGTCCCTCATTCCAGCACCATTTTGTATGACAAGGAGAAGAAAAGGATTGTTAAAAGAACTGAGAAAAAGGTTGAAACAAGAGGACAATCGGGAAAGATGATAACTGACAAGACTTTGGTGTATGGGACAGATGCAGATCCAAGATTGAAAGCAAGAGCTGGGGTGGCATTAACCCAAGCTACTGGAGATAATGTAGATAGGCTGATGATGGATCTCGAGCAATCAAGAAAGAACGTGGCTCAATCAAAAGAAACACTGAATAAAGAGAGGGATGAAGGTCATAAGTTGAAGAGGAAATATGAGGACATGCAGAATGAAGTAAGGACTTCAAAGACAGAACTCTAGACTCTACAGGAAAATAAGATGGCCTTAGAGGTTTCCATAGAGAAAACAGAAAAGGATGCTCAGAACAACTTAGTATAATTACATAGGATACAACTAGAGCATCAAGTGCTGAAAACTGAGAAAAATGACCTTCAGGTGTCCTATGAAACTCTAAGTGCAGAGAAGGTCCAATTACAAAACAAGGTCATTGAGTTAGAATCAGAGAAGGCTGCCACTAGAGAAAGAGAGAAACAATATCAAATGCAGGTAGCAGTTTTGGAGGGACAGAATGCTTCATTGACATCATCACCGAAAGATGCTATGGAACAGAAGATAGATGTCCAACCTTTGAAGGAACATGTTCTAGCTCAAAGAAGGAAGATCCACCAACTTCAAATGTGCATTGAGGAAGAAAGGTGTAAGATTTTGCAAATAGATAGCAGACTGGAAGATATTTTGGATACTATGTCTTATTTTTTGGACAGATATCAAGATATTATGGAGATTCTGATAGGAAGAATAGTGTGGATAGAAATGAATGAGGAACCTCCTGCGGATTTAGCAGTTAAATATCGACAGATTTTAAAGCAAGATTATGATTTATTGGAGTTTTCAATCAATATTGCAGAAGAATTCAAGAAAACTGTAAAGAAAACAAAGGGATTATGTGCTGAATACTACAGAAGAGTGCTGGTCACATACAATAGATGCTAGGTTTCTGCAGAAAAAAGGTTGGATGCGATACCAGAACATGAGTTTTTCATAGAACATCTACAGAATAGGTATAAGGAAGACGAGTAGGAGATCCAACAAGTAAAGGATCTAGATGAACAGATTCTGAAGAATGCAATGGCTCATGCAGTAGTAAGTATCCACTTACTAGAAGATCGGTTACACCTGAGTCCGGCGAGAATAGAAGTAATTAAGAATCAGGCTGCTAAGTATGAGATAAATATCCATTTTCTTGAACCCTCCGATTATGAAGGCATAGCAGCAGAGGCCCAGGCATGGAAAAAGTTCATAAATGACCAAGCGGGCCCCTCTTCATAAAGTGTTCTATAAAATTTTGATATAAAATGTAATATATTGTATATATTGTGAGCACTTACTACGAGACAAAGTTTTTGGATTGAGAGGTTGGGGAAGCCCAAAATTCATTGAGGGGTAGCCCAAAGGTTTTGATTTTTTGTATAAATATAGGAGAGTTTAGATGTAGAATGACTTCTTTCCTAAGCAAATTTTGAGAGAATATTGTAAGAAGAACTACGTCCTTTTGCAATAAAGAATTACAAGTTTCTGCTGGAGAAAGTTTGGTGGGATGTTTCGAATGCTTTGCTATGGATCAGTTGAATGTGAACTATTTTGTTTTCAGCTTATGTCCATTAACTGTGACATCCTTCTAACTCATTGAATTTCTGTTCATGTTATGAATGTCTTATAGTTTATTCTATGAAATTTCCACTGTGAGTAATGAAGGTTGTCATAAACAATAAGCTATCTTGTTGTTCATATTTCTATTAATGTTGATGTGTTCTGAAATAAGTAACATGTATATGTAATTTTCCTTAATACATGCACATAAATACATTACTCATTGATAACTAATAATTTTTCTCCCTGGGGATAGGTTAGTTAGTTGTAGTTATTTTTTGGTTGTTTGTGATTTAGATGCGAGAGAGGTAAGACGAGAGGTAAGAACTTGTGCATCACATTGTGACACTCCTCGTTATCTCTATCAATTTGCATTTTTAGATAGGCACTTGCACATCATAACTTAAACATAAAAAACTAAAAATATACATGATGGACTGGGTTGTAACCGTAAAACATTTTAATTTGTTACTTGACCTACAGTAGCTAGACCATAAACCGGATAGATTCCCCATACCAAAAAGTAATGGGCTAGTTGGGAACATTTATTGGGGAGAATCCCTAACTGTTGTTACCTGCAATTACCCAGGCCTCAACACCATGGTAGGCCTAGCCTGCAACCATGTTAGAAAGGCTCATCACTTACATTTGACCATGGGAGGCCCAACCTGTCACCATGTTGGAAAGGATCAGCACTTACATCTAACCATGGGAGGCCCATCCTGCCACCATGTCAGAAAGGCTCTCAGACTCATCACTTCCCCTTGGAAAGAACCTCAATATGAAGAATACCAAGATTATCTTTGAAGTACTCAAACTTCACTCTGGCCATTTATAGCATAGAATCACATCAAGGTTGATTATGTCCAAGGATAACTTGTGAGATTTGCGAGGATTGATTACATATGAGGACACCCTACAGGACTGATTACATCTAATAAACCTATGAGATTCAATAGGATTTTATGCTCACACAACCTGTCTCACCAACTATGCTAGAACTCATCACTCCCTCTTTCGAGAGATCTCGATCTGGATCACATACTGGAGCATCACTGCTCCTCTCTGCATCATACAAAAATGCAAGTTAGATCAATAAAATCAAATAGTATCTTTCAAACAAAACATACTACCTCACAAATAGCAAAGAAAGTGGAAACATATTTTTCCTCGTTTGTACTCAGTGCCATGTAGGGCTCCATCCTTCCAAACCAGTAGCCCATACTGGATCTCATACTGAAGAAGAAACCCATGGTTCTCTTCTTCTCAGTGGCTCTACCAATCTGAATCAACATAACCATGCAGGTTAGTCTTCTGATTTGTATCATAATTGAGCCCATGCTCAACTGTACCCTTTAGGTACCCCACTGCATGCTTTGAAACTAGGTGAGAAAGTCACGGATTTGCAGGAACTGGCTCAGGCCATTCACAACAAAGCATGTGCCTAGTCTTGTATTCATTAGGCGCATAAACAAACAAATAATATGATGATACATCATGGCATGAACCGTCTCTGATCAAGCATCACTCAATAGCTTCAGGTTCGATGCCATAGGTGTGGCCATGGCCTTATAGTTCATCATCCTGAACCTCTTCATGATCTTCACTACATAGTTCCCTTGTCCAATGGAGATTCCATCCGCACTTTTCCACACCTCCATGTAGTGCATCATACTGAAGTCCTTCATCTCAAACTCAGCAACAAGTCTCCTTCTTGCAACTTTAAAGAGTTCCTCTTTTCTTTCCAAGAATAGGTCATCAACATATAACAGGAGCATCACTGGTATTCTACCTTAAACCTTGAAGTAAAGGTTGGAATCTTCTTTACTCTCAGTAAAGCATAGATCCATCAATAAGTTGTCCATGTTGACGTACCATGTCAAACTTTAGGATCTTCTGTAGTCACTCCCTCTGAAGTGGAGCATCATTCTCCCTCTGCCTTTCATACTCAATGCATTGAAACATTCTGTAATGGAATGACAAGTAGCTTCCTCTACTACTAATATTCTATGTATGCATATAGGGTCATTGGATACCAAAATTATCTATCTTGAACTTTGTTTGAAAAGTTATTCTTGCACCCATATGTGAGATTGTCATCCTCTATATGCTTTTATCTTCAATACTGTAGCAAAGGTTAAGATATTCATCACTCTAGGTGATATTCAAGATCCTTATGTAACTGTATGTTCTATACCATGGGTTCCTTCTGAGCTCGTACAAGGCCTTCTTTAATTTGAAGACATGAGTCTTCCTATCATGTGTCTAAACTCCCAGTGGTTGCTCTATGTATATTTGACTCATCACTGGTGCCAATGTCTCTTCGTATTCTATGTCTTGTTTCTATGATAAGCCTCGTTCTATAAATATTTCCTTATATCCTATGATGTTTCCATGTATTGCATGATGGATCTTGTATATCCATATGAAAGACACTAAAAACTTTCCTTAGACATCATTCTCCTTGAATTGATACTCTTTAATCATAGTATCCTTCACTTTATTCTTGTCTACTTCTTCATATCTAGAAGGCTCTGCATCAATGATGTCTCTCATCAGTATCACATAACTAGGGTGTATCTAAAGCCTCTTGAAGGCTCGTCATACTATTCTTCATTTTGGATTATTTCTTGTGCCCAAGGTGGTGTTTATCTCTCGAGGTCAATATACCATTCTCTTTATATTCTTATGAAGTTTTTTCTTTTTCTATGGAAGCTTCAGGTTCATCTTCATGCATGCTTATTGGAGTTAATCTTGAATTGTCGTCACTTGTTCTTAGGAACAAGTCTCATCCTTCTTTTTTTGTAGGAGATTATACGTGATCTTTCCTACAATTCAAATGCACTAGTTGTATGGTTAGAAACATTTCATAAGGAATATTCATAATGGAAAATTCTTATGCATAAAGATATAATCATGCAACTATTTTAGCCAATACAACATTCATCCATATCTCGTATACACAGAAAATTTCCATATGCCTTCCATCTCTACCATAACATTATTGATATTGTGCACTAATCCCAATATGTCAACAAATAGGTTTCATCGTAGATAAGTAGCAATGGAGTGTTGTATAGCACTATAGGATAATTACCCATAACATGCATATTAGTAGTATATTTTCATTAATGCAGACATTCTATCATGCATAATACATTTCACAACTAAACAATGTCATATAAACAGCTAGATATATAGGAAAAGACAATTCAAATACTTATCTTTATTTGTTTCATGGGTAGACTCCTTCTTGAGCCTTCAGCTTCATCATATTCTTCATTCATAACATCATCATTTCTTATCCAAATGCTAAGATGAATAAGAGGTTCTTCAAGAATTGAGTCCTTCATATTCCTCATCGCTTGAGGGATCTTCTTTGAATCGTGAGAGCTTGATATTTAGTTGCTTCCACCTTCGCTTCTCTTATTATGAGCTGAGCTTCTGCTTGTGTGCACTCTTCCCAGAGTCTGTTGAAGGTAATCACTTCCTTCTAGCACACATTCCTTGAATGAATGAATCCCATGATCCTAGGAGGCCATTCAAGGTGGTTATAACAATATCTTACTCTTCTTCGATTGCTTCGTCGTAGCAACAAACACTTCCTTTTGGTGTATTCAAGGATGACACATGAGGGATGAGATAATATTTAATAGAATATGCAATGAATCTATTGTATCTAGCCTTAGCCTCATCTCCATCTGTATCCTAGAACTTTCTTACTGAAATACTGATCCAAGTCAATTTCTTTAAGGATCACAAAGGTCCTATACTCCCATACTGTAACACCTCAGTTTTGACCCCATTTGCATTAAATGTATATGATGTATATATTGTAATTAATCGTGGTTTGGATCTAAAGGGAAAATACCCACCATCGATTTGGTTGTGTTATGTCCCAACGATTAAAATCGTTGCCGATGGTATATCGTGATATCTGGCACATTATAGTTTTGGCATCATGTAAGTATGCATTTTAATTAAAATAAACCCCAACCAACTATGTCAATGCAACTATAATGAAAAGGGGCATGATTTTCCTAAGGATAAGGAGGGGGAATTATTAAACTTTGGGCCAATGGGGAAAAGCCAAGCGTCAGTTGTTAAACCCATTTAGTTTTCACCCACCCTTTTGAATTACTCACCTTTCCTTGTCTCAATCAGTCAACTGCCACTTTAAAAGCTCTATTGTTAGTTGGGCAGTTATTGCTAGGAAGTGGTGTGTGGAAGGACTATCAGTACTTACCCACATGCACACTCCACCAGCAGACTCATTCACCCTCACGAGGGTAGGAAAACCACCATGACTTCATTCTTCCATTCCTATCCATCCTCATGCAGAGAGTCATTCTCTTCTCCTCACGCACAGGTTGGGATATTTTTCCTCACGCAAAGAGCTGGGGGAGCCATTTTATAGCATTCACAATTTTCCTATGAATGAACCATTCACATTCTGGGATGTGTGTGTGTGTGTATTTTCCATACCGATTTGGTGGTTCTGTGTATATTTCCCCCTATCTAGGTTGAGAGTTGGATCTCCTCTTCCAATTTCGGGCTATGTATTTCCTGTTTGTTCAGGGGTGAGATCAGGGTTGTTGGTTTCCCCATGATTTTTGTTGTTGTGGGTTCATTTTAGTTTTGGGTTGCTGTGGATTCTTATTGAGTTGTTTTGGCCACGATAGGGCCAAGAACTGCTCAGGAATCGAATTCCCCAATCTGAGCTGTGAATTGCTTTTTTTGCTATGTGTATGCAGTGGTTGGTCTTTGGACTGTGTTGGAGTGGAAATGAAGGCTTGGTATGCTTAATAAACCTAGTGTATTTGGGAACCACATAGACAGAGCTAGAGGGTTGGCTTTCTTCTCCACAACCCTTGAATAGCACTGGAAGGGAATTCAGGGCCTGAGGGACTATGTAGTAGAGAAGGGACTGCTTTCCTTGTGTTGGGTGTGTGTGGGTGTCCTAGAAGTCAGGCTAGTTCTAGTGCAGGTGTCCTTAGCTCTTTAGTGAGCCCACCAGCTTAGCATTCATATTTTCCCAGCTCCCTAATGGCCTGATAAGCCCAACTGTGTTGGCTTGGATGATTTGTGTATTTTGGCTATGTGTGAGCCTGCTTTGTTCCTTATTCCTTGGGGAATCATGCCCAGCTTGGGGGTGGCAGTGTTGCTGAGAGATTAAGGAGCACACTGGCCTATGGTTGGGTGGAACATTGCAACGATGTAGTTGGTTGCGGGATGAATTCTTCATAAGATAAGTATTCTTGACCATCTCATCTCTGCAAACTGTATTTTGTGGTTTAATGAAAATGATGAACATTTAAATGCTTGAATGTATGGTTTTTCTTCCGCAGTATGGTAATAATGTATGCATGTTTTAATTCAAAGCATTTTAGTTTTTATGTGTGTATGTTCATGGGGATAATTGCACAGATAGATAATGGTATGGTAGCGTCCTCTTCACCGGTTGGAGGGTCAGGGACATTACACATACTTGTAATTTTTCGGCTTCACCAATCTTGTCATAAATTTGGTGTGATTAGTCATTTTGAAATGAGAACCTCAATTGTAAATAGCAAAAATTTAGATCAGACCGATTTGAGGTGTTCGTCCTGGTTCTGGAGCTGGCTTATCTGGGGTTTGCCAGAGAAACCCTAATTTTCAAAACTTGGAATTTCAAACTTCTTATTGGATAGAGATATGGGCCTCTTCAAGGTGATAAGTCCAATGTACTCCTTTTTTTGAAAACAATGGAGGGAAGCTCCTAGAACAAGAAACCCTGGTTTTCCAATTTCTTCTATAGAAATTATTGATATTTATTTTGTTGTATCTCTGATGTTTTGAATCCATAAGGTATAAAAAATATTACTGTAATATCCTAATAAGTATTCTTTCCAACCCCATAGGTTAGATAAAAAATGGATTCTCCAAGTAGGACTTATGCTGAGTTTCCCAAGGTGACTGTTTTGGGGACTGTTCAGCATAGCGAGCTTGTATGGACTTCCACATGTCACTGTTTGACATTTTGGATCTAAAAAAATTACCAAAGAAAGTACAGTTCATGCCCTATCTGAAATATGTTGGTAAAAAATTTTTGGACCTTCCTCGCCCGAGATATAGAAAATATCTCTAGGTCACATGTTTATGACTATATTGTGGAGGAGGATGGAACCCTGATTTGGAGGAACCATATCTCCTGAATTATAGAGAATTTGAGGCTGAAATTTTTACATCCTCTATAGAATGAATTTTTCTTTAGCCTATAAAAATTTTGGCTTTTGAGCCTTCTCCAATATCACATTATAGCAAAAGTTCTAGGATTTCTAAATCCATCCTTCTAGGGTTTTTTAGGCATGAAACCATAATTTCCATTAGCTTCCATTGTAGTTGTATATCAATTGCATAGTGAAAATCCTTTGATTTAGAAACTAATACCACAAACAAATGCACCCTAGTGAGGTGATTTATCCTAGCCCTCCTTGCTTGATGATCTGTGGAGAGAACACCTTCAACAAGGAAGCCCTAGTTCTTGCAGCTACACAGTGCCTTCTTTCAGAGAGGCTCTGATACCATGTTAGATTTGTATCATTTAATAAATATGATATAGGATCTTATCTAAGAGAATAACATGGAAAACAATAATCAAAAGAGACAAGAGAAACAAATAATTTTCCTCAGGGAAACCATAAAGGAGAAAACCTCACAACTTCCTAAGATATAGAATGAGCACCAATAGAAAAAGTAAAACCCAAAGATACAAATATGATCTCCGATAGATGTTCTCTCTCTCTCACTTGTGCAAGATACTCCTCTCTCACTCATGCGCTACTATTGAATGAGTGTGTGTATCAAATAGAGAGTCTCACTCTCTATTTATACTTGTTTTCCACTTGACAATTACTCTATAGGGTCGACTTCACTAGGAGAGTCTAATAACCCTACTATGAATCAAGTGTGGGGTCTATTTCCCTGACTTATAATGAAGGGTTAACCTCAATGAATTTAAATGAATTTATTATATAAATGACTCTCCTGATTGGAGGAACAAACATCTTTGTCAAGGTACAATGAAATACAATAAGAAATATACAAGTGAATACATTCCAAAGTTACAAATACATCAACAAAGGCTATGTTCCTACTTATGTCTCATTAGGGTCTATAGCACCTTATATACCACCTTATACACCACCTTATGGGTATGGGACTCAACCTTCTTATCAGTCTTACAACTATGGATTTGTAGCACCCCAATCTCAAGGGATTCTGAATTACAATATTCCTATGTACCCTTTTATGGGTCAAATGGGAGGAGGCTACTATCCCATTAGCCAAGGTGATGGTGTTTACAATAGTTAGACCTACATGAAACAGTCTTATCAAGAAGCGTGGAATCAAATAGGTCAACATAGGCTCCCTTTCCTAGCTACATTAAATTTTCCTAACTTATCGAGATTGACCAATGATCTTGTATCTCATGATCCAACATGGCCAGTCGTTCATCCCAAGCTTCCTTCAAACATTCCAAAATTTGAAGGTAAGAATGGTGAGGACCCCAGTGAGCACATTACAAATTTCCAACTATGGTGCTCTTCAAATTCATTGAATCATGATTATGTTCCTTTAATACTATTTCAAATCACCCTCATGGGTTCTGCAACGAAGTGGTATATAGAGTTTCATGAGGAACATATCGGACGTTCAATGACTTAGCCATGACCTTTCTCAATCACTTTCAGGTACCTATGCATTACGATGTCACTATTGATCTCTTGTCGACATTTTGTAAGGATAAATCCACCCATATCTCTTACCACATTCAAGAGTGGCATAGACAAAAGTAGTTGATTAAGGCTCACATTCCACCAGAGTTTCTTTTGGAGTGGTTCCTCAAATCGTTATTTCCATATATAGTGAAGGATGTTTCCACATTCGGAGTGATGAATGAGGAACATGCTATATTTCAATCTCAGCAATTAGACTTGATTTACACTCAGTCTAGGATCTTATATGAGATTATTCTAAATGCACCGCAGTCCAATTTTGATCCTAAGTTCAAACCTGGGCCACATGCTGATGGTATTGTTGGTTTTGCAAGTGCTAAACTTGCAAACTTGGTTACAAGTCAAATGAATAATTTGTTTATTACCCAGCCTACATTAGGAAAAGCTATGACTTTGTCTTATCCCACCCAAATGGTGGATGTACATTCTATGCAATTGTCGAACTAGAAGGGTAACCAGGGACCCCGAAGGAACAAGAAAAAAGGTAGAAACAATCATAAGGGTGGGAATAGGAACGAAAATGCTAATTATGAAAAGAACAATAATAATGTTGGGGAGGACAAGAAGCCTAAATGTAAGGTCAAGTTCCCTTGCAATATTTGTGGGGCATATCACCTCACTTACTCGTGCCCTCGTATGGAATATGCCTCAAAATTCAGCAGACAGAGCTCAATTGGGTTGTTGGATCCTTTACCACAAAACCAAAATATGAATTCAAGGACCGTGGAATTTGGAAGTGCTTCTGGTGGGAGTCAAAACCTATTGAACACTACAAGTGGCCATCGTTGCATCAACATGATGTCCGTTGAAAGTGTTGTGATGCAAGCTAAATATTATGGGTCGCCACAACCTGACCTAGGAAAAGAACCTGCTCCACTCAAGAGCCCTTTGCATATCGATAAACCTAGTGACAAGTCTGAAGCTCTACCTCACATTCCTAAGGGAGTATTAAAGCATTCGGGGAAAAATCATAATGGCCAAGCCTCCCATAACTATTCCATTGTCAAGGATTTGGACTAGACACTTTGTGCGATGTTCACTTTAGAATTTCTCCAGACTTTCCCTTCACAAAGGAAGGCCTTGTTTTTTTCTCTTAAGGTAGTTTATGGGAATCCTTCCACGGTGATTAAATTCAAAACTCATGGAGTCCAACCTCACTTTCCTTACTATGTGTCCCTCTTGGTTCAATTAGAGTGTATGAATAATACTATCAAACTCACAGTGATTGATAAAGGTGTCGTGACTTCCTTGATGTCTTTAGCCTATTGGAAGGGCTTATGTTCTCCTACATTGTCAAAATATGGAACCATTTTGACTTGTTTTTATGGTAGATATTTTTGGACGCATGGTATACTTCCTTCTCTTGAGGTCCAATTGGGAGGGAAGACTGTAGCGATAAAGTTTGAGGTGGTGGATGTGCCCCTTGACTATAATATTTTAGTGGGACATAACTGAATTTATAATATGCAAGTGATCACATCATCCCTCTTCTGGTTTATTTGTTTTCCTTTGGATGGTAGGATTGTTATGATCGATCAGGGATATTTTGATAATTCTAGTATGAAATCATCATCGAGATCTACTATCCCAGTCATTGATCATTCTTATCCAGCAACTGAGAATGTATGGGTGGGAATGTATCTATTATTGATGGGAACATCCAATTGTCCCACACCAATTATTATGATAGGTTCCAACCTTGGTAGAAATTTTTCATCCTCGATTTCGGTTCCATTTTGCATTTCTCATTTGGAAGATCCTTGGACTCTCCCTTCTCCAAGTACTTTGGATGAAAATCCTAGACCTACCAAGATGGGCATGTTGTTGTCTACATCATTGGTGTCTTATCAAGACAATGTTGGTCATGTTGTATATCCTTGTCCTTCCTCTTCGTGGATGGAGGAGGATGACCCTTATGTGCTTCCTACTTGGTAGGATGCATCATCTCACTTGCATGACTTCTTCGATGAAAATTTTCCAATAGATGAAGATATTCTTGAATCTATGTCTAGTATATAACAACCTTGGGGAGAGTTACATCATAGGTCTTACTTTCTTCTTGAGCTTGAACATATGGAGTGTGATGACTATAGGGATATCCTTAGCGAGAAATTTGGTAGGCATGTGGTCCCACTAGGATCTCCTAGTAAGTATGCCGAAGAGAACATGGACAATTTTTCACCAACCATACCTATCAACATTTCTTGAACTCTTGGAAAGATAGAAAATGTGTACATTGGAGCAGATTGTTCCCCCAATGATATTGAAGCGTATACCAAGCTCTTTAAATAATTTTGAGATGTTTTTGCTTGGTCGTATGAGGAAATTCTAGGGTTAGCCCCTCATATTGTTGAACATGATATTAAAACCTATCTAGATGCTAGACCTATTCGACAATGTTTGCATGTGATGAATCCTAAGAATGCACCCTCTATTAAGGGAGATAGAAAATTTTCTTAAGGATGGCTTCATCTATCCCATTCCCTTGATTGAATTGGTGTCAAACACCATTTCAGTGGCTAAGAAGTAGGGAACGATCCATGTATGCACTGATTTCAGAGACCTAAACTGAGCTTGTCCTAATGATAACCTCCCCACACCATTTATTGATCATATTTTGGATGAGTGTGCGAGAAGTGAGGTGTTCTCATTTATGGATGGATTTTCAGGATATAATCAGATTCATATTAAACTCGAGGATCAACATAAAACAAATTTCATTTGTCCTTGGGGTACGTTTTCATATCGAAAAATTCCTTTCGGCCTTAAAAATGTTGGAGCTACTTTTCAATGGTATGACCTTCACTTTTCATGACCTTAAGTGATTGATTGAAGTATATTTTAATGATTTAGCTTCTCACTCTTGTTTGATGGTGGATCATCCTCACCATCTACACTTGGATTTTGAAATATGTCACCAATATCAAATCTAGTTAAATCCTCATAAGTCCATATTTTTTTGTGAGAGTAGGTTTCTTACTCGGGTTCATCATTTCCAAGGAGGGAATTATGGTCAACCCTTTAAAGGTTGAGGCAATACTTCAATTGTCTCCCCTACATAATATTAGACATATTCAGAGTTTGCAAGGGATGGTGAACTTCTTACGGAGATTCATTGTTAATTTATCCAATTTGACTAATGGTTTAATGCATTTATTGAATAAATACATGCCATTTATATGGGATGAGCAAGCCCAGGAGTATTTCGATGCTTTAAAGAAATACTTGGTATAGACCCCTGTGCTTAGCTAGCCCGATTATAGCCATGATTGGTATGGTCTTGGTTCAAGAGGGTGAGGAGATCCAGGAGCATGTCATGTATTATCTTAGTCGAAACCTCATTGATGCATAACTTCATTGTACTCATGTCGAGAAGATAGCCCTAGCTACTATCCATGTGGTCCAACATTTGAGGCATTATCTTCTCCTTCACCAAACTTTGGTTGTGGATCACATCAATCCATTTCAATTCATCATCACCACACAGATGATAGGGGGGAAATACAATAAATGGATTGTTATTTTGCAAGAATTCGATCTCGAGTATGTTTCGGAAAAGTCAAAGAAATTGTTGATTTTTGCAGAGGTCATATCATAATTTCCTAGTTTGTATGAAGGGGAGATTCATGAATACTATTTCGTTGATGAGCACAATTTTTTCATTTCGACTATGGACCCATAATATGGGGATCTTATTGTCTATTTGCAAACTTTGAAGGTTCCTTCTCTGTTATACCAAAATCCTGTCACCATCATGTGATAAGACCTTTGACATACCTACTTGCTCTGAATCCCAGCTTCTGGAGTGAATACTAAATGGTTTTTTATCAGTCTATCATACAAATTCCTAGTACTGCGCATTCCCCTTTGTCCAAGAGTGGTACCCCTGCTTGCACCGCCTTTCATCGATTGTCCACACGTGCTGCCACTACCCATTGCCATTGGTCCATAGGCGGTTATTACCAGAACTGCTCTGTCATAGAAGGAGAAGTGTGGTACCCTGGGTAAAAAGGGAAAAAAAGAAGCTTCTTGAGGCTTCTAGATGATAAGCCTCTAGATATCCCTTATCCCTACTATTGTGGGTTGGTTGAGCTCGAGATCCCTCATCCTAGGATTTTAGAGGCTACCTCACCCACTAATTTCTCAACTATCTCTATCCATTAAATCCATATAAATATGAGCTCATAGCCATGGTTGAGAAGAGAACATTGAAGGTATTGTTATGCTGTTGGACTGATTCTTGGCCCAAGATCATTTGGAGAGAGCATAGAGAGCTAGAGTTGGAGCTTTTGGGGATGAAGAGTTGGTTTCATGGAGATGCATGTCAACACTAAGGCTTGGTTGTAAACTTCTTCATATTTCTAATGCAAGTTGATTTTTTGTACCATATATATTGTTTATGTTTGATTTCAGATATATATTGCTAGATTCCTTAGTCATTAGCATAGATTAGTATATCATATTCTGGTTGCTTTGATTTGTTTCGTGTTAAAATATTTTGCAGGTACACAGGTGAACTATCAAAGCCTTGTATTCCAGATATCTATAGTGTCTAGGGAGAGTTATCAGCCTATGTGATCTATTTGTTCTGGATCTGAACCATTCAAACCAGCGAAACACCTTGTTGTCCGCAGGAGGTGAAATATTCAAGTTAACAAATGGCTCACATCAATTTTCGTTGTGGCTGACAATAAACTTTGGTTGTGGCTCACATCAATCCATTTCAATTCGTCGTCACCACATGGATGATAGGGGGGAAATACAATAAATGGATTGTTATTTTGCAAGAATTCAACCTCGAGTATATTTCAGAAAAGTCAAAGAAATTGTTGATTTTTGTGGAGGTCATATCATACTTTCCTAGTTTGGATGAAGGGGAGATTCATGAAGACTATTTTGTTGATGAGCACATTTTTTCATTTCGACTATGGACCCACAATATGGGGATCTTATTGTCTATTTGTAAACTTTGAAGTTTCCTTCTCACCTCTCATGGGATGAGAGTCGACGGTTATGTCATGTAGCAAAGAATTACCTCATTATTGATGACACTTTGTATCATCATGGGGTTGATTCCATTTTTCATCGGTGCTTTAATAATGAAGAGGCTGAATTCATGCTGAATGATTTCCACAGAGGGGTGTGTGGTGGTCATTTATCGGGGCTTTCTACAGGTCAAAATATTTTGAGATCAGGTTATTTTTTGGTCGTCGATATTCAAGGATTGTGTCAATGCGATCAAGCGATGCCACCCTTTCTAGGTGTTTGCATAGAGCATGCACTCGCATATTTCCCCTTTGTGTCCGATTATAACCACTGGTCCCTTCACTAAGTGGGGGGTTTATTTTATGGATTGAAACCCAGCTTTTGCTGGGGGGCACTATCATATCATAGTGGTTGTTGATTATTTCACGAAATGGGTAGAGGCGATTCCCACTATCAAAGTCGATGTTGAGACAGCCACACATTTCATATTCAATCAGATTATCACCCAACTTGGTATCCTAAAGGATATTATTAGTAAACATGGCAAGCACATTCAAAATAAGATGATGGATGGGTTATCTTTGAAGTTAGGGTATAAACAAGAACATTCCTCTTCTTACTATCCTCAAGCAAATGGACATGTTGAAGCAGTGAATAATTCACTTAAGTCCATTCTCCAAAGAACCATCATGCAAAGAAAGACCAATTGACATATGATGTTATATCCTACTTTGTGGGATTACCAAACTGCGGTTAAGAATGCCACTGGTTTTTCTCTATATCAGTTGGTGCATGGGGTGGAGTCAATTTTATCGATTAAGTGTGAGATCCCTTCTTTGAAGCTAGTCATGGAACATTTGCCAAAGACTTCTGCATTAGAGGAACGTCTAGTCCGATTGGAGCAACTTGATGAACAACGTTGAGATTCTTTAGTGGATCTTGAAGTTAATAAGCGTCGTGTTAAATCCCAGTATGATAAGTGTGTCCGTCCCCAGAAGTTTTGTGAAGATGATTTGGTCCTATTGTATGACCAAGCTAGTGAACTATTAGGGGCAGGGAAGTTTAAACCTATGTGACATGGGCCTTATGAGGTCAAGTGAGTATTAGACAAAGGTGATTATGACCTAGTCAATTATGAAGGGACATTCTTGGTAGAGCCTAGAAATGGGCTCTATCTTAGAAATTACTATGCATAATTCTCAACTGAGGATGATACTTTGTATATTATTGTACAGTTGCATAATTTAGTTTTGGTATTCTTGTGGTGATTTATTTTTTTGACTTGCTTCCGTTTGCTATGGCGGATGTCGACAGAGTCTTCATCATATGTAGGATTCGCTGACAGTGCTATCCGTCACACCCAAAACTCAGCTTCGGCTACTTGGGTGGTTTATACTCCTACAGGTCAAGTTTTGTCTTTAGGAGGTGTATGTCTATGACCTTCATCGAACAATATTGTTGAATATAGTGTCATGATTGAGTTATTACATGATTCCATATATCATTGTATTCGATCTCTTGAGGTACGTCTTGACTCACAGTTAGTGGTATTACATTTTAATGGCATGTATCATAATAGAGATCCGAATTTATTATGAAGATTCTAACATACATTCACATTTCAAGAAATTAAAATCATGTTTCTAATTCATATGCAAATTATGTACTAGATTGGAATTTGATACACAGACAATGAAGCATCCACATCACATTTACACATGTAAATATAAATAACCGATTATCATAAGTCTTTTTCATTAAAATATAGTACAAAAATGGTGTCATAATACATAATGTCGTGATGCAAAAATGGGGCTTCTAAGCCACCAAAATATACTACACAGTCAATAAAACAAAATGTACAACTAGGAATCTAAGCCTATAGAGTAGGATGCTTATCATGATAACACATGAAAAATATAGCTAGCCATTTGAATAAGCGAACCCATGCACGTGGTACACCCACCACCTGTCGCTGCATAGACTTAGTAAAGTCCTTGACTTGTGCCATGGGCACTTTGTGTGTCAGACAAACAAATTTTGTATCCATGTTTTGGAGCATATGCTCCATATCCACACCTATGATGTCGTCACCTCTCCCCCTTTGATGATGTCAAGGGAAGTCATTTGCCCATCTAGGTCCAACATCTGCATATACATGACCAGTATCAATATATGTCATCACACAAAAACATGTATTTTTTATTTCACTATATCAAAAAACACAAAAAAAATAAATATTACAAAAACAAAATAGAGTCAGGATTGTTACCTATGTCACCATATGCTTATCTCAGTGGAATGGGCATGTCAGGATCATCGCGGAAGTCTATCCCCTCATAAGGGTAGTCGTCTATGGCTATGATATTCCTGCGCCACTAGAGAAAAAATTCGGTTCGGTAGGGGTTGGCCACTTGCCCTCCTCCTGGTCTCCGCATCACATTTTGCCAGTGTAGCTAAGCTGGATCCCGAGCACCATGAGGAGTGATCTCCACTCTTGGGTTTATCCCTGGTACGCGCTCAAAGAAAAAGGTACCCAAGATTCTTGCAAAATCAAAGTTTCATGTCCTGCCCATCTTGCATTCTGTCAACTATTGTTTCATTGTTGGCAGGGGTTTGGGTAAGTGAGTTGCACAGCACTGCGGAGGATGCACAAGCTCACGCGATACCGCGCAGGACCAAATCAGTGTGATAGATGGAGGAATAACCGGTTTTGGAATTTCTTATGCAATTTTGTACCATTTGACCACATTTTGTGGATATAGGTCACTATTTTGTTAGACGTTAGTTAGAAGTGAACCTTGGATGTAAAGGATCAAGCCTACATATAGAGTTATAATTGCAAGTGTATATCATGTGTCATGAAGCATCATTGAGGTGAAAGATCAATCAATTAATCCATTTTTGTGATCTAATTCTGATCTTGTCGCTTCATTTTGTTATTGAGAAGTTTTGGCTCTGTCTTTGTAGACCAACTCTTTGGATCTTGGGTTGTGATCAGTCTCCTACTGTGGAGAAGTACTGTATGATTTGGAGCTATTGCGCAGAAGTAATATGATATGACAGATGTTACCCTAAATTGATCGAGTCTCTTATTTATTTCCTGTCTTTATGTGCTGCGATGTCAATGATGGATTTTTATTGAACCTGTTGTATGAATGAATGACACTACTGCAATGAATAAGTAATTGATATGATCTGTTAGCAATATGTTAGTTATGCTGATAGATCTATGATGAATGTTGCGATACTAATTAACTATCTCTGAAGAATATGATGATTATGCTGTTGAGTTGTTGATGCCTTGTCCTTCCTTCTTACTATCGAAAACTTGGTTCCAACAGCTCTCCCTCAACATCTTGGGTGAGAATTCGTCCGTTCTACGGGTGTTTCTGGGTAGGGTCAAACCTAACTGGGCTGGTGCTCAAGGAGATCACCATAGTTGGGAGTTGATAGAGTGGGAACCCCTATTGACGAGGCTTTGTTGGTGTGTTTTCACCAACAAATGGTTTCGTTGCTGGGACCTTGTTTCAATTGAAGGGAGGATATGTTGTGGCATCCAACATAACTAGATATTGAAGATTGGTTCAACCTAAAGCTACGAGAGTTTACTAAAGTAGAGAATCGAAATCCGAAGTTGTCGACAAACAATTGGATAGCCAGATATATCCACGACAGTGCACATGAATGGTTCTTCTATGAATTCCCTATCATATTGTATAAGTGGCTAGCACAGTTTACTCATAATAAGACCAACCATCAAGGAGGGGAGCCGACGTCCTGGACCCCTGAACTGATCCAGCAATTGCGAGAAAGTGACAAAAAGGCATTGTGAGCTATAGAAGTATGGATGGATAGTTTTTTAGAAGGATACATCACTGAGTTTGCAGTTGATACCAATAAGTCATACATGAAAGCAAAAAGAGAGTTCTTCAACAGACCATGAGGTGGGTTCTTGTTGTCTCTACAATTATCTATTAAGATGCTTGTCTGCGAGAAGGATATTCTAAAAATGCACCTTGAGTAGTGGAACTATGGTGTGTGGAGGTCATGGACACTCCAACAAAAGGGGGGTGGAAAATGGAAAGATAAGGGGTAGATGGGTATGAGTTTTGATGACACTGTGAGGGTCACTAAGGAAAAAAGTGGTTGTATGAGGGGAGGAGCAAGGTTTCGACAAGAGAAGAGGTAGAGGATGGGGGAAGGTCCTATTGCGATCGATATGAAAGGATGAGAAGAACGACCACACAGGATGAAGCAACCCTATAGTGATGACTAGGACAACCAGACCTATGCTATGCCCAAGGTAGCTGTAAGCTCGAACCCCAGCAGTAACGTGTCCACACCTCCACACACTACTCCACCAATAGGTACAAAAGTGCATTCTACATCGAATTTTTCAACGTGCCAACAACAGTCTAGTAGTAGAACACCATTTGGAGGAAGAAGGCCCAGAATGGTGGGCGATGAGATTAAGCTACCAATATTCCATGGAAATGGGACTGATGACCTAAAGCAGTATGGATTCTTATACAAAGTAATCCGGGCTGCTAGATAGATTGTGGATGATGATATCAAGAAAACCTAGTTGGCAACCACCCTTAGGGGTCGAGCACTTGACTGGTACATGTGATTTACGCGGGTTCCTCAGGGGACCGCGATAAAAACATTGAATGAGATCTGGGAAGGGATAATTAAAGAATTTAAGAAACCCAAATCTAAGGCCAAGTATATTATAGAACTCAAAGAGATTAAGCAATTCCTGAATGAAACTATTTGAGATTTTGATCAATGGTTGAAGACGTTGATGGCCCAAGTTAGCTTCAAAATGAGTGATGTTCACCATAAGGAGTGGCTCATCACTATGCTGGTCTCACACATCAGACAACCATTAATGCAACAAAATATCACGACACAGAGCAAGGCTCTAGAGATCATGATGAAGTTAAAAGCTTCGCCTATTGGGGAGACTGCAGTCAGAATGAACCAGATTCAGGCATAACTAGTAAATTTTAAACTCCACCTGCAAGATATCAAGAAGGAAAAAGAAGAACATGATGACCTTTGGTGCACATGGTGTCATGTGGATGGACACACCAAGGAAACCTACCCAACTTTTTGAAATTATTTGCTCTCAGGAGCGCCAAACCCCTTGATTTGCACTGGTGTTCCATGGTGTCATGTATGTCAGGTATACGGGAATCAACACGAAAAATGTAGCTACATGTAGAATATGGTTATGAAGAAATAAATTTTGCATTGCTCCTTTTGCCACTCAGTGGGACATGAGGATAAATATTGCTGAGCTTATGACTTGTTTCAAGAGAAAACATATGATTCATTCTTTGTGAAGGGTGAGGATCCTCGCGTGATCCAGCAAATGCATCATCAGATAGTGCTAATGAAATCCCAGGTGCAGTATACACCACCTCTGCAAATGAAGTTTATTTCATCACAGTTGCAGCCACAGTTCGCACCGTATCCATAGTTTGTAGCACAACCACAGTTTGCACCGCGACTGTAGTACAATCAATTTCCAATCACTCAGCCTCAACCACAGTATGTTCAAGTAGTGCACTATGTTCAGAAGCAACCAAATCCCTCACAACAACTAGCCCAACCATAATATCAGCAAGCAGCTCAACCATAGTACCAGCAACAAGGAGGATTCCAAGGAGGGTTTAGGGGATGAGGAGGAGGCTTCGGATAAGGGGGAGGATGAGGTCAAAATTCAATCCAGTGTTACACTTGTGGAGTATTTGGGCACTACCAGAGGGAGTGTCCTCATTTGCAATGGACATACTACACAACAAGCTAGCATAATGTTGAAAATTTCCCTCAGTTGATTAAGAAGTTGCAGGTCGGAAATATCCCTAAGTTGTAGAACCAGTTTCAAAACCAAAGCAAAGTATAGAACCAACAGCTGTTGTAGAATCAGACTCAGATCTTGCTAGAGACTCAAAATCAGCTTATGAACCCACTAATAAATCAAAATCCACCCTTGAACCAAGCTCATAACTAGAATCAAGGACCAATGGTTGCGACTATTCTAGAAGAAACCATAACCCAGGCTGTCGATGTTGCTGTCGTCACTCATGCAAGTGCAATGACCGGAGAAGATGGACCCCATCAACAAGTTTGGTTTGTTGGGAAGAAAAAGGAAGCATTTGATATTGTGACAGAGAAAGATACCTTATTTGAGGCCAAGCATACAATCGGGAGAAATCCGGGTAAGTCACCTGTTTTTGAAATGCCATCTGCTTTTGATCCTTCTATAGAGGCAAGACCATCGCGACAGCATGGTTGCTTGCAACTGTTTTTTGAGAGCTGTCTATCGCTGCTAGAGATCCTGAGGCTATCATTGAGATTAAGAAGTTGTTTTACCACCAGAACAATATGCTGAAGGATTCTGCAGTGAATTCCCTCCAGAAGAGAAAAAAAGGCAAAGAGATGTGAATGAACATCCAGATCAGGGACTATGAAGTCGATTCAGTTATTCTGGATCTTGGGTTGGATGTGAATATTTTGACCAAGCAGACTTAGCAGCTGATGGGAAATCCAATGTTGAGATGGTCTCTTGTGCAATTGTGACTAGCAAATAAGGACAAAGTTCAGCCTATTGTTATTGTCTCCAACCTGGTCGTCGATGTGAAAGGTATGAATACCCATGCCGATTTTGGTGTTATTGAAGTAGTTTATGGTGGAGGCTCTTATCCTGGGCTACTGGGGATTGGATGGGCCAATGATAGCATGGAAGTTATAAATTTCAAGAAGCAGGTTATGACATTTGAAAACCAAGATTTCAGGGTCATTTCTCCCATGGACCATCATGAAGGACATGTTGGAGTATCGGGTACCTCCATATGATATAACCTTCGCACCTATGCGAATATAAAAGCAAGTGGACTAACCACCACTCCTAGTGATAAGGCCTTGTTCTAGGTTTCAAATGTTCATCGCCATCTATAGGTTTTGGTGTAATGACAAACCTTACACGGTATCAGAGCAGAGGTCTCAAGTTCAATTCCCCTGAGCTACGTCGGAGGCAAGGTGTTGGAGTATCGGGTACCTCCATATGGTATAACCATCGCACCTTTGCAAATAAAAAAAAAAGTGGACTAACCTCCACTCTTGGTAATAGGGCCTTGTGCTGGGTTTCAAATGTTCATCACCATATGCAGGTTTTGGTGTAACGACAAACCTTATAGGACGTCGGTATATTGAACCTGTCAAGGATGAAGTTGGTAGGGGTTGGGATCATGCCTATAATATATCTGAAGACTATATCCACTCTACTATCAATGGTGAACTTGGATGGGGCAGCGCTACCTTTGCATCCTCTAATTTTGATAATGCTTTGGAAAATTGGAAAAACCGTCTACATGAGGTGTCTTTTAGGAAGTGTAGACTGGTCACGCAATCCCTACATTGAGTTGTGACTGAGATTATCGATTTTTTGATCTACGAGGGGCTACCAGATTTGTCTAGATTCCTCAAAGAATTTGAAGAGAAAGTGTTTGAACCACAGAGGTTGTTGGCACTGGAAGAAGCATTGAAGGCCACCCCAGCACGGTGGTGGGTGACTCACAAACAAACAATCCATGAATGGGAACAATGTCGATGATTGATGATGGTGTGCTTCTGTGATTTAGAGATCTATCACACTGGGAGATATGATGGGGAGAATGACCCCACCTATCATTTTATTGAATTTTAGGCCTTGTGGACATCGTGACCCAAGGATGAGTGAGTCCATGCTTTTTTTCATACCTTGGACAAGATTCCTAGATCCTCGTATGTAGTGACAGAACTGCACAGAACCATAACTACCTGGGAGGAGCTATCGATTTGCTTTGCGCAGAATTTTAGTTTCTGAGATGCTAACCCTGAGGTCCAAAATGCACTCCAACTCATCCATGATGTAGTATTGAAGGTTGTACCAGTTGCATACCCTATAGATTAGCATGCGTAGTGTCATATGCAATCCATGATGACATGTTACAATCTATCTGGTGAACCTGAAGATTATGATGACATGTGGAATGTCAATATTCCAAAATCAGAAGGAAGTCGCGATGTTGCCGCACCAAAAATACCAACTAAAACCATGAGTCAGCCGCTGAACATCAGAAAGGTTAACATTGGGATGGAAGAGAACCCAAAATTTGCTAACATTGGGGACTATTGGGATGATGAAACAATGGCACAGATCATGGATCTACTCCATGAGTTCTAGGATATCTTTTCAACACAGTTCTTGGAAATGAAAGGGATATTAGGGGATCTAGGGGAGATGAAAATCCCATTGAAACCAGACGTGAAACCTGTACGACAGAGGCCATATCTAATGAACCCGCGATACAAAGAACGTGTCAAGGATGAGCTCGACTGGATGTTGGACATTGGAATCATTGATCCTATCGAAGAATCAGAATGGATAATCCCTATGGTGGTTCAAGACAAGAAGACTAGAGAGGTTCTCATTTGTGTCAAATTGAGAAAGTTGAATGATGCATGCCTGCATGATCCTTTTCCAAATCCCTTTATAGATGAGGCCCTATAAGGGGTAGGTAGTTAGGAGATGTACTCCTTCACGGATGGCTTTTCAGGGTATCTCTAGATCCAAATCACAAAGGAACATCAGCATAAGACCACATTTCTCACTGAATGGGGTTGTTTTCAATATACAGTCATTCCCTTTTGTTGTTGTGACGCTGCACAACTCACTTACCAAAACCCCTGCCAACACCTTTGGATTAAAGAATGCACCAACGATATTTTCTCAGATTGTTGTCATTGCATTCAAAGATTTCATTTAGAAGTTCCTATAGGTATACATGGATGGTTGGACAGTTTATGTTATGGTTAAGGATCATTTAGCAAACCTGCGATTGATGATGGAAAGGTTTCGACAACATCAAATTGCATTGAATTCAAAGAAGTGCAAAATTTTGTGCGCCATTCGAGATGTTGTTAGGACACATAGTATGCAAACAAGGTCTATTGGTTGATCCTGCAAAGATTGTGCTTATCCTTAGTCTACCACCACCAACAAATGTGAATATGCTTCGTGCAACTCTGGGACACACCAGGTACTATCTCAAGTTCATCTAAGGATACGTTGTGATTACTACCCCTATGGAAAAGTTGTTAAAGAAGGATGCTACATTTGAGTGGAATCAATAGTGTTAGGGAAGCTTTGACACACTGGAGGCCAAGATGGCATCAATGCCTATACTAGTATTCCCCGATTGGAACAAGGAGTTCCATGTCCATGTCGATGCCTCTTCTGTTGCACTAGGGGTAGTACTTTGGAAACCAGGCGAGGGTGACCTAGATCATCCGATCACATTTTCTAGTAGGAAGTTGTCTTTTTTCTGAAAGGAATTACACAACCACTAAGAGAGATGTCTTGGCCATGGTTTACATTCTACAGAAGTTTAGGAACTATCGGTTGGGTGGTCACTTCAAAATGTTCACAGACCACTCTGCATTGCAATATCTGGTCAAGAAGCCTGTGTTGGGGGGGAAGATCTATCAATGGCTGCTACTTTTTCAAGAATTAAACTTTGAGATAATTGTGATGCCAAGATGGTTGAATGTTGGCCCTGATCATCTGTCCTGCATTGAAACATGAGAAGAACCTACCAATATTGATGATGGATTTCCTGATGCAAAGTTGTTCTGGGTAGAGATCACAGAAGACCATTATTCTCCAATCATTCAGTTCTTGGCAACTGGAGTTTCCCTAGAGGACCTGTCGACCAATCAGAATCAATTAGTTGGTAGTGAAGGATTCTCATTTCCAGCTGATTGCTGGGAAATTATACAAATTTGGACTAGATGAAATCTTGTGATGATGCATCTTACCGCATGAGCAAGGACCTATTTTAGTAGAAGTGCATGTAGGAATCGTGGGAGGCCACTATGGAGGAAGGGCTACTGTGAGAAAGGTGTTGCATGCTAGCCTATGGTGGCCTATTTTACATAATGATGTGGTAGATTATGCATGTTACTGTGATGTCTGTCAGTGCATCAACAAAGCATCACGGCGGGATGATATGCCGCTTGTTCCATAGGTAACGCTACAACCTTTTGATAAATGGGATGTGCATTTTGTGGGCCCAATTAATCCACCAGGAAAGAGGACTGGTGTGTGGTACATCATTACAACAAATGACTATCTGACAAGGTGGGTGGAGGTTGTGCTAGTTGCGGACTGCACTGTTGCGATAGCAGCATAGTTCATAGTCAATAATATTGTGACATGGTTTGGATGTCCCTAGATATTGATGAGTGACCAGGGTAGTCACTTTATCAATCGAATGGTGAGAGAACTAACCAAGGAGTTGCAGGTGCAGCATAATAAAAGTACACCATACCATCCATAGGATAATGGGATGGTTGAGGCCTTGAACAAAATATTGGAAAGCACATTTACAAAGGTATGTAATGCTAATCATGATGAATGGGATTTGAAAATTCCATAGGTACTATGGGAATATCACACCACTTGTAAAAGGCTGACAGGATAGACACCATTCAAATTGGTATATGGGAAAGAGGCAGTCATGCCTATGAAATGCATTATTCCTAGTCTGTTTATTGCTGCTACCACTGCCATGGATAATGTAGAAGCACTAGAGTGCATCGCACAGTTGATCCAGCTTGAAGAGGACCATTTTATCATAGGTTTCCTCCAGCGTGTCGAGAAGGATCGATAGAAGGCGTGGCATGATAGCCACATTAAGAATAAGCAATTTACATAGGGATATTTGGTGTTGTTATACAACAGTAAGTTCATGAAGCATCCAGGTAAGTTGCAAATGCACTGGTTAGGCCCATGTCTTGTTAATTCAATTACTTCTAGGGGTGCAGTTCAATTACATCAATTAGATGGTGCGGTGCTACCAAAATTTGTGAATGGCAGCCACTTGAAGCCCTATAGGATGGGGCCCAAGTCGCACAATGCTTGAGGCACTGCGCAAGAGTTAAAATAATAATAGTAATAATAATAATAATAATAATAGACTAGGTAGATAGTAGCAAGGTGAGCACACAACAAGAGGGTGTGCTAAGGAAAGAGGATTGTGACAAGATAGTCCGTTGGACTGAGATGGGGCAACAGGAAAAGATGGCGCGTCCGCAGGTGGCTACAACGATAGGTTCAGAACATGACAAAGGGACGGGGTTGCATAGCAGGAATTCATCAAGGAAGAGTGGCTTGCACTATACAAAAAACTCTGTGATGGATACCAGATGTCATGTCATCACGGCTGTCAAACATCATGTCATAATGGTAGTCAAAGAAAGAAATGACAACACGGTTGACGTCATCAGTTAATGATAGCAGATATGAATGGCAGGGTGGTGGAATTGACAGTGTATTTAGTACATGCATGAAGGATCCCATCGTAATAATTCCCTAAGTGAGTCATGATGGCATCTAAGTCGAAGCTAGTGATTATAACTTGACAAATGGTAGTTGTATGAACCCCATTAGGAAGTGATGCACTAAGTTAAGTCCAGAAGAGTTGGGTTGGGTTATTGGAAGAAGCTCCACTGTGGAAGGTCGTGGTGGTTGAAGGGGCAATGTAGACCTACCTAGATACTGGGAAGCCTGTGAGTGAGAATGTTGTCCCAGCAGAGGTTGTTGAACAAGTTGTGAGTAAGAGGGTTCATTCGGCTGAGATAGAGATCTCTGGCGAAGTCATTCTTGGCTAAGTTTGTCCTTGTCGGTCTGAGGTGCCGAATCAGGAAACCACAAGGAATCCAAAGGGGACCATATTTATTGCCCCACTTGACTAAGCCTATGGGAACAAGGCCCTGGGTCCTTTAGGCGGCGTCGAATGAGCCCAGAAGGACCAAGAGGGAAGATGCAAGCTGAGCCTGAATGCAAGGAATGACCAAGTGGAAAAATGTGGGCTGAGCCTAATGGTCAGGAAGGACCAAGTGCCCAGATGCAGGGCTCCATACCAGGCTGATGGACACTTTATGAAAGATGACTGCAAATGGAGAAAGATGTAGTATTCATAGGAGCTAGAGCATAATGGCATTGCAGGTTACACAAGTCCAGAAGTTTGATATGATCTGCTATAGTCGATGTTGAAGGAAGCAATTGTGAGGAAGATGCCATGGCCAACTGAAGTGGCTCCAGGATGAGCCACAAGACTGTGTTGGGGGCCTGTTGGCAGGGGTTTGGGTAAGTGACTTGCGTAGCACCATGGAGGCTACATAATCTCACATGACAGCGTGCAGGACCGAATCAGTGCGATAGATAGAGGAATAACCATTTTTGGAATTTCTTATGCAATTTTGTACTGTTTGACCACATTTTGTGGATATAGGTTAGTAGTTTGTTAGAAGTTAGTTAAAAGTGGACCTTGGATGTAAAGGCACAAGCCTATATATATATTTAGAATTGCAAGTGTATATCATGTGTCATGAAGCATCATTGAGGTGAAATATCAATCGATCAATCCATTTTGGTGATCTGATTGTGATCTTGTTGCTTCATTTTGTTCTTGATTAGTTTTGGCTCTATCTTTGTCGAGCAGCTCTTTGGATCTTGGGTTGTGATTAGTCTCCTTCTGTGGAGGAGTACTGTATGATTTGGATCTATTGCACATAAGTAATATGATATGACGGATGTTTCCCTAAATTGATCGTGTCTCTTATTTCTTTCATGTCTTTATGTGTTGCGATGTCAATGATGGATGTTTAATAAATCTCTTGTATGAATCAATGACACTACTACGATGAATAAGTAATTACTGCGATCAATTAGCGATATGTTAGTTATGCTGATAGATATGTGATGAATCCTGTGATACTAATTAACTATCTCTGAAGAATATGATGATTATGATGTTGAGTTGCTGATGCCCTGTCCTTCCTTCTTACTTCCAGAAACTTGGTTCCGAAAGCTCTCCCTCGACATATTGGGTGAGAGTTTATCCACTCTGCACGTGTTTTCTGTTAGGGTCAAACCTATCTGGGTCAGTGGTTGACATAGTGGGAACCCTTTTCAATGAGGATTTGTTGGTGGGTTTTCACCAACATTCATTTTACACAGCAGCGAGGTGCTCCAATCATAAGTGGTGGGCCTCATGCATTCCACCGAATAGAACATCAATGGCCTAGAATTCTGATGGAGGGATTCCAATCCTGCAATATTGCTGAGTGCTAGTAGTATGGCCTTGAGGCTAAGGTTTTTGATCGAGTTCGTTGTGATATTTGTCCTAAAATTTTCTATTTTTTGGAGGTAGTAAACTACAATGTATTACTCAATTGTGAGGCCACCTCCAATCCCACGAGCTCATAGATTGACTACCTCCCATCTGTGGGATAGTCCGGTAATAAAATTGATATCCTCAACCTCAAATATGAGAGGCATCCCATCGATCTAGAAGTTTTATATATCCAGATCCCAATATTCCACCAACATTAGGAGTAGTCTTGTCTTGGCTCTTAAGCTTCGAAGGTGCTAGAATTTAAACAAGACGCATGCCCTCAAATCTTGTTGGGACATTAAATCACCTTGCACAGCCCTGTCCACATCTTCATGCTTGTGTTCACACCATTCAAGAACCATCCTGCACAAAAAATTGAGAATTTTATGAGTCTTTACCTTAAAAATTTCCAAACGCAGCCTTATACATGACTATTCAAAAAACAACTACGTATATACATGAAAATCGAAGGATGTTTCACATAAATCAAGCCCTATACACAGAAATCAAGTGATTTTTCACGTGGGTCGAAAATGCCATTTTTGGGGTGCCATAAAAATAAAACCCAACCACTGAAAATCAAAATAAAAGAATTAAAATCAAAGAGGATGGCATGAAGATTTACCTGATCCAGACAGTTCATGATTTCATGGATCGTAGCTCTTGAAATTAGCTTTTCAAGGTTATGGTTCAAAAACACTATGAGTGGTAAAAATTCCAAATGGTATGGTAAAAATGATTTTTTTACTATTTTATAGAAAAAAATTTGAAAATTTTAACCACCTTTCTATAGTTTGGACCATTATTGACTATTTTGGACTGTTTGGCCTAATGTTGTGGTGTAGGGACTGATTTGAGCGTATTTTGACTGAGAATTTGATCCTTTCGTATCTATCATAGGTATAAATTTGAACTGGCATATAGGTTAGGACTCCACATCCGTTTGCATTATGCATTTCCTTATGACCATTTCACCTTGAACTTAGGTACAAGCTCACTTCGTGATGTCACAAAACCTTCATACTGCTACTAAAAGTGACATTATTTAAGTGGCAGAGATTTCCTATACATGGGTGCCCTAGTTAGATCATGTTTTGCATTTGGTACTCATGCTGAGATTTCTCCTTTAGGTTTGGGGAGTCCCTTATAGTCCTGCCACGTCCTTGAGAAAGAGCTTCATACTCATCTTGAAATTTATGCTAGCCATTTCCCATAGGGACTCCCTTGTATATCAAGTTGTAATTGAATTTCATGAGTTTTTCATGCCTTATTGATATTTATTTTGGCTCCCTGGTTCAAAGCTATAATCCATGTATCTCGATCTTGTCTCGATCCTAGCCAAGAAGAGCCTTTTTCATATCCTTTACATCTTGAGCATCCCTTACAGGGAGGAGACATTCCCTCGAGTGTCCTTATCCTCCACATGCATCTTACATTGAGCATAGGTATGTTCCACTGCTTGGAACTAGTTTGCTTGCCCACGACACTCGTCTCGTCCTAGCTATATACTATAAGCACTTTTATTATTTTTCAAGATTTCAAAAATATGAAAAAGTCCAAAAAAATAAAATGACATAAAAAGTCAGATGGGAAATGATATTATATTTGGCAGCTCTCAAGTCGTGTCGCCTTTGAATAGAGCACTGCATATCATATCCATTGGTTGGGTTGTTAGTATGACTTTAGGAGTTGTACTCGTTACTATGATTTTTACTCCATCGATTGGTTATGCTTCCGATCCCTATGGAGCCTTTGTTGATGCCTCCTATGTCATAGAGATGTCCCATTTTTCATATCGAGTCTTTGTTTCCTATCTTCAGTCACCATTTTCCTTATTCTCTTGTTCAAAGGAAGTTTAGCCTGAGGAGGCCATTCCTCAGTTATATTGACTTTGCATGTCGGTCACTTCCTGTACAGTTACAAGTTTGTGCACATCTTGTTCGTTCAAGTTCTTCCACATTATCCAACATTACTGAGTACCTCGTGTTGGTTGATGGGGAATTCCTTAATTCCCTAATTCTAGTGGAATCCATTCCATCAACTTTAGATGATTTATTCTTGAATAGGAGTCTAGAGTCCATTTGAGTTCCTTAAGACTTACAGTCATCAGTGGTAGGTTCTCTCGCCATCGACGGTTTTGTGAATACATCAATTTCCCCTGATCAATGGATTCTTTCAAGTGTTCGATCTCAACACATCTATTCACACTTGTTAGATTGCATGTTGTACCTTGATTCCCACTATCATTATCGGTGGGATATCTTGTGTCTGTTAACGGTATACATCAATGATCAATAATCAAATGATAGACCATCATGTTTAACCTCAGCACCTTTATCCACATGATGGGACATGTACTCATAGAGGTTTGCATAGAAGACCTCCAAGATTGGTGTTATTCCACATATGCTACCTCCTTGATCATGCCAGTATTCATGAGATGTCAGCTCTTATGACCATATTCTAGTATGTTATCAGATATCTTCATCCATTATGGATATCTTGTTCATTGTATATTGTACATGGTGATGACCACACATGAAATTTGTATATCATGCCTATTGGCCATTGTACTCTTATGTGTCTGGTATTGCTATATGTATATTTGCATTCATGTGCAAAGATTTATCATTGTATTGTATTGATGAGTGGCTGTTTCATCGACCAGGGTCTTCATTACTCCACTTCTAGGATGGATATAATGTATTTCGTCCATCATGTTACCCCTATGATCTCACACATTAGGGGGAATCTATTATAGCATATTTTACCACACTTGGAAGATCACATATTTATGGCCTTCCATGTCCCTATCCAAAATCCTTGGACCCCCTTTGCTCATATTATACTTTGATGTCCCAATAAAGTCCCCAAAAAACACATGTTTATGTGTATATGTGACTTTTAAAGAAATATCCATGGAGCTTTTGAGCCAAAACCCGCATACATCAGGAAATGTGCATGGAGACAAAAAAAAATTGGAGTTTTCCTCATAGATTCCCAAATAAATTGACTCTTATCCTTCCATGTTCCTTAAGAATGCTCGAACTCGACCCTCCATTTCCTAATTAGAGTGCTATATATTGATCCTCTTGGATACATTGAAGCAGGATAAATTGGAGAGAAAGGAAGCTATAGTTCATTGTTTTCTAACTTATTTATGATTGAGTTTGAATCCCTTTATCCCTTTGGAGCACACAGTGTTTCTCTTCCCAAGATTTCCTTTTATTTGTGAGCTTTCTAATGTGAGATGGAGGATTGAAGTGGTGGAGGACTTAGTTTTTCTGGTTCACAGAAGTGCCAACAGAGTTTGTCACTATTGTATCTCTATTTTATTAATAGAAATATCCATTTATTGTCCAATACACGTGCATAAATATGAATATTGTATCCATGGATGTATTTATTTTATTATACATGCTGGTTTATATATGCTAGAGTAGGCCTTACACTTTTACATATATCATGCTTGTCTTGTTTGTTGTTGTTGAGAGTGAATTGTGAATACAAGCATGTTAGAAAAGCTCAACAGATATCTACATCAACCATCCGGAATAAGGTATGATTCATATCCCTTAGTTTTAGATTTCTTTATTTCTCTTGAATATTGGAATGGATTGATTTATCGTGTTATTAAGTCTGTGGTGGTACTCCCCAAGCAACAAGAAGTTTCTCTCTGTAAAAAATATATAGATTGCATAGAATGACTTTTACAACATAAGCATATTGTCTGATAAGAGAGAAAAAGAAGCAATAGAGAATAGAGATCCACTATAACATTGTCATGAAATTTCCATGTTCCTAGCATATTACTAACAAGCCATAATGGATTCCATTCAAATCCTGGTGAATGGTTGCATGAGAATTAGCCACACTTGCATTACAATTTTGAATTGCCTTTTTGGAATAAGCAATCCATGCATTGAATCTTCATCACGCACAACTAATGCATCATACCTTTAATCATGAATATTAACTTAAAGGTTAACTCACATTGGAGTGAAGTCAATATCTAACTGAATATTGATGACTTAGTTAACATGCTAACATAAGTGTCATAGTGCAATAAATCGAGTGTCACATGCAACACATTTAGTTAATTGAAGTCACGTCCTTTGATTAACTTAAGTGTCTTATGTTAGTCTAACTAAAGTGAAAAAGCTTTAGTTAACTAGTCCATCTTTATTTAATCACGTAGCTAACCATTATTAATTGAATATTGTTGATTGATTATTATTGAGCTCTTCTTTACTTAATTGAATTCTAATCATTGAGAGTTCAACTGATGCTTTAACGAAATCATTGATTGACACATTCATATTTAACTGAAGCTTTATAACTTGAGTTCACTTAGTCCTATACATGGGAAATTTGAATTCTCTTTCTCTCATAATCTCTTTATCTTACTGCATGGTCTATGTTTAATCATTTATCATATCATATTATACTCATAAGAATTTTCATATTTTATGATCATATTATATTTCCCTGGACTGTATAGTCATATGGTAAAGTAATTCACTGCAGAGGTGATCATTCTCTAGAGCGGACTTAATAGTTTTATCCATCTTGAATGACCATGGTTAATAATATATCACATAAAATTTGTTCTCTAAGCAATCCATCCCATATACTAACATCTATGAGAATATTTGACTTCATATTACTCAGAAGTCTCACTTGATATTACATACAAGTCTATAGTCTTGATATTAATCACAAGAATTCAGTCTTGATATTACTCACAAAACCTAGCTTGATATTACTCATAATCTTACCTCCATAATTGAAGGTCCATATCAAATGGTACCATCTATTAGAATACTTGACTTCATTTTACTCACAAGTATGACTTGATATTACACACAAGTCTGCGTTCTTGATGTTACTCATAGGACTTTACAATACGTGCATCACAACCTCAATCATATGAAGATATTGATAGGACTTGATATGAATCACAAGTAATAAATTGATATGACTAAAAAGTTCAAATAATGACTCCTGATGTTGGACATTTAACACTTCCTCTAATCGAGGGAGACATTCTCTGCTTTACAGTGGCTTCTCCACAAATTTTCAATCTACTCATCAATAAATATGTACTGAAATTTTACATACATGACCATGACTCCAATGAAGTGATACTTTATCTTAATCCATTTTTTCATAACATACATAGGGTTTTCGGAAGTCTTTACTACTAACACCTAATAAATATAGGATCTATTTTTCACAATTTTTCACCATATTATGTAGCTTCCCAAGCTACATATGCCTTAGTAGGTAGTACTATCTATTGATGTATTTGTAACTTCAGAATGTATTCAATTCTATATCTTTTATTGTACCCCAATGTTCCTATGGGGAGAGTCATTAACATAATAAAGTCATGTAAATTCGATGAGGTTAACCCCTCATTGTAAGTCGGGGTGATAGTCCCCACAATTGAGTTGAGGTTAACCCTCCTTGTAGATCAGGGGGGGGATTCCTCACAGTTGAGGGGCACTAGGGTTATTAGACTCTCCTAGAGATGTCATCCCTGGTAAGTAATTGTCAATTTAGAAACTAGTATAAATAGAGAGTGAGACTCTCTATTTGTTACACACACTCACTCAAATGAGGCGCATGAGTGAGAGAGGAAGTGTTGCACAAGTGAGAGAGATCAGCTGTCAGAGATCATCTTTATGTTTTCGGGTTTTACTTTTTCAATTGGTGCTCATTTTATATCTAAGGAAGTTGCAAGGTTTTCTCCTTTATGGTTTCCCCGAGGAAAATTCTTTGTGTCTCTTGTCTCTTGTGATTTATTACTATGCATGTTATTCTCTCAGATAAGATCCTAAGATAATAATGTCTAATTGATAAAAATCTAACATGGTATGAGAGCTAACCTGAGAAAAAGCTAATGTGCAGATGTAGAAGCTATGGATTCTTATTTTTTGGGTCTCTCTCTGCACATCATTAGCAAAAGGAGGCTAGGCTAACTCTCCATTGAAGGGCACATCTTTCTATCAAAGCAAAATTTGATTCCGAGCATTTTCAGTTTCTGCATCAGGAAATTAGGGCTTTTCAAAGAAGTTGAATTTTTGAGTGATCCCAACATAGAATTTCTCTCCTCCTCAAAATCAAAATTTAGAGACCAAGGTCGATATTTTTGGTTGGGTAAAACTCTGAGAAAGTCAAACCCTAATTTGACCTCGGGCCTGAAAAACCCTAAAATAGTAAACATGCTAGTTTTGGTACATTCGCTATATATTGAGATTGAAGAAGGATCAGAAGCTAAAATTTTCATAGTACGAATCTAAAATCCTAATGTACCATATGTAAAAATTTCAGCCTCCTATTCGGTATATTTCGGGAGATATGATTCCTCGAAATCATGGTTCTAGCCTTTTCCATGATTCATCCCTAAACAGGACGCCTAGGGAGAATTGCTGTATCTCAGGCTATGAAGGTCTAAATAAAATTTCACAAGATGTTCCAGATAGGGAATGTACTTTAATTTCTATGGAAATTTTTTTAGACCCTGAAGGTGAAAGAGTGACATCTGGAAGTCCGTGCAAGTTATCTATTCTGAATAGTCCTGAAATAAGTCACCTTGGGAAAATTATCATAAGTCCCAATTGGTGAAACAAATTCTGGTAAAACTGGTGGTGTTGTAAAAAGGACAGATGAGGTTACCGCTACATGCAAAATTCAAAGAGAGAGAAGTTGCATGTTCAGAGATACCATAGAAACAATATCAGGAATTTCTACTGAGGAAATTGAAAAACTAGGGCTTCCTGTTCCAGAAGATTCGCTCCACTGTTGTCAGAAAAGGAGTAAATTGGAAAGAAATCCTTGAAGATTCCTATATTTCTATCTAATAAAATCTAAAATATTCCAAGTTTTGAAAATTAGGGTTTCTCTGAAAAACCCTAGATCAGCCAGATCCAAATTCAGGACGGACACCTCAAATTGGTAAGATCTAATCTTTTTGTATTTACATTTGAGGTTCTCCTTTCAAAATGACTTATCACACCAACTTGATGAAAATATTGGTGAAGCTAAAAACTTTCAAGCATGGAAGTATAAGTTTTCACTGGTTGGAGAGGTTCCAGTTCCAGAGGGAGATGAGGCTAAATCCTTACAGAAGAAGAATTTGGTCAAGGCCAAGAAGATCATTGTTGATTCAATCAAGGATCACAGTATACCATAAGTGTCTTCCCTAGCGACACCTAAAAAGATGTTTGATTCCTTGAACAAGCTATTTGAAGGGAAGAACATAAATCGAAAGATGACTTTGAGAAACGAGTTGAAGAATGTAAATATCCAGAATGCAGAGACCATACAGTCAAACTTTACAAGAGTCTCTCAAATCAAAGAACAACTTGAAGAAGTGGATGAAGAAGTAGAGAATACAGAAATTATGATAACCACCTTGAATGGCCTCCCAGGATCATGGGATTCATTCAAGGAATGTGTGCCAGAAGGAAGTGAATAATTTCAGCAGACTCTGGGAAGAGTGCACACAAGAAGAATCTCGGCTCATAATAATAGAAAGAGAATATGGGAGCAACTAAAGAACTAACGAAGATCCCTCAAGCGATGAGGAATATAGAGGACTCAATTCTTAAACAACCTCTTATCCATCTTAGCATTTGGATAAGAAATGATGCGGTTATAGATGAAGAAGATGATGAAGCTGAAAGAAGTAGTCTACCCAGGAAACAAATAAAGATAAGTATTCAATTGTCATTTCATGATATTGTTTTGTTATGCATTTGTTTATATTTAGTTGATGTAATATTTGTTAGAATAATCAACCCATAGTTTACCCACTTAGACATTAATTCATTTTTTTTTGTCTTATTTTCCTAGTTCATGTGTCCCACCTTGTGCAAGTTGCTAATTACCTATCCATAGAGGTCAAACTTGCCATATCTGACTCATGTAGTGCTTGGGAAAGCCTTAGGAATCAAATCTGCTTTATTCCTGGCCTCCTAGGTGCCTATCTGCTTTTTCTGCTTTACTGCCTGCTTTTTCAGTGTTTTAAGGCACATAGGAAAGCAAGACTAGGTGAGGTGAACTAGTTTTTTGTCCTCTTCATCCTCCACTCTTTTCTCCATGAAAAAGCATGTATGAGCTTCAATTCCACCACTCTTTAGCTTGCCCATGCACCCTTGCCAATTCGTGAGCTCCATGACAGATTTGGGATCAGCTTTTTACACCTATGGGGGATTTGCTTAATTATAGTAAGCCTGCTTTATGCTAGATTTGGATGCTTCCTCATGAATTCGATCTCTTCATGTATTATATTTATTCAACAGCCTATGTTATTATAGGGTTGGCTATTGTACACTCAGTTAATATAATTTTGTGTTACAGCTCCATATTCAGTCTCCATTGTTAGCAATTTTGCATGATCAATTGATAATTGTTGTGGGTAAAATTAATCTACTGTTGGCCTGAATTTCTACATGGTATCATAGCCATTATAGGTTATTACTCTCCTTCAAAATTTTTTTTGTAGGTTCAACATCAAGACTGGGATCCTTCTATTGACAACCGGGACAGATTTTCTAAAGCTATGGATTCACAGAAAACCATCTTGACTCCCTTCAAATATTTTGAATGGAAAGCAGAGATGGAGATATTGTTGAGAGGGAAAGGCCTCTACAGGGTGACTATGGTTACAGAAGCAGAGCCCAATGCTGTTGCAGAGAAGATCAAATGGCATAATCAAAGAGATGAGGCCTATGGCCTCCTATGTCTCAGTATTTCCCGAGACCTCCTTTTCCATCTCGATGGATTAACATCACCGGATCAAGTATGGGAGAAGCTTTCTGATATTTTTGGAAAGATAGATGAGATGAGGGGACATCAGATCGAGAATGAGATGATTTCTCTAAGTCCCAGTAGCTTTGAATCCCTGCAGTTATATTTCTCCAAGTTCAAAGCACTAGTTTTGCAGCTGAAGCAATGTGGTATCGAAAAGAAAGATGATCAGCTCGTATTGACCATCCTCTTGAAGCTAGGACCTGACTACTCAATCTTTTTTTTGACCTTCTATGCCACAAAAATCACAGCTTGAACCTGGAAGATGCCTAGCCTTGCAGATTTCATGGAATCTCTCACACAAGAACAAGACAAGCTGGTGATGATGGGCACCATCAAACCATCCAAAGACCAAGCACTGGTTGCTGGAGATTCGAGGGTGGATTCAAAAAGCAAAAATAAAGCTAAAAAGAAACTTGAGCAAAAGAGATACAAGAAATAGTCTCCAGAGGATCAACAAGGTCCCAAGAAGAATACCCAGAAGAAGAAAAACAAAGGTGAAATGAATAAGTGCTCATACTGTAATAAGGGAAATCACACTGAAAGCTCTTGTATGAAAAAGCAGATTGATATGCTGACCCAAATCCTGGAGAAGAATGGCATCTCCCTTCTAGAAATCTAAAATAAGAGAGAAGGAGGATCAAGTTCAGATGACAGAGAGAGAGTTCATGCATTGGTTGCTGGCACATCAAGCTCACCTAGTTTTATCATTGATTCTGGAGCTTCAAGACACATGGTTTCGACTAAGGAGGCCTTCTCCTCACTGGACAAGTCGAAAGGACCATCTATTGTACTTGGAGATGAATCTCTCACTGAAAGTATGGGAAAAGGAAGGATAGATATTGATCATGGTCAGTTCAACAATGTGCTGTATGTCCCTGGTCTCGCCTCCAACCTCCTGTCAGTGTACCAGATGACCCACACTGGGTCTCCTAAGAAGGTCATATTCTCCCCTGATGAAGTTGAGATCACAAAGATCTCAAGTGGTAGAGTCATTGCAAAAGGAGTTGCAAATCATGCTCAAAAGGTATACATGTTCTCACACTTCCTACCTTACTCAAACCCCTTTGCTCTTCTTATCCATGGTAATGAAGCTAGCAAGCTATGGCATGAAAGATTTGGCCATCTAAGTTACAAGTATCTATCTGATCTTAGTGAAAAAGAAATGGTCATAGGGTTGCCCAAGATAAAATTTTCCAAAGGAGTCTGCCAAGGTTGTATCCTAGGAAAACACCCAGAGCACAAATTTAAGAAAGCTAGTCATGAGAGAACCTTTGCACCCCTCGAGCTGATTCACAGTGATGTTGCTGGCCCATTCCCTCATATGTCCATGAGTCAGGCCAAATATGCATTGACCTTTATTGATGACTTTTCTAGGTATTGTTGGGTTCACTTCCTGAAACATAAGTCTGAAGTTTTTGGCCTATTCAAAGTCTTTAAGGCTTTGGTTGAAAACCAGTCTGGAAGGAAACTCAAGGCCCTCAAATATGACAATGGTGGTGAGTATGTCAAGTCTAATTTTATTAACTATTGTGTATATGTAGGTATTCAGATGCAGCATTCTATCCCTTACACACCACAGCAAAATGGTGTTGCTGAGAGGAAGAACAGATCACTGAAGGAGATGGCAACATGCATGATGGAGGCCAAAAATTTTCCACCAAAGTACTGGGCCGAAGCTATCAACTGTGCAGCCTATATCTAGAATAGGGTGCCTCACAAACAGCTTGATGGTATGACTCCTTTCGAAGCATGGAGTGGGCACAAGACAAATGTGACCCATTTTAGGATTTTTGGCTCAAAGGCTTGGGCTAGGATTCCAACAGAGAAGAGGAAGGATTTGCAGCCCCAAAGCCAAGAGTTTCTTTTTGTGGGATACTCTAAAGATTCAAAAGGGTACAATTTGATAAACTTGAGCACAAACAAAGCCTTCATTGAAAGGTGTGTTCAGTTTGAAGAAGAACCCCTTGCAGCAGTGGAAGTTGGTGAAGCCTCTTCACCACCTGAACCTCAAGAAGTAAGTAAAGAGTTTGTTGAACATGCTGATTCTGATTTTTATAATGGATATGAGTTTATTGCAGACCCAAATAGCCCCACAAGTCCTAAATGGGCAGCCAAGACACTACATGCAGCAGGAGAGCTAGCTAGGGATCCCAATGACCCAAGGAGGACTAGATCTCAATTTGAGAGTGGTCTGTGCATGAAGGATCCCATGTTTGCTGAAAAATGCTATTTGATGGTGGATTCTGATCCTAAAACATATGAATAAGTAGTAGGAGATCTAAGATGGCAAACAGCCATGAAGGAGGAGTTCAGCTCACTCCAGAAGAGCAACACATGGGAGCTAGTGGATCTTCCTCTAGGAAGAAAGTTAGTCCAGTGTAAGTGGGTCTATAAGACCAAATTTGCTGCTGATGGTTCACCACTGAAGTACAAGGCTATATTGGTTGCTAAAGGCTACTCACAGGTTCATGGCATTGATTACAATGAGACATTTTCCCCAGTGGCAAAGATGGATTCCATCAAGCTAGCTCTAGCCATTGCAGCCTCAAGGCAATGGGAGGTACATCATATGGATGTAAAGTGTGCCTTCCTGAATGGAGATATTACTAAGGAGATATATATGTAGCAGCCACAAGGTTTTGCTACTAACCCTTCTCTTGTGTGCAGGTTGAGAAAGTCATTGTATGGGCTAAAGCAAGCCCCCAGGGCTTGGTATGCCAAGATAGATAGCTTCTTGCTATCTCTGAATTTTGTTCGGTGAAAATCAAATACAAATGTCTATTTGAAGTTAGTTAATGGTTCATTAATGATCATTGTGTTATATTTTGATGACCTCCTCATTACAGGAAGCTCACAGGCTGAGATTGCTTCCTTAAAAGGAGCTATGAACCAAGCCTTCTCCATGACAGATTTGGGGCTCTTAAGTCAATTTCTGGGGCTTGAGATCTCTAAATCCAAAGCTGGAATCAAGGTGCACCAGTCCAAGTATGCCTTGTATTTTCTGATCAAATTTAGAATGCAAGATTGCAAAGCAAGTAAAACTCCTTTCCTTTCAGGAGTGAAGCTGGAAGAAGATGATTCTCCACCAATGGTAAACAATACACTGTATAGGAAATTTATTGGATGTTTATTGTATCTGACACATAATCGACCTGATATTTGTTATGCAATAAGTGTGGCTTCTATATTCATGGATCAGCCTCATGAGATCCATTGGAAAGCAGCCAAAAGGATCCTTAACTTTGTTCAGGGAACAAGGACACATGGGATCTTCTATAAGGCAAAATCTGATCTTGATTTGATTGGATTTACTAACAGTGATTGGGCAGGTGATAGCACAGATAGAAATTCCACTTCAGGATATGTGTTCATGCTTGCAGAAGGGCCAATCAGTTGGTCAATCAAGAAATAGAGTGCCATTGCACTCTCATCTACAGAAGCTGAGTACAGAGGAGTTGTTAATGCAGCAACTCAGTGTTTATGGTTGCAGGGTTTACTTGGAGAGTGTGGTTTCGAACCTGAGTACTCAACTAGCATATACTATGATAACCAGAGTACGATTTGAATCTGCAAAGATCCATTTCAGAAGCAGAGAACCAGACACATTGAGATTCACATGCACTACATCAGAGAGCTTGTGCATGATGGCACCATTCACCTACTCTTCTGTTCATATTCAGAACAAGTTGCTGATATCTTCACCAAAGCATTTTGTGAGAATACCTTCAGCAATCTAAAATCACTGCTAGGGATTGCTGATCATGCTGTAAAGGCATGAGTGGATACAAGATTCTACAATTTTGTTTTACAATCCATGTTTAAGGGAGGATTTTCCCAAGTTGGTTTTGCCTCTTTCCTTGGTTGTATGGACTTGCAGTATGTAAAAGGGTGACTAAGCCTTGTTTCTATGCCCTATATTTTTGATGTATTACTCATAAAGTCGGGCTTAAGGGGGGGTGTAAGAATAATCAACCCATAGTTTACCCACTTAGACATTCATTCATTTATTTTTGTCTTATTTGCCTAGTTCATGTGTCCCACCTTGTGCAAGTTGCTAATTGCCTATCCATAGAGGTCAAAATTGCCATATTTGACTCATGTAGTTCTTGGGAAAGCCTTAGGAATCAAATCTACTTTATTCCTGGCCTCCTAGGTGCCTATCTGCCTTTTCTTCTTTACTGCCTTCTTTTTCAGTGTTTTAAGGCACATAGGAAAGCTAGACTAGGTGAGGTGAACTAGTTTTTTGTCCTCTTCATCCTCCACTCTTTTCTCCATGAAAAAGCATGTATGAGCTGCCATTCCACCACTCTTTAGCTTTCCAATGTGCCCTTGCCAATTCATGAGCTCCATGGCAGATTTGGGATCAGCTTTTTACACCTATGGTGGATTTGCTTAATTATAGTAAGCCTGCTTTATGCTAGATTTGGATGATTCCTCATGCATTCGATCTCTTCATGTATTCTATTTATTCAGTAGCCTATGTTATTACAAGGTTGGCTATTGTACACTCAGTTAATATAATTTTGTGTTACAGCTCCATATTCAGTCTCCATTGTTAGCAATTTTGCATGATCAATTGATAATTATTGTGGGTAAAATTAATTTACTGCTGGCCTGAATTTCTACATTATGCATGATAGAATGTTTTCATTAATGACAGTATACTGCTAATATGCATGTGATGGGTAAGTATCTCATGGTGCTATACAACTCTCCATTTCTACTTATCTAGAATGAAACCTCTTTGCTGACATATTGAATTAGTGCACAATATCAATGATGTCTTGGTAGAGATGGAAGGCATCTAGAAAGTTTCTGTGAGATATGGATGAATGTTGTATTGGCTAAAAATAGTTGCATGATTATATCTTTATGCATAAGAATTTTCCATTATGAATATGCATTATGAAATGTTTCTAATCATACAGCTGGTGCATTTGACTTGTAGGAAATATCGCGTACAATCACCTACAAGATAAGAAGGATGAGACTTGTTCTAAAGAAAAAGTGACGGCAATTCAAGATTCACTCTAATAATCCAAAATGAATACTAATGACTAGAATGCAGTTTTGAAGACCTAAAGCAAAGTTTGTAGTATCTTCCATATGGATATGCAAGATCTAGCATGCAGTAGATGGAAACATCATGGGATACAAAGCAAGATTTTTAGCTTGAGGATTCTCATGGAAAGAAGGAATAGACTACGAAGAGACATTTGTAGCCACTAGAAGTGAAGACACATGAAAAGAAAACTCTTCTGTGCAAATTAAAAAAGGCCTTGTACGAGATCAGAAGACACCCATGGGATAACACATACATGAGGAGCTTGAAGATCACCTAGAGTGATGAAGATATTAAACTTTTCTACAAGGTTGAAGATTAAAGCCTATATAGGATGAAAATCTCATAGATGGGTGTGAGAAGAACTTTTGAAAAGGTTCAAGATAGAGGATCTTGGTATCCAGTGACCCTAGATGGATACATAGAATATTAGTAGCAGAGGAAGCTACTTGTCACTCCAGTAAAGAATGTTTCAATACATAGAATGTGAAAGGAAGAGGGATAATGATGCTCCAATTTAGAAGGAATGACGCTAGAATATCCTGAGGTTCAACATGGTATGACATGATGGAAAAATTACTAATGGCTCTAGGATTTCCTGATACTCAAGTGGATTCCAAACTTTAATTCAAGGTTGAAGGTGGAATACCAGTAATGATCTTGTTATATGTCAATAACTTGTTGCTGAAAGGAAAAGAGGAACTCATTAAATATGCATGAAGGAGACTTGCTACCGAGTTCAAGATGAAGGACTTGGATATGATGAACTAGTTTCTAGGCATAGAGGTGTGGCAGAATACAGATGGAATATCCTTTGAAAAGGGAAGTATGTAGTGGATATCCTGAAGAGGTTCAGTATGATGGACAGTAAGGCCATGACCACACCTATGGCATCTAACCTGAAGCTATTGAGTGATGCTTCATCAGAGAGGGTTGATGCCATGATGTATCATCAGATGATTGGGTCATTGATATACCTAACAAATATGAGACCAGATATTTCCTTTTCTGTGAACACATTGAGCCAATTCTTGATGGATCCGAGACATGTTCATCTGATGGTTGCAAAGCATGTAGTGAGGTACCTGAAGGGTATAGTTGATTATGGTCTCAAGTATGAGGTGAATTAGAAGACTAACCTAGAGGGTTATGTGTAATTTTATTGGGAAGACATTTCTATTGATAGGAATATCACTTCAAGGTGTTTCTTCAGTATGAGAGCAGGTGTGGTCTCTTTGTTTAGCAGGAAGGAGTCCTTTATTGCGCTGAGAACAACCAAGGAAAAATATGTTGTCACTTGCTTAGCTATTTGGGAGGTAGTATGTTTCTTCTGAAAACTACTATTTGATTGGATTGACCTGAATTGCATTTTTGTATGATGCAGAGAGGAGCATTGAATCTCCAGTATGTGATCCAAATCGAGATCTCTCGAAAGAGGGAGTTCTAGAATAGCCAGTGAGATAGGTTGTCTGAGCATAAAATCCTGGTTAAGCTCCTAAGTGGCTCAGACGTAAATGGTCCTGTAGGTTGTCCTTGAATGTAATCAATCCTGGAAAAGCTCGCAAGTTATCCTTGGACATAATCAGCCCTGATGTGATTCTATGCTAGAAATGGCTAGAGTAAAGTTTGAGTACTTCAAGGATAATATTAGTGTTCTCTAGATCGAGGTTCCTTCCAAGGGGAAGTGATGAGTCCATGTGACCTTCTGACATAGTGGCAGGATTGGTTCCTCCCATGGTCAGATGTAAGTGCTAAGCCTTTCCATGGATGATTGCAGGTGTGTCCTATCATGCCAGTGGATGTAAGTGCAGATCCTTTCCTCGGATGGTAGTAGGTGTGTCCTACCATGTCGGCAGATGAAAGTGAAGAGCCTTTCCCTAGAGGATAGTAGGTGTGTCTTATTATGCCAGCGTATGTAAGTACGGAGCCTTTCCTCGGATGGTAGTAGGTATGTCCTACCATGCCAGTGGATGTAAGTGAAGATCCTTTCCACATATAGTAGTAGGTGTGTCCTACCATGCTAGTGGATGTTAGTGTAGAGCCTTTCCACAAATGGTAGTAGGTGTGTCCTACCATGATGATGGATGTAAGTGCAAGGCCTTTCTCTATATGGTATTATGTCTTTCCTACAATGCCAATAGATGTAAGTGCTGGGGCCTTTCTTTGGATGGTAGTAGGTGTGTCCTACTATGCCAGTAGATGTAAGTGGTATGGACTTTCCATGGATGGTAGTAGGTGTTTCCTACCATGTCAGTGGATGTAAGTGCTAGATCCTTTTCACAGATGGTAGTAGGTGTGTCCTACCATTCTAGTGAATATAAGTGCTGAGCCTTTCTGACATGGTTCTTGGATGTGTTCCTCCCATGGTCGGATGTGAGTGCTGGGCCTTTCTAACATGGTGGTGGATGTGTTCCTCCCATGGTCATATGTGAGTGTTGGGAGTGTCTTTTTGACATCGTGGTGGATGTGTTCCTCCCATGGTCAGATGTAAGTGTTGGGAGGACCTTTCTGATTGGGTCAGATATAAATTCTAAAGATGATGAGGACCTACATGGAGGCTACGCCTACAACCAACATGGAAAATGGATGGCTCTGTAGAAATTCCTATGATGGGAATAATTGAGAGATAGAACCATTTGATCGAGATAATAGAAGCAATGATGATGATTATCCAGTGATGATCCAGCTTTGATGATGATCCAATGGCGAAGACTTGTGTTGATAAATTGTGTCAAGAGAATACCTTCCTAGTTAAGAGGGAGTGTTGATGTATTTGTAACTTCGGAATGTATTCACTTGTATACATTAGAGGAAATTTCAACTCAAAATGGGCCTCCTAAGGAAAATTAATTAAATAATATTTAAAACAATAAAATAATATTTATTAATTTTGGAGGAAGAAAAGAAAAAACTACTTTTTTGGTCGTAATTTCGACATATCTCCCTGTGTGTTTACATAAATTTCGATTGGGAGAGATTGTTGTATGTAGAATTAACTTCTGCATCTAGTGAGTACCCACTCAACATAGTTTTGATGGGCCTCGCTACCCCAAAAACAAGAAATACCTAAAAAAATGTGATGATGATGTCATCATCACATTTTTTCAGGTATTTCTTGTTTTTGGGGTAGCGATGCCTGTCAAAAGTATGTTGAATGGGTACTCATTGGATGCAGAATTTAATTGTACATCCAATGAGATCTCTTGATCAAAATTTGAGTAAAAACACAAGGATCAGTGTCGAAAATACAAACAAAAAAAAGTAGTTTTTTTTATGATACCTATCCCCAAATTTATATTAAAAAATTGTTTAAGAGGTGCTTCCTTTTTTAATTTTAAATAATTTTGATTGGATAATACATGATGACATGGATTTTGTATTATTTTTGGAAGGCCCATTTTAAATTGAAATTTCCTCTAATGTTTTATATTGTACCCCCGATGTTCCTATTGAGAGAATCATTAATATAATAAAGTCATTTAAAGTCAATGAGGTTAACCCAATGTTGTAAGTCAGGCAAATAGTCCCCACAATTGAGTTGAGGTTAACCCTCCTTGTTGATCAGGGGGTTAAGTCCCCACAGTTGAGGGGCACTAGGGTTATTAGACTCTCCTAGAGATGTTAGCCTTAGTAAGTAATTGTCAAGTCGGAAACTAGTATAAATAGAGAGTGAGAGTCTCTATTTGTTACACACACTCACTCAACTAAGGTGCATGAGTGAGAGAGGAAGTGCTGGCACAAGTGAGAGAGATTAGCTATCAGAGATCATCTTTTTGTTTTCAGGTTATACTTTTTCTATTGGTGCTCATTCTATCTTTGAGGAAGTTATGGGGTTTTCTCCTTTATGGTTTCCCTGAGGAAAATTATTTGTGTCTCTTGTCTCTTGTGATTGATTACTGTGCATGTTATTCTCTCAGATAAGATCCTAAGATAATACTATCTAATTGATAAAAATATAACACTATCCACAATACACTTTTCTTAGCACTAGCTCAAATACACATTGCTTATGTATTACTAGCCACTCTTTATATTTTGTAGTATTGGTTGCAACATACATATCTTATATCGAGATGAAACAATAGTTGGATATCATAATAGGTCTACCATGTATCAAATACAATAAAGATATTATTCTAATTTACCTCAAAGGTACTCAAACATATGCCTAATAATAAGCATAAAATACAACAACTCTCCTAAAAGACCAACCAACTACTTACACATAGTAGAATCATCTGGATCCAATCCTTAATATAGTTTCTCTAAACTAGAATCCATGGATTTTAAATCCATCATATACAACATTATACATCAAAGGTGTAATACCATGCAGAAAGAAAGTCTCATATTTTATTTCACTTTTGAACATTTGTTGACTTCTTGAAACTTATTCTATCTAGAGAATTTTCATGTGAGCTTCCCATTCTCTATGATGCTCTTTAAAGATTGATCACTTCCATAGTGATTCCATATTATTCTATTTATATCACAACAACCCAACTACCTCTTAAATAAGTTGAACTTTTCTTAAGTATCAGTATTCTCTAAGACTTTGACCATGTCCCTTCTCATGTGTATTCTCACCACAAGATATCACAACTCCTAGTTTCTTGTGTTATGGAGCCATGGAGGAAGACTAGTGCGGGGAGAGATGAATACAAAATAAATATGAAGACAAAGGAGAGATGAAGACAAAAGGGGAGCATGCTTATAGGGGGAGCATGATTTGTTTTCATCAATTAGAAAGGGGGAGATTATTGATTGTTGGGCTTAGGGCAGACCCAGGTTCTATACTTTTGTCTTTGCACCAACAAAAGACCCACAGTGTTGGCCCTTTCAGCAACAACCTGCAAACAGGTTGCAGTCTCACCCGAAATAGCTATGGGGTGGCGCAGAATCATGTTTCTGCAAGCAGAAGAGGGATATTACTGTACCTTTAGCCTTTTAACAAATAATAATCATACATTACAGATATTCGACATTCACTTATATAGCTTTGCAGTTAGATAAACAAACAGTGTCTTGCTTAACCCTTCACTGAGAATTCATAGTGAAGTTAGTATTTAGCAGTGATCTTACTTATCAGTTATCTACTTATCGATGCATAAAAGAACAAAACAGAGACAACACAAAAGAAACACAACACAAGATATAATGTGGTTCACCCCTAGTTTAGGGGCTACGTCCACAGAACTATGTTTTATTCAACTCTTTACAAAAACCATAGTTCTAATCTGTGCACTCAGCTGCAGATCCCTTCAATTCATCAAGTTGTGCACTTAGCTGTAGATCTCTGCGCACATAGCTGTAGATCCTCTTAATCACCCAAAACCATCTATGCACACAGTTGTAGAGGTCGTCCACGCACACAGCTAGGACTTAGCCTTTCTTACAAAACTAGCCTTAGCTTCGCATCAAATCATCTTACATTAAAATACTAACCTGACTCTTTTACAAAAGTGCTTATTTATACAAGTGCACTTATTACAAAACCATGGGCTAAACCATGGGCACCCTGAACCCTAAACCCTGGACTTAAACCATGGGTTAATTACAAAAAGAGGGCTTTGACTCAACCCTGACACCCCTAAGACTATTTTGAGTCACAACTCTGCTTACAAGCTTCCACAAAAACCACAGAGTTACCAAAATTAAAGACCATTATGGTGTGCGCCCCAACAGGCCCCTAAGACTCACTAGTGTCCCATTCTGGGACACTCAGCTACTTGTCTGGTGGGAGAAATTTGTTGGCAAAGATAGTGAACTGCTTGTTGAGGTCATGCATGATATTGTTGGCTTCTTGCTCCTTATCCACCATCTCCTGTAATGCTGTCGTTGATGCTTCGCTAGCCTTTTCCTAAGCAAAAGCATCATACTCCTTCAGAACTTTGAGCTGGCTGTGCACAACAGTACTCAACTCCAAGGCCTCATTGACAAGGGGTTGCATAGAATTTTCTAGCAGTGTTTCTTCTGTTCTGTACGACTCAATTTACTTCTAGAGTTCCTTGCTTTGCTTTACCTTGAGCATTTTCTGCATAGGAGGCAGAGTCTTAATTTCTACTTTCACTGCATCCAACTCTTCTTGTCGCTACTTGATGGTTTCTCGCAGCTTTTCTACTATTGGATTTTCCTGCAGTTTTGTCCATGTGTCAATGCTTTCCTCAAGCAGCTTAGTTGTGCTGCCTACAAGATCAGAGATCTTCATTGCTGAAGCTTGAATGTCCCTGTGGCACTACTCCCTGACCTCTAGTGGGCTCTCTGGGATGATGTGTAGTTGAAGCTCCGCAATTTGAGCCTCATGTTCTGCTTTGAGCTTCTCTATTTCACTACGAGTCTACTGTGCGTAGTCTTTCAGCTTGGTAATTCTTTGCTCTGGCTCTTCCTTAGCCTGTATGTCGAATTCAGGAAGACTTCGACACGCCTCATCCAATACTCGTCCCAATGTGACCTGCTTACATTCTACGTCACTCTTCCTTTGCTCTGCTTCCTTCAGCTGCGCTTCAAGGATCTCACTTCGCTTCATGGTATTTTCCAATAGTATCTGTGAGTAGTGGTACCGTGCTTCGATCTCCTTCATGATTGCTAATTGGCAGAGATGGAACTCCGTCATGGACATCTTGGTGTAATATATTCCAACTATCATGCTCATCTCCGAGTGAGACGCTGCGTCAGTTATTATGAGGTCTGCATTTGACACTTGTCCCTTGTTTTCTCTAACTGGCCATTGTCTTGTGTCTAGCTGCACACTTACTGGGGTGTTGTTTGCTACAGCACCGGTTGCTGATTTTTCTGCTAACTCCTTTAGCTCTAAAATTCCCCGAGATACATCGGTGAGTGCATCAAGGTGCTTAGCTGCAAACTCTGACCATTTCTTGGTGAGAACTTCTGTGGACTTCGTCAGAGCCTGGTCAAGCTCCTCAGTTGTCAGGGTGGGTTCTTCGTCGATATTCTTGTCTTTGGACGCATTCGTTTTCTTTTGGGACTGAGGTTTGGTCACTTCCTCTGCTTCTGGCGACTTGCGCTTATCTGGCCGATTAGGGTTTGAGACTATTTTGACTGAATCCTCTTCTTCCTCTTCATCTCCGTCATCTCCACCCTGGTCACCTTCACTCTGCTACGACTCACTCTGTTCTTCACTTTCCTTGAGTGGTTCATTATGTTGCGTCTAAATAGGGCCAGCTCCCACATGTGACTGGAGGGATTGGAATGTCTGGCTTTGTCCCTACGTCCTTCAACCATTCAGTCAGCCACTGCTGAACTACCACGAGGATGTGTTCTTTGGTCACCACGTATGGCAACTTCCAGCATGCCTTTTTCTTATCTGCGCAGGCCTGGATGAAGACATTGTGCATGTTGGCCCTGAAGTTGGCCACTCCATCATATTGAGAGAATAGCTCATTACTGAGCCGTGGGGTCTTTACGATCTCATATGAGATACTCATCATATAAAAGGCAAACACATAGTTCGTCATCTGTTGGGATACTTTGTCCTGTGACACCCAGAGATATGCGTACCTTACTACGCTAGGCATGTTTAGAGGCATAGCAACAAATTGTGCCTTGGTAGGTTCTTTCCATCCTACTAGTGCGATAAGGACTATCAACCAAGAGTAGCGAAAAGGTATACCTTTCTTCTGCGCATCGCAGGCATCTTCAAGGAATTCCTTCGCAATGTATGCTGCCCAGTTGTAACTGTAGCCTTCGGCACAGTTCGCAGCAATACTGACAATCAGGGTAGGCACTTCATGTGGTCTGCACTTTCTCATCAATTTGTAGGCTAAGAGTTTAGCTGCGAAGTGAATGTTTTGGTGCTGAATTTTTGAGGTTTGATACCCTCGCTTTCCTTTCATCAGGTCGAAGCGGTCCTTCATGCTTTGTGCTAGCTTCGTATCTTCGTGTTTTGAAGGAAATTATATCCCCGGATCAGGCCCTTCCTTTGGTAAGCCCGTGATCCTATGAATGAGCTTGCCATTAATAGGAATTATTTTGTCTCCTATCCATAGGTGCCCATCATGTACTAATGCCAAGAGCTGCTTGACCACTATGGTCACCTGTGTGCTGCGACCAAAGTGGGGAACATCGAGCATCTTCAACAAACTAGCTTTATCTAAGCCAGCAGCCCATTGTTTCACTTCCAGTAATGTCACTCCAGTATCCAGATATTTGATAAGGTGCAAGTATGTTCCCAGTGCGAACTGTGGGAACTTCCCATCATCATTCATATCATGGTCTGCATTCTTAAGTCGGTCTATTTTCCCTATCATGGTTCCGACCAACTGCACACCCTGTGGCAGGGAAGGGGTGCATAAAGTAAACTTAGTGTTCCGCCACGGTGGTTGAACTCCTGGTCGAATAGGATAAAGATATGGTGGAAACTGCGGTGCAATGTTCTCATCCCCTTTAGATGGGATCTCTGCTGAACTAGATGGATTCATCTTGGGATCCTCCGATGTTTTCCCTGATTTCTTGTGTCTGTCTTTGTTTCGCTTATAGCATACTTCTGGTTTAAATTTATTCCTGGTAGATCGTGTCTGCATTGGTTGAGGTGGTGCTGGGGGAGTCTCTTCACAGGGTATAGGCGCAGGTGGATGGCTGAAAAGGTTCTGCAAACCCCCTTGTTCAAATTATCTCACTAATTCCTGAAGCTCCCGATCAGCTGTCATGGGCTCAATTGTAAAAATCAAGAAACTGCATAATGCGAACTTCATGGGTGTGGGTGTCTTCTTATAGAATCCATCAATGAAATCTGTCATAACTATGCATTGAAGACACCAAATCTGACAGAGATCTTGTCCAAACGGTGGTAGGTTTGGAAAGATCTCATTCAGGAAGTTAATACAGGTAACGTACCGACGCCTCCAAATTTGGTTTCCTCCAACGGTCGTATTTTAAGCTCTGACAGATCTTTCCTTCTTTGGCACAAGCAGTAACTCTGGCTGCACCATAATGGGGACATTTGACACTTCCTGATACCATCTTCAACATGGCTTCGAACTTCAACCCACGACAGAATGTCTTCCATCGCCTCAATGATTCCTTTTATTTCTGAGAACTTCGTCAGAAATAGGTCCTGATACTCATGGAGAAGTTGGGTCACTTTGTTCACCATTTATTCATCCCAATAATCTCCAATGATAGCATACTTAGGCTGTCCTTCTGATCCAATGTTTACTGTCTGTGTCTTCAAGGGCTGAGTCACTTTAGGTGCTTCAACTGCTGGTCCATGTACTTCGCAGTGTCCTTCTGAATTAGGAATGTTAGTGTTGCGCGGATCATCATCCTCATCAATTGCGAGGTTATAACATTATACTACATTAGCTTCTTGTTCCTTCCAATCAGGTTGGTATTCTTCTATTTCTTGATCATCAAACACTTTAGTATGGATCAACCTAACAGCTACGTCCAAAGCAGGACAAACCTCATTAATAGAAAATGTTAACACAAAACTATCAACAAGACTATCCCAACTTATAGTACCATGGCGAAGCTCAACCTCCGCATACCAGTTCTTTGCTATAGGTTCCAGGGTGTGCACAAACCTATGTACCCATTCTTCATGAGGTACATGCTTCCATGCTTCGTAGCATTGCTCCAAATGTCCTTGAGGACTAGTCGTACCATTAAACCTGCTTCGCACCTCCTAAGGTTGATCCCTGAATCTTAGGCAAAGGGACTTCTAGCACACTTCCCAACTATGAATGTACTTTTTATGACCATTCCACCATCTGGCTGCTGTGGCTCTGAATGCTAAATCTAGAATCTCCATTTTCTGTGAATCTGGTACCTCCTCTGAGAATCGTATAATAAAATCTGTTGGGTCTGTCAAGCCATCAAAGGTAGGCAAGTCTCTTATCTATGAACCAAGCCATCTAAGAGACTTGGTAATTCTTGCACATCGATGTCCATGTAGTTCATAAAGTCTATTCTACCAATTCTCTACACCTTCATCTGAATCCGTCATGGAGGAGCTGTCACACTGCCAATCCATGATACCTTCGGCAGTAGGATCAACATAATCTTTTTCCTTAGCTGTGATGTTATAGATATGGTCCAAAACATCTTGATCTTCATCGCTGAGTGGTTCTATGTACCTTTCTCCTTGAGAAGGGTCCAGTGGTACTATGACTCTCAAACCTTTCCCTTCGAAAGTCATCTGTCTCTTCTTAAGGTTAATGACTGCAGCATTGTCTATTGCCCACTCAATTCCTAGAAAAGCTGGGTAGGGGTTGCTATCATTAATTATCTCTATGACTTCAAAGTCTACTAAAGTACTGACCCCATCAATATCTACTGGGACACTAGGGAATCTTCCTAGGGGAACAATCTTCTACTGATTGGCTAATCTCAACTATATAGGAGACCATTCAAGGGTAGGTTTTTCGATTTGTTCCCATGTTTGTTTAGTTAGGACATTGAATTCTGATCCTAGGTCTAGAATGACATCAGTCATGTCATATTCTCCTATCTGAGCATGCAATCTCATTTCTCTTCTAGTTCTTCTGACTCTATTAACAGTTTTTTCCTTACCAGAGCTTCGCTGAGGTTCGCAAGAAGCAATAACTTTCTGTAACTCATTTAAAGCATTCTGATTTCTTAAGAGCTTCATGCAACTCTGTAAAAATGAAGACAATGTACTTACTTTATCCATCGAAGCTTCTTGAGACTGTGACTGCTGCCGATGCTATTGTGCAGGTGCTACTGGTGTGCTTGGATCAACAAAGTCTTTTTTGGCTTCCAGAAATGTCTCTTTTTCTCTTTCCACATCGAAGGTTGGAATTTTCTCTGGGGTCTTATGAACCCAAGCCTCATCAGGCTGTTTCTTTGTATTCTATATTTGCATCATAGCGCCACTCCTAGTAACAACATTAATGGATGGGATAGGTCTTTGCTCTACAGCAATCATCTGAATATTCTGAGTAGAAGCACTATTTCTTTCATGTATCTTGGCTATTAGCTGCGAGCATTGCTCAATCATATGGTCGACTGCTCTGCAATATCGACATGTCGTAGTTGGGTTTCAATAATCTCTAGCTAGATGTCCTGCCTGATTACAGTTATAGCACACAACCTGGCCTCGACCACTTCCAGGCATACCACCACAACCATGACCTCCAAAAGTACCTCTACCTGATGTACTACCACGGTAACCATATCCCTCATTGCCTTGTCCATCGTTTTGTACCCTATAAGTGTCATAGGTTCGTTCTCTCATGAGGTCAAAACTACAACATTCATCTTCGTTGTGTCCAACTGACTTACAAAACTTGCAATAGGGGTTCATAGGTACTTGCACATATCTCTGTAGCAGATAGCAGTCTTTAGGTCGATGCTAGTCAGTTGTCCTACAGATCTCACAATATAGAATACTAGGTTTGAATGGGTTTGGCACACTAGAATTCAGGTAATTTCTTACCACAGGACACTATTCCTTGTCGTGACCCTCTGTCCAACATCGTGTACACCAAACCTCTTCACGACTAGATTTCCACTTCTTCATGTAGCGAAGCTCCAAAGCCATTTCTGCCAACTGTGCTTGTATTTGAGCTATACCAGAATTATCTTCGACAGGAGTTGTTTCGAGCTTCATAGCAAATTCCAAAGCCTCTTGCTGATCAGCAACTTTTTGTTGCATGAGTGGAGTCCTGATATGCGGTAACAAAGCTGCAATGAACCATTCCTTATGTTTTGCTGGTCCAATAGTGAAACTAACTTGATCTAACAAAACTTTGAACCTCTGATCAAAGTCCCAAACTGATTCTCCTCACCTCTACTGAATCTCTTTCAGTTTAGTTATACATTGTGACTTTGATTTAGGCTTCTTGAACTCTTTGATCATTGCTGCTTTTATATCATCCAAGACATGGTTTTGAGTACTGGAAAAATTCATGAACAAGGTCAAAGCGTGGTCTCTAAAAGAAGTAACCAGCTGCACTCTTCTTGTATCTTGATCCATAATGTTCTTAGCAGTCCACACGGCTTCACATAAGAACCAAAACTGTTCTGGATCCTCTGATCCAGTTCCTTTAAAGACTGGGAGCTTAATGTCATCATTCATATGGGCCATCGTGGATCTAAGGGGGGAGGGAGGGGGACTGGTAGTAGGCGGGGGGGAACTTACAGGGGTAGAATTACCTACAACAGGAATACTCGAGCTAGGGTTACTTTTAGACTACGACGGGTTCTCAAGGATAACAGGTCTTCGCTACGGGGTTACCGGAGGGTTGACAACGAAAGGGGTTTCATCGGGCGTCAGGTCTGCTGGACTTACAGGGGTATACTCGATATCCTGACCTAGGGTATAGGATACAAAATTCTTCTTGTATCTTTTACCACTTCGCAGCAAACCACTTTTCTCATCAAAGTCACTTTCACTTCCAAACATAAGTTAGTACTACTAAATCTAACAGTCTGATTCAATGAGCAATATACCTTTTTCAGCCAATAGCATTTTAATTTTCAAATTAAAGGAATTCAAGTACTTACCCCTTGGTCCTTTGAAAAACTCTCGTTCAGCTTTGCTGAAGGAAGTACTTATGTCGATGGTGATCTCCGTCACAAATGCTTCAAGGGTTCGCGTTCTCCAGAAATCAACAGCTCAGGATATCTCGTTGTTCATCCTTTTCAACATATTAATTCTTGCGGGGGTCCAATCAAGAAACTGACCTTCTTGGAAGTTTGTCTTTCTCTCTGTCAACCTGGATAACCACTGGTGCAACTCTATGTGGATACTACCAAAGAAAATTTCATAAACATCAGAAAAAACGTACCTTTGTAAAAAGTCATCTGAACTACGACGCGGATCTTTTTTCTCTTGTTCAGCAAATTTCAGATAAGTCTCTTCAATCCAATCACCAATTTATTTCACTGAGGGCCTCCAAAACATAGCCCTCTAGGTACGACGTAAACCCCTCTTGAGCAGGTACTAAGTTCAGCTGGCAACAGAACCACTTTGTTGGGCTTAGGGCAGACCCCGGTTCTATACTTTTGTCTTCGTACCAACAAAAGACCCACAGTGTTGGCCCTTTCGGAAACAACCTATGAACATGTTGCAGTCTCACCCAAAACAACTATGGGGTGCTGCAGAATCAGGTTTCTACAAGCAGAAGAGGGATATTATTGTACCTTTAGCCTTTTAAAAAATAATAATCATACATTACAAATCTTTGACATTCACTTATATAGCTTCGCAGTTAGATAAACAAACAGTGTCTTGCTTAACCCTTAACTGGGAATTCACAGCGAAGTTAGTATTTAGCAGTGATATTACTTATCAGTTATCTACTTATCGATGCATAAAAGAACATAACAGAGATAACACAAAAGAACCACAACATAAGATATAATGTGATTCACCCCCAGTTTAGGGGCTACGTCCTCAAAACTGTGTTTTATTCAACTCTTTACAAAAACCACAGTTCTGATCTGCACACTCAGCTGCAGATCCCTTCAATTCCTCAAGCTACGCACTTAGCTGCAGATCTTTGCGCACACAGCTGTAGATCCTCTTAATCACCCAAAACCCTCTGTGCACATAGCTACAGAGGTCATCCATGCACACAGCTGGGACTTAACCTTTCTTACAAAACTAGCCTTATCTTTGCATCAAATCATCTTACATTAAAAGCCTAACCTGACTCTTTTACAAAGGTGCTTATTTATACAAGTGCACTTATTACAAAACCATGGGCTTAAACCATGGGCACCCCAAACCCTAAAACCTGGACTTAAACCATGTGTTAATTACAAAAAGAGGGCTTTGGCTCAACCCCGACACCCCTAAGACTATTTTGAGTCACAACTCCGCTTACAATCTTCCACAAAAACTACAGAGTTACCAAAATTAAGGACCGTTACGGTGCACGCCCCAACATTGATGAAATTTTCATTGATGCCAACATGGACTTACAGTGGCCCCATAGATTGTCTTTGATGCCACCAAGTCCCACTTGCAGTGCCTCATACCCCTTACAAAGTGGGTTTGAGCCTTGGATCCCTTACAAAGTGTGTTTGTACCTTGAATCACCTTGTACCTAGTTGACATGGTACTTGTACCCATAAGGATAGATATTGAATCCAGCACCTTGTTGAAGATGCTGAAGACCCTAGATATGGTATAGAAGCCCCTATGGATGATGGAGAATCCTTAGATGGGCTGGAAAATCATTAATGACCCATTCTGTGGTCATTCATGTATTGATGAGGTCATGGTACTGTAGGAGAAAGTTTGGCAACCCCACTTGATGGGTTAATGGTCCTTGAACCCTTAAAGGAGATTATATGGACATTTGTAGGTTTATGGTGTCATGGAACCCCTAATGAATAACTTGATTCCATTGCAAACGTCATGAAGTGCATTTCTTGTGGTTAGATGCATGACGAAGGAACCCACACACATGTGGCACTACCTAGACACACTAAATGATGGGTTGATTATCCTTGCACTCTTGAAGGATGTGTAGGAATGATGAAAATGTTTTTTATGACATGGAACCTAGGGTCATTATGGCACCTTGATGGTGGAATTTCCTTGGAAGACCTAAATGGCTTGATGCATTCCTACAATCATGGGAAGCTTGTAGTGACCTTGAGGATATTTTTGTAACCTTGATGACTTATAGTTGAATCTTGAAGAAATCTTGGGATAAATAAAACAAACCCTAATACATTATAAACCTTGATGACTTGTTATCAATCCATAAAGTTATGGATGTGTTCAAACATTAAGGTTGACCTTGAAACAAAATAAAAATATGAAAAACTTTTTGTTGACCTTAAAGTGAGCCCTAAAGTTAAGGTTATGTGATAAAAATAAAAACAAAAAAATATAAAAACATTTAGTTAACCTAAAAGGATTCCCTATTTTGGGGACAAACATTGAAGCATGTCCACACTCACAATGCATAAAAAAAATAAAGAGAAGCATAAATAAAGGTGGACAAGGTTGGCTCCACAAATTAAGTTTTATTTTGACATAATAAAAATAAAATGATTTTTTTTATGACAGGCCGACCCGGTAGGAAACCAGTATAAATAACCTATCCAAACTTCATTTTACATACACAAAAATTTTGGATGAGCTTTGCAATTTTGTGGACTGAGGCCAAGTGTCTAAGGAAAATTCGGGTGCATCAGTGTCACGACAGGGAGGAGAAGACCCCAATTACAATGGAGGATAATCCATGTTTTTTTTGGTGCAGCAGAACATAATTATTTTTCATTTTTTTCTTATCTTTTTGCAAGTGTATACCAATGCAAGTGATGAAGGCTCTCGGTGGTGTTTAGAGATACTACAACAACAGATAGAAGGTGATCTAGGGCTTATGGAGGTCACGTGATGCATAATATACAAGGGAAGCAAACATAAGCAGTGAATATTTTGACAAGGAAGATTGACAATTATGCACCAGCAGTCCCAAATTTGTGACTGTTATTGGAGGCTTTTCCACAGTCCCAAATTTGACATAGCTTGAACGGTTGACTAAAATTTTTGGATTGTTTTCTAGCTACTTTAATGATGGGTTATGTGCTGCCGTAGTAATTTTTTTTTGGACCGATCACCAATAGTTTTCAAACCATTTATGAGTGATCAAAATTTATTGGATCCAATTAAAGATACAAAAGACCCTAGACTTGCACTAAAAATGATGACATGGATGCATGATACGAATTGTTTTGGATGCACTGCTAATGAAATACCTAGCATTCATCCGTTGAAATTCAGAGTTCCAAATTAGGGATTAGACTGTTTCTTGAAGTTTGTTTTTGCTGTGCTAATTTATTGCGGAAATTATCTCTTGAAGCCAACTGAACAAGGTTTGGATGATGCCCGAGTTACACATACATTAATAAAGGTATGTTATTGGTGACGATGATGCCCTAGTTACACATACAGTAATAAAGGTATGTTATTATGATTCCCTAAGTTTCACATACAATAATTGGTATCATATTTGGACTTCGTCACAGGCCTAGCAAGCTTGAAGGAGATCCGTGGAGACACAATTGAATCAAAGGAAGAGTTATCAAGCAATGACATGCCTATACTTGATATGACATATTATTTCAGTTGGAGGAGAAAAATGAAGGCTTATCTGAATAAATTTGGTGTTTGGGAGATTGTTATTAATCCACCCGCTCCATCAAACAAGAAGGGAAAATAAACTGCACATAAGGAAGCAAAGAAGGACAATACTATAGCCTTGAAGTTCCTCATAGATGGACTTCCCAACTCAGTGAAGGAAAGTGTAGGGGAGTACACTTCATCCAAAGACCTATGGTTCAAGTTAGAAAGAGAGTATCAAAAGGAAAGACCAAAACCTAAAAAGATAGATAAGAATCAGAAGATAAGCCCCCTAAAGAGGTCAATCAAGAAGAATACAAGCAAGAAGAGGACTTCAGTAAAGGTATGGACTCTTGTGATTGTAATGATGGCTTGTGTAATGAAGTTGAAAAGGTTCTTGCAGATGATGATGAAGGGATATCAAAGGATACACATGAGATACATATCACGTTGCTGAATATTGATCTCAATGCCAATTGGTTTCTGAACATAGTAAATTTAAACCATAGTGACTTCACGAAGTTCAAAAAGAAAATCTTGGACTCCTTGAATGAATATCAACACAAGACCATGACAATGAAAGTGTTTCTTTTCAAGCTCAAAAAAAAGGAAAAAGAGTAGTGGGACAAGGATGTTGAAATTGAACAACTAAATATTTAATTGATCAGTCAAAAGGAAGAACAAAAAGAGCCTGCTGAAGTGCTTGAAGAAACTAGAGAGACCAATCATGATCTGAAGACTCAACTGGAGGAAGCCAAGAGGATAGAATAAATTCTAAATATTCTGCTGGAAGAAAAGGAGGAGACTATCCAGAAGATGGAAATGGAGGTAGTTGGTCTCAGGAATAAAGGTGAGAATAATGATGCTTTTGTCAAATTTAAGGACAATTTAGCTGTCCAAGATAATATGATGGATTTCCAAATATCTCCACTTGACAAAAATGGTCTTTGTTACAAGAAGAACAAGGAAAAATCTAAATAGTGACACTTGGTTTCCAAAGAATCCAGAAGTAGGTCCATCAATGTCCAAAGTTCTTCCCCATGCACCTGCACATGAAAACAAGGAATTTGGAAATTCAAAGATGAAACAAGGAGTTAGGTCTATTCCTTAAAGCAAGCTAAAAAAATAAGCAACTCCAAGACCCAGGTATGAAATTCATTTCAATGGTTATTGTTATTTTTGTTCTAATTTTGGTCATAAAGATATGGATTGTAGATTCTATGGAAGAAGAAGTGGTGGAAGTCCCAGTGACTCAGTTAGATACTAGACATGTAATCAAGTTTGGCATGTTGTTTCCACATGTCACACATTGAGATACTACACATGCAGTGGGTTTGGTTATAAAGCCAAAGAATGTGCATTTAAAAGAAGTCAACCAAGGAGGATTACTTCATATACATCAACAAGAAGATTTGAAGATCAGAAGAAAAATTCCTATATTCAGGGACACTCCCAAGCATGGAGACATGAATTTGATCAAATAACTGTTGGAAGTTCCAACAACTCAGTCAAGTGCTCGACATACAACCATGTTGGTAACATTACTGCACATTGTCATATTATGAGGTGTTATAGTTGCAGTGGACTTGGACACAAAGATAAATATTGTTAGAGTACATGGAAAAAACCCTTGAGAAGTTTACTATACAGCTCATCAAGGAAATCCAGTACAGATGAAGGAACAAATGCTGAAAGGACAAATTCCAAGAAGCAAGTATGGACGAAGAAAATCGAGCAATTGTAGATAGGAGAGGTTATCAAAGTATGGAGTATGGATACCATATAAGAATCCAAGTGTAAGGTCTCTCAAATACCTTAGCACACCTTGAGTTCATGAGGCTAGAGGATGAGCTCAAAGAAGGAAGGATGACTACTCCATGTGTATAGACAGGTCCTACGATCATGCATATTAATAGGGGGAGCAATGATCAGTGATCACTAGTTCAGATGCAGATATATGGTCACCCTTTTCCATTGATGCCAAAGGGGGGGAGATGAAGACAAAGGTATAAATGAAGACAAAAGGGTAGCATGCTCAAATGGGAGCATGATTTCTTTTCATCAATGACAATGGTGGAGATTGTTGATGAAATTGTCATTGATGCCAACATGGACTTGTAGTGGCACCACATATTGTCATTGATGCCACCAAGTCCCAATTGTAGTGCCTTAAAAAATAGTTTTGAGCCTTGGACCCCTTACAAAGTGGGTTTGTTCCTTGAAGCACCTTTTACACAGTTGACAAGGTCCTTATACCCACAAGGATAGATCTTTGAGCCACCATCTTGTTGAAGATGTTGAAGACCCTACTGATGGTGTTGAAAACCTTGGATATGGTCCTAAAGAATTAATGGATGATGGAGAACCACTATATGGGTTGGAGAAGCATTAATGACCCACTATGTGGTCATTCATGCTCTGATGGTATCATAGTACCCTATGAGAAGACCCAACTACCTTGCATATGATGTCATGATGGATCTTGACTCTTGAGGGTCTCCTAGTGTGGTTGAGGTGGTTGAAGAATCCTATGAAGCCTATTTTTTCTTGAAAAAGACCTTATGAAGTCCTTGGACCCACACTTAGTGGTTTGAAGACCTTCAAACACTTATTGGGGTCATGGAGCTTTCCCATGGAACCCCTAATGAAGACCTTGATACCATTACAAAGTTCATGGGGGGCACTAATTTCACTTGACATGATTAGATGGAATGATGATGTGGTCTTTGGTGACTTAATGAAGTCATGGAAACTTTTGAAGACCTTGATGCACATTTCTTGCACTTGATGTGGTTAATGCACCCACACACATATTGGCTTGATGATGGTCCATTTAGCTACAAGATTGAAGCCCATGATGGAACCTTGCACATGGCATGCCATTAAAATACCTAATTTCTTAATGAAACCCTTTGAATAGGTGGAGGATACACTCCCATGAATTTTAGATGATGTGGTTGACTTTGAAGGATGTTTTAAAAGAAAAATAATAAAAATATATAAGGTTGACCATTGAGGTGGTAAGAAAAATAATAAAAATACATAAGGTTGACTATTGAGGTGGTAAGAAAATAATAAAAATACATAAGGTTGACCATTGAGGTGGAAAGAAAAACCATAAAAATACATAAGGTTTACCATTGAGGTCGTAAGAAGTTTAAAGTCAAAAAGTAAAATTCAAATTAATAAAAATTCTTACCTTTGAAGACAAGTTGGCCAGCATGAAACATGTCCACTTTAATGTGTATATAAAAAGATCCAAAAACACTCAATGATAGAAGTAGAGAAGTGAATTCATGGAGATTGGTCTGAGTTTTTTTTGCAGCAGCAGAGGAGCATTTCATTTTTACAGAGAAATTTTTGGGCATCTTCACTAAAATTGGCATAACTTTCTCATACCGAATTGGAATTACAAAATTCTTAGATCATTGGAAATATTGTTACGAGGGATATGTGATGACATGATCTAGATTTTCTTTTGTTTTTTCTACTATTTCTTAATATTGTGATCTTTGGAAAGTTATGGTTCATTCTTATGGGTTTCTCTTGTGACGGCACATATCTCTCATGGATAGAGATCATATTTGATCTTAGTATGTGAGACTCTCTCTCTCTCTCTCTCTCTCTCTCTATATATATATATATATATATATATATATATATATATATATTTGGAGTCATTATGAGGTTATAATGATGATGTTTTATACCTTTATATTATGATATGATACACTTTATGATGATAATGCATGTGATAATGATGTACACTCTATGATGTTGATGCACTCCTATACAATATGATGTACATGCATACTATAGTGTGATGATGCTCTCATATGCACTATGATGTATACTAGATGTTGATGATGCATGACGATTCATGCGTTATGTTCAATGAAAGAAGAGAAGAATTACGTGTTCATTAATTGTGTATGGTGAGGTGTATAATGGTGTGCATGAGTAGTGTATGGTAGTGAAATTACTTATCAGTATATAGCAATGACTCAATAGATGACAAACAACAGAGATGGGCAACAATGATGAGCAACAAAGATGAGTAGCAGAGATGATAAACAATGATGAGCAATAGTGATGAGCAGCATTGATGAGTAGCAGAGATGAGTAGCAGAGATGAATAGCAGTGATGAGCAACAGAGATGAGAAATAGTGATGAGAAAAGATTGATGTGCATATTAGAGGTTGGTTGTGCAGTAGAGCCATATGATTGCTTGCAATAAGAATCTTACACTTGAGGATTGGAATCATCAAACCCTTCTTAGTTGGAGCTAAGAAAACTAGGCTAGGTCATGTTATGAGAGTTGGTGCTCTTTCCATCAATTGTTGTTGATTGTAATCGAGAAAATTGTTGTCTTCCATGTACAATAAATAAAGATCGAAATTCCATATATTATTGTGTCTCTTTTGATGTGATATTGTGCTTATGGCTCATGATGAATTTTATTATCCAATTGATGACATAATGATTTATCTGCTCTGATTAATTAAAAGAAGGTAAAATTTTATAATTTCTCTCACACTAATTCACCCCCCTCTCATTGTGGCCCATGTGTCCAACAATTTACCATGACTAACTGGTGGGAAATTTATCTGATGCTTCATGTGAAGACACGTCAATAGTCCCTCTTAAACAAGAGGAGTCTTTACGTTCTACAACCATTCTTATCACAGATAGAGGCTTAGTAAGAATGATGGGAATGTTGCTTATATGTACTGAAAACCACATGAGATATAACTCACTCTTGTCAATAGATATGAAACACTCTTGAAAATCACAAGAGATATGAATCACTCTTTATGTCTATCCAAAAGAAACTATTCTTGGAACATTCACTAATGATCCATATGACTCAGGATCCATGAGTGAATGTTTTCTCCATATTTCTTATTTTTATATATGTAATGGAATTGTATTTCTCTTTTCTATACTAAATTACACATATAACTGACTAGAAACCTGATAAAGATTTACTACTTTACAACATGCTCTGTCTAGAGAAACATATATGATATTCCTTGATCAGTGCACTAGTCAAAATCCATATATATTTGAAACTTTATCTTACTAAATGAGACATATATGAGTCCACATACACCTGTTCCAAGTACATTATACCACAACACATGCTTTGTACATGTCTATGTATATACTGCAAAGAGTATAACCAATCCTGGGACTTGTGACTAACCAAATACATATCAACTGAATTGAGATCCTCTAAGTATGAAATAATAATTATAAAATTTAAAATCTATGTCTATATGTGTGGCCATGGATTTATAGTCCATCTGTTGGAATATATTAAACCCACTCACAACTTAGGATAAAATAATTAATCATTATTTGATTAATTATTCACCCACTAGCTTAATTAGTTGGCATCCACTTGCACCTTAAAGTCAATACATGCCATCTATATCCTAGGAATGATTTATTTATAATTTTGGGTTGATCTTAACCACCTTTTGACCATCCAGAATTAGTATACAGGACTTTAGAGCAGATTCTTATTTATTCTACTTTTTCTACTTTTCCTGCTTTTCTATGGATAAGATAAAAGCTAGTCAACTAGGAAACTAGGAGCTTTTTATTCCAACCCATCCTCCATTAGTTTTTCTCCATTTCTAGGATTAGCATGTTTTTCCTTATCCTTGAAAACTCACTCATGATTTTTCTAACTCATGAGGTCCTTGATAAATTTGGGAAGTGCTTTAGCCACCTATGGGGGTTTGCTATATTTTGGTAAGTCGGCCTTTTTGAGCTTTATGAGTTGTTTCCATACAATTATATTTTCCTATGATGGATTTACTATTTACGTACTCTATTATTAATCATTATTCAATGGAAGGATACACACCAATATTCATCTCTTCATTCATGTGATTCAGTCTCTTTTCTTCTCTCTATTTTTCCTGTGTATGCTAGTGAGAATTCTTAGTAGCAACATCTATTTCTTGTGCTTCTTCTTAGCATAATTACTCATATCATTGATATATTATTTCTACATGGTATCATAGCTACATGGAGAAAAAAATTTCCATCTTCTACAACTGCAAGGTTGATCAAGTTCTACAGAGTTGAGGAGCACTTCCAGTCTCCTATCCCTCTCTGAAGAAGAGCTTGTCTAGCTTACAAGATTTTCTCCTAGTTTGTTTTACAGGTTGCATAGAGTATCTAATAGAGAATATCAACAAATTCTATATGGATTCAAAAAATCCTCTACTATCTCCTTTCAACTATGTTGATTGGAAGCCAAAGATGAGTGCATACTTAAAGAGGCAATGTCTCTTTGATGTCTCCATTGGTGCATTGAGTGAACCTGAGTCTTATGAAGAGAATATGTATTCGATAAATAATTGTGATAGAGCTTATGGAATTATATGTTTGGTAATGTCTCCAAATATATATCATCTCATAGATTCTGCTGAATTTCCATTTGAGCTTTGGAAAATTTTGGGCAAATCTTTTGGTTTGCAGGAAATTGAAGATGAAGCATGGAGCGAACCTAACATCTCCTCTTGTTCTCTCTCTCAATATTTCTTAGACTCTACATTCTCTAATGAATTTGATCATGATGAATAAATTTCTCATACAGTTCATGTTGCTACTACCCTCATTGATTCGAATGCTTCCTCCTTCAATGAAGAAGGAAATATTGAAGAGCCATCTTTTTCTGTGTCTCTTGAAGGTGATTTTTCTTCTTGTGATACTAATGAAGAAAAAGAAGTAACATATCAAGATGCTATTGATATTGATGTTGATTATGATCCTATAACCCATTCATTGTTCTCTAAATCTCCTATCTTATATTTTGAGATCTATGTGCCAGATTCTTCACACCTTGTGCATACCTCTCTCATTGATGGTGCACAACCCAGTGACTTCCAGGATGTTTGCTTAGACACATCAAGCATTATGTGTGTCATACCACTTACCTTACTTTATCTCATGTGATTAAAAATATCCTCCTTTGTTCTTGGCATCAATACTCAGAGCCTTCTTGAAGATTATGAAGATCTCATTCTTTCCTCCTTTCATACAGAGGATTCATTACAAGTGTATTCCCATGAGTCTATTGATATGCTTATATGTGATCCTTTGGATTCTGATTTAGAATCATATTTTCATGTTGATACAAATATAATACCACCATCCATACCAGATACCATACCTCTGAATAATCCAAAGACTATACAAATCTCAAGCTCACTAGTTGATTCCTCATTGGTCTCTTATGCAGTGATATTTATCTTACATGGTTTGAAGTCCTTCCTATATTTCAGTGGATGGTTATACATGTCCTTATTCATATTTGTACTGATATTAAACATGAATGGATCTTTTCTAAACACTTATGGTTCAGATCTTATTCGCATCCATCATTCATATTTTTACACCTATCAGTTTTCCCCAGTTGCTCATAATTTTCCTAGTCTAGCCCTATATCCTCATGGAGCCACTAAATAATTTCACTTTGCTATTCCATATGCTAATATTTATGATATATCAGATTTTTATCAGCCTCATATCAGATCCATACAGGTTCTACATCAGATTGGAATATTGACATGTGATTCACATCACAATTTTGCAGCTATTCAAGCAATTGGGTGTGAAATAAATTGCCTTATTTTTTGTACTCTTTGGAAAGGGTTGTGCACAGCTCTCTTTTCCATTTCAGATATTTTTTCATATCAAAGTTTGACAACAGCAATAAGAATTCATATAGTGCTCCTACTTCATCAGTTGATGAGATACAATGAGTCTCTCCTCTTCCTTCTTGCAGGTTCTACACTCTAGTGCATGATCATGGAGTTCATGATTTCTTCAGCAAGTCTTTCATCTAGAAGCAGTCCAGTCAGCTAATTAAAGTGAATATGAAGATATTTTGAAGACATATTTCAAATTTTGTGCCTTGTCCTATCTTGAGGGAGGATTTTCCCCATGTGGTTTTGCCTCTTTCCTCACTTTTCTGGACATAATAATTGTTAAAGGGTGACCATAGCCTTGTTGCTGGGCCCTATATGCATCCATATATTTTTTTATACCATCATAAAGTTAGAATTATAGGGGGGTGTTGGAATATATTAAACCCACTCACAACTTAGGATAAAATAATTAATCATTATTTGATTAATTATTCACCCACTAGCTTAATTAGTTGGCATCCACTTACACCTTAAAGTCAATACATGCCATCTATATCCTAGGAATGATTTATTTATAATTCTGGGTTGATATTGACCACCTTTTGACCATCCAGAATTAGTATACAGGACTTTACAGCAGATTCTATTTTATTCTATTTTTTCTACTTTTCCTGCTTTTCTATGGATAAGATAAAAGCTAGTCAACTAGGAAACTAGGAGATTTTGTTTCCAACCCATCCTCCATTAGTTTTTCTCCATTTCCTAGGATTAGCATGTTTTTTCCATCTCCTTGAAAAATCACTCATGCTTTTTCCAACTCGTGAGGTCCTTGATAGATTTGGGAAGTGCTTTAGCCACCTATGGGAGTTTGCTATATTTTGGTAAGTTAGCCTTTTTGAGCTTTATGAGTTGTTTCCATACAATTCTATTTTCCTATGAGTGATGTACTATTTATGTATTCTATTATTCATCATTATTCAATGGAAGGATACACACCAATATTCATCTCTTCATTCATGTGATTCAATCTCTTTTCTTCTCTCTATTTTTCCTATGTATGCTTGTGAGAATTCTTAGTAGCAATATCTATTTCCTATGCTTCTTCTTAGCATCATTGCTCATAGAATTGATATATTATTTCTACACCATCATCCTAAAAATCTTAAGGCTATTTTACTACACATTTTCCTTAACTGTGGAAAATCTTTGTCTTGTGATTTCCACACCACTAATAATAAGAAACATAACAATATTCTTAAATACAATTCTCATATTCCTTCTTAATATGAGAATCATGCATGCCACCTCTTAACAGAATATACATCAATCATTTTTATTGGTCCTTAAGGTGATAGTGAATCTAGCTACTCCCTCTCACCATAAGTATGTGAGAATCATACTATGGGTCCTCCATCATAGAGATTTCATGCTCATGTATGTTTGAAGCTCTTCTTGACACATGAATGCAAATAAGATAATTTAATTATATTCAAGAGTCTTTACATCTCTCAGAATAGGATTAGAAATTCCATTCAGACTTCTTCTTAATACATAGGAACCTCCCTATATACTACCAGAAGCTTCTTGCTTAACAAAATACCACTCTCTTCCAGGATCAACCATTACAATTACTCCTCATTCAATGCATGTAATTTTTACTTGTGGGTCAGGGCATATAGTTTTTCCTTACAAAATAAATTCAATCATGTTATTAGGAACTTTGCATAATCCAATCATTTCAATAAAATGACAAACAACACACACTGACATGCAAAACATTTTAACCAATGTTTCAGTATAACCATGTCTCATTAATTTTAATCACGTGAATTCTTAATTGTATTTGCAGTGGTTCATATAGTTATGCACATATTAAATCAATTCTTTTACATAACGCCATTCATAATTTGTGTAATATTGTGTAGTTATATATCACTCTTATATTTAGATCTCATCAATATTTATGCAACCACTTGTTCTTCTTAATTTAAACATAACATGAGTTTTTCTATTTACCAATAAATAGAAATATTGTAACATATGATTTTAATCATGTTTATAGAATAACATCATTCTTAATCCCAGGAATACATATTATAACAAAACAAAATTTTATTTTATAAAATGATATGGTAATAAAAAAATTATGCATCCCAACATTCATATCTCATGAATAATCATGCAACTCTTGTTGATGTATTTGTAACTTCAAAATGTATTCACTTGTATATTTTATGTATTGTACCCCGATGTTTATTCTGGGAAGTGTCTGTAATGTATTGGAGTCATTTCATGCCTCAATGTGCCTATCAGGAGATTCTATAATGTAAATAGTCACATGTAAAGTCAGTGAGGGTAACCCTCCTATTGATCAAGGGTTAAATTCCCTGTACTTGTGGGGCCCTAGGGTTATTAGACTCTCCTAGAGAAGCCAGCCCTAGTGAGTTACTGTCAAGTCAATAATTAGTATAAATAGAGAGTGAAACTCTCTATTTATCACACACTCAGTTGTAGCGCATAGCTGAGAGAGAAGAAGTATATGGGAGAAGAGAGAGAGAGACTACTTCTATCGAGAGATCATCTTACTGTTTTTGGGGCTTTGCTTTTGGAGATGATTCTATCTCTGAGGAAGTTGTGGGTTTTTCTCCGTTATGGCTTCCCTGAGGAAAATATTTGTGTTTATGGTCTCATGTGGTTGATCGTTGTGCTTGTTAATCTCTTAGATAAGATCCTAAGTTAATGCTAGTTTAAATGATAAAAATCTAATGTGGTATCAGAGCTAACCTAAGAACAAGACACTGTGTAGCTGCAGAAACTAGGGCTTCTTAATTTTTGGATCTCTCTCCATATATTTTTAGAAAAATAATTTTATATTGACTCTCCTCTCTAGGGTGCATCTTTTTGTCCAAGCAGAATCTAATTCTGAGTATTTTTAGTTTTTTACTCGACACTGCTGCCGAAAATTAGGGATTTCCACAGAAGTGGAATTTTTGAGTGAGCCTGGGCCTGTATTGATCTCCTCCTCAAAATTGAATTTTAGAGATCAAGATCAAACATTTTGGTTGGGTAGAACTCCGGGAAAGTCAAACCCTAATCTGCTCCTGAACTAGCTCTGCAAAAATTCAGCTCTAGATCGAGATCTTACATATTAACCTGGTAAGATCTAAACCAATTGAAGATTGTAAAGATCCAGAATGAGGAAACCATCCAGTCTTATTTTTCAAGAGTCTCTCAGATCAAAGAACAGCTGGAAGCAGTAGATGAAGAAGTGGAGAATGCAGAAATTGTGATGACCACCTTGAATGGTCTCCCTAGATTATGGGATTCTTTTATTCAAGGGATTTGTGCCAAAAATAAGTTAGTCAATTTTAGTAGACTGTGGGAGGAATGATCACAAGAAGAACCTTGGATAATAGCTCGAGAATAAAATATGGGAAGTGAATACCAAGCTCTCACAGTACACTCCAAGAAAAGCAGAAGAAGCTCTCATCACTCTAGAGGTAAGCAATTCCACCAGAAACATAACACTAGAAGCAATTCATCCAAACTTCGATGTTATACATGTGATGAAATAGGACACTTTGCAAGAGATTGTCTTGAAAGAAAAAATAAGAAGAAGGGAAACAAGAGAAGACAGCATGCTCATCCTGCAGAGGATGATGAACCTTCCACAAAGAGAATCAGGCAAGAAAGAGATGATTCTTCAAGTGAGCAAGAATATGTTCTGATTTCTGCTCTCATGGGAACTATCACACATGGAAGAAATGATTGGTTTATAGATAGTGGTGCTTCCAAACATATGAAGGGATTCAAGTAATCCTTTGTAAAACTATTTGAACATGAATCACCCCACAAGGTGAAACTTGGATATGGCTACCAGTATCCAATAAAAGGTAGTGGGAAATCCTCATATAATCTAGACTTTAGAAATTATATGAAGATGAAGGATGTATTGTTTGTACCAAGACTTAAGAAGAACCTCCTCTCCATATCTGCATTAGATGAAAAAGGCACGAGGGTTGCATTTGTAGATGTCCAAGTTCTCATGTGGCCAAAGGGAAAGACTATTGATGATGCAGTAGTGATTGGGGAACAAGAGGGAGGTATATACAAATTGAAGGGCCAACCAGAACAAGATTTGGTTCATGACTCAGCAGAACCAAATGAACTCTGGCATAGAAGGATTGCACATCTGCATTACAGAGCACTACCACTTGCAAGCAAAGTTGTTGAAGGTCTTCCATAAATATAGACAAAACATAACGGTGTCTGCAAAGGATGTGTGAAAGGGAAGAACACAAAGAAGAAATTTCCAAGTAGTGAGAGAAAGGAAAAAGGAATCTTGGAAATCATCCACTCTGATGTGTGTGGACCAATGTCATCCAGTTCATTAAGTAGGTATGTATACTATGTTTCTTTTATTGATGATTTTTCTTGGAAGACATGGATATAATTTATGAAGAACAAAGATGAAGTATTCAGCAAGTTCAAGGAATTCAAAGCCTTGATCGAAAACCACACAGAAAAGAAGATCAAGACCTTTCGATCAGATAATGGTGGAGAATTCACATCAAATTAATTCAAAGAGTTATGCAAAGACTCAGGGATTAAGAGGGAGTTATCCACTCCATACAATCCACAATAGAATGGGGTTGTAGAAAGGAAGAATAGAACGATCATGGAAGATGCAAGGGCCATGCTTCATGATTAAGATCTTCCCATGCATCTATGGGTATAAGCTGCTAGAACAGCGGTGTATGTACAGAACTGTACACCACATAGAGTACTTGAGAACAAGACACCTGAAGAAGTATTTTCTGGTAAGAAACTAGAAGTCAACCATCTCAGAATATTATGTTGTCCTATATACATACACATTCTGAAAGAAAAGAGGACGAAATTAGATCCTTTAGACAAGAAGGGTATATCTTTAGGTCGACGTTTCAATTCCGAATTGGTCCTGATGATGGTTCCAGATTCGGAATCGAAATGTTGACCTAAAAATGTCTACTACGGATTGTCCGGAAAAACCCTACAACAACTTATCTTACCGCAGAAATCTACAAAATGAAAAAGAAGGGTATATTTGTTGGATACCTTTAAAGTTTGAAGGCTTACATAATATACTTCCCAGGGTTCAAGAAGATCGACATCAACAAAGATGTAACATTTGATAAAGATTTAGCCTACATCAAATCCAGAAAGAGATCGGATGAAGAACCTGAAGAAACAAAAGCGCCCATAATTCATGATACAACCATGAACGAAGAAATTCAAGAAGAAGATCAAGAATTAGAAGAACCTAAAGAACCTGTGGATCCACCTTAGGAGAAGAAACCTCACAAGAGGAAACCTGCTTGGGTACTGAGAAGTTATCCAAGGTGTAGAAAGATATGGGGCTTCAGAAGAAACACACAGAGGAAGAAAGAGAACTAGGTCCTGCACCGGTTACGTAGCCCTGCTATGTGACATCATTGATAAAGAACCTTCCAACTATGAAGAAGTAGCAGAGAAAGAAGAATGGAAGAATGCTATGATCAAAGAGTATTAATCGATCATGAAGAATGATGTTTGGGATGTTGTCCCAAGACCAGAAGGGAAGTCTGTTGTAAATTCCAAATGGTTCTACAAGATCAAGCATGCTGCAAATGGTAGCATAGATAAACATAAAGCAAGATTCATGGCTTGTGGCTTCTCCCATAATGAAGGAATAGACTATAAAGAAACTTTTGCACCTGTAGCCAGATACACTTCCATCAGATCAGTACTTGCTCTAGCTGCAATAATGAAGTGGAAGATACACTAGATGGATGTCAAGACTGCCTTCTTTAATGGTGTAGTGGAAGAGGAAGTATATGTGGAGCAGCCACTCGGTTTTGAGACACATGACTAGGATTCTCATGTGTGTAGATTGAAGAAAGCCTTGTATGGATTGAAACAGGCCCCCAAGACATGGTACGATAGAAGTGATGGATTTCTATCCAGTTTGGGCTTTACCAAAAGTAAAGCAGATTCCAAATTTTATTACAAGGTTGAAGAAGGTAACCCAGTGCTACTCCTACTGTATGTAGATGATATGTTTGTAATATGTATGGATGGGTTGATTGCTGATACAAAGATAAATCTTGCTTTCGAGTTTGAAATGAAGGACTTGGGTATGATGCACTATTTTCTAGGCATGGAGGTGTGGCAAAATGCTGATGGAATCTTCCTTGGACAAGGGAAGTATGTAGTATAGATCCTGAAGAGGTTTGGGATGATGGACTACAAGGCCATAATCACACCTATGGCATCAAACCTGAATTTATTGAGTGATGCTTCATTAGAAGAGGTTGATGCTATGATGTATTGTCAGATGATTGGGTCCTTGATGCACCTGACGAACATGATACCAGATATTTTCTTTGCTGTGAACACCTTGAGCCAATTCCTGACAGATCAGAGACATGTTCACTTGATTGCTGCAATGCATATTCTGAGGTACCTAAAGGGTACAATTGATTATGGGCTCAAGTATGAGGTGAATCAAAAGATTAACCCCTAAGGTTATGTTGATTCAGATTGGGTAGGAAGTGCAAACGATAGGAAGATCACTTCAGGGTGTTGCTTCAGTATGGGATCAAATGTGATCTCTTGGTTTAGTAGGAAGTAGTCCTGTGTGGCACTAAGTACAGCTAAAGTAGAGTATGTTGCAGCTTGTTCAACTAGTTTTGAGGTAGTATGGCTAAGGAAGCTACTATCTGATCTATTTGATCTCCAGTTGGATGCTACTTGTATATATTGTGACAACCAGAGTTGTGTGAAGTTGTCAGAGAACCCGATGTTCCATGACATGTCAAAGCACATCGAGATCAAATATCACTATATCAAGGATATGGTGTAGAGAGGAGCAGTGAAGCTCTAGTATGTTGAGACAGATGAACAAATAGCTGATGTGTTGATGAAGCCATTAGCTAGAGTGAAGTTTGAGTACTTCAGGGAGAATCTTGATGTTCTCCAGATTGAGGTTCCCTCCAAGGGGAAGTGATGAGTCCATGAGCCATTATGACATGGTGAGAGGATTGGTTCCTCCCATGGTCAGATGTAAGGGTTGAGCCATTTTTTCATGGTGAGAGGATTGGTTCCTTCCATGTTATATGTGAGTGTTGAGCCATTCTAATGTGACTGTAGGATTGGTTCCTACATGATCAGATATAAGTGATGAATTCCATTCTCAGAATGGAGGCACCTGGTCAGTTACCAGGAATACTCATTCTGGGGCTGAGGGCCATTCTGATATGACTGTGGTATGTGTTCTCACATGATCAAATATAAGTGTAGGACCATTTTGATGTGATTGAGGGATGTGTTCCCACTTGATCAGATATAAGGGTTGATGCCATTCTCTAGGAGAATGGAGGCACCTATTCAGTTACCAGGAATCCTCAACTTGGGGTTGAGATCCCTTTAGACATGTAGGCTGGATTGGTTCCTTGCATCGTTGAATGTAAGTGCAAATCCCTTTCATCATGTAGGATGTATTGGTTCCTCGCATGGTCGAATGTAAGTGTAGAGCCCTTTCGACATGTAGGCTAGATTGGTTCCTTGCATGGTCAAATATAAGTGCTGAGCCCTTCCTTGTATAGTTGATGTTGTGCCCTTCTATGCCAGAGGAAATAAGTGCTATGCCTTTCCTTGGATAGTGGATGGTGTTCCCTGCTATGCCAGAGGATATAAGTGATGTGCCTTTCCTTGGTTAGTGGATGGTGTTCCCTGCTATGCCAGAGAATATAAGTGTTGTGCCCTTCCTTGGATAGTGGATGGTGTTCCCTACTATGCCAGAGGATATAAGTGTTGTGCCTTTCTATTGATAGTAGATGATGTGTCCTACTATGCTAGTAGATGTAAGTGCTGAGCCTTTCCATGGATGATAGATGGTGTTTCCTATCATGCCAGTGGATGTGAGTGCTGGTCCTTTCTGACATATATGATTGGATTGTTTCCTCTCATAGTCATATTGTGCTAGGAGTGCCTTTCTAACATGGTGTTGGATGTGTTCCTCTCATGGTCAGATGTAAGTGCTAGGCAGGCCATTCTAACTTAGGGTCATATATAAGTGCTAAAGAAGATCTACATGGAGACTAGGCCTACAACCATCATGAAAAGGGGTTGGCTCTATGGAACCTCCTGTGATGAGAACAATCATGAGATTGCACCCATGATGATGATCCAATAGTGACAATGATCCATTAGTGATGATGATCCAGATCCAGTGATGATCTAGATCCAATGATGATGATCCAGATCAAGTGATGATCCAGATCTAGTGATGAAGATGACTTGAAGATGAAGATAACTTGAAGATGAATATGACTTGAATATGAATATGACGAGATGATCCAGTTGATACAAAGAAGAAGACCACTGCTAAAAAACTATATCGAGAGAATACCTTCCTAGTTAAGAGGGAGTGCTGATGTATTTGTAACTTTGGAATGTATTCACTTCTATATTTTATGTATTGTACCCCGATGTTTATTCTAGGAAGTGTCTGTAATATATTGGAGTCATGTCATGCCCTGATGTGCCTATCGAGAGATTCTATAATGTAAACAAGTCTTGTAAAGTCATTGAGGGTAATCCTCCTATTAATCAAGGGTTAAAGTCCCCGCACTTATGGGGCCCTAGGGTTATTAGACTCTCCTAGAGAAGTCAGACCTAGTGAGTTATTGTCAAGTCAGTAATTAGTATAAATAGAGAGTGGGCCTCTCTATTTATCACACACTCACTCACACTTAGTTGTAGCGCATAGCTGAGAGTGAAGAAGTAGTTGGGACAAGAGAGAGAGAGACTACTGCTGTCGGGAGATCATCTTACTATTTTTGGGGCTTTTCTTTTGGTGCTAATTCTATCTCTGAGGAAGTTGTAGGTTTTTCTCCTTTATGGTTTCCTTGAGGAAAATATTTGTGTTTATTGTCTCATGTGTTTGATTGTTGTGCTTGTTATTCTGTCAAATAAGATCCTAAGTTGATGCTAGCTTAAATGATAAAAATATAATAGCTCTATATGCATATCTTTATGAACAATCATGCATCCCAACATTCATACCTCATGAATAAATCATGCAGATCTACATTCATATCTTTATGAATTTTGTTATTTTCCAATAAAGGAAAGATAATCAACATATATGCTCACAATTCCTAATCCTAGGAATATGGCTCTCTATATGATTGTAATGAAAACATTTAAAAGAATATAGATATAAATAGGATATAATAAAAAATACAAGTACTTATCTTTTATTTGTTTGTAATATACCTCTTTATCTTTGGTTCCTTGCGGATATTACTGGAGTTCCTTGGTCTTTATCTCTTTGCAAATTTGAGTGCATACAGGAGTTAGTGAATGTTTGTATGGGGAAACTGGATCCCATACAACCTGGAGTGAATGGTCTTCTTCATGAAAACATTTTTCCAATGATCATCATCCTCTTCTTTAAATGAGTTATAATATCTATTAGGATCTCAGTACACACAAGATCCCTTGAAGAAGGATAATATCCAATCCAAAAATATCTGGGTAGTTCAAGCAATTTGTCTAGTTTTGGAAAGATGGCTATAACATGAATTTTGAAAATTTTATCTTCAAAGGCCTGCTTGTATCTCTCAAATAGTTGTGAATTTTTTAAAATTGCTTGCAATAAGAAAAATCATCCCATTTCGGAAGTTTGTTTTTAATGGTTTTGTATGATTCCTCACGGATTGATCAACAATGCTAAACAAAATTTGTCTCCTGATAAGTGACGGGAATGATGCATATTGACATGCTTTTTAATTTTCCCTGGATTGGATAAAGGCTCCTTAGTCACTAAGTTTATCTAGCAATCTAGGTCATGCTCCTCAAGAATGGTCAACACCATTTCCCTCCATGTGTTGAAGTTGTAATTACCTTCAAGTAGGTCTACCGGTTGGATGAAGATCAATTCCATGGCTCCAACATTTGCTCAAGTCCCAAAATCACGTAGGATTTAGTTTTTCTGGGAAAACCTAAGCTCCCTCATGCCCTATTCTCTGATACCACATTAATATTTTCATCAATAATGGATATTCTTGAACTTTAAAACTTTTATCAATGATATGTTGAGGACCTGTAACAATTAACAATTCAATCACACACAATAACTAATCCATGACACAAGATGTACTCTAGGGAAAATACTCATAACAAAGAGGATGAAAAATCCCTTCAATTCTTCAAAGTATAATATATAGATTACAGAGAATGAATTTTACGAGATAAGTAGACTTCTCAATAAGAGAGAATAGAGAGAAATAGAGAAGAGAGAGAGGAGAATCTCTCACAAGTAAGAGAGAGAGAACAACTGTTGGAGATCATCTTTTCTATCTTTGGATTTTACTACTACTATTGGTGCTCATTCTATCTCTGAAGAAGTTGCGGGGTTTTCTCCTTTATGGTTTCCCCTAGGAAAACCTCTTGTGTATATTGTCTCTTGTGATTTTTGTTGTGCATGTTATTCTCTCAGATAATATCCTAGATCACATTTCTTAAATGATAAAAATCTAACATCATATCAGAGCTAACCTAAGAAGAATACACTGTATAGCTGTAGAAGCTATGGATTCTTACTTTTTGGGTCTCTCTCCACAATCCATTAGAAAATGAAGGCTACGATGACTCTCCATTGAAGGGTGTACCTTTCTCTCGAAGCAGAATTTGATTTCGGGCACTTTCGGTTTTTTATGCAGAAAATTAGGGCCTTTTACAAAAGAGGAATTTTTAAGTGAGCCTAGCGTAGGATTTATCTCCTCATAAAAATTGAAGTTTATATAACTAGGTCAATATTTTTGGTTGGGTAAAAATCCGGGAAAGTCAAACCCTAGTTTTCACCCCGGACCTGAAAAACCCTAAAATACTAAAACTGGTATTTTTGGTACATTCGCTATATCTTGATATTGGAGAAGGATCATGTGCGGAAAATTTCATAGGATGAATATATATCTATGATGTACCCAATGTAAAAGTTTCAAACTCAAATTCATTATATTATAGGAGATATGATTCCTCCAATTTAGGGTTTCATCCCCTTCTAGGATTCATCTCTAAATAGGACACCTGGGGATAATTGCAATATATTGGGCTACAAATATCCAAATGAATTTTTTCATGATGTTCCAATTAGGGCATGGACTTTAATTTATGTGGTAAAATTTTTAGACCCTGATGATGAAATAGGGACATGTGAAAGTCCGTACAAGTTTTCTATGTTGAACAGTCCTGAAATATGTCACCTTGGTAAAACTATCATAAGTTTCAATTGGTGAAACCAATTCTGTTCAAAATTGTGGTGTTGGAAAGATGACAGATGAGGTTACCTCTATGCAAAATTTCAGACATAGTGGAGGAATAATTTCTGATAAACTGCAGTAACAGTATCAAGAATTTATGTAGAAGAAATTGGAAAACTAGGGCTTCCTGTTCCGGGAGATTCCCTCCACTCTTTTCTAGAAAAGGAGTACATTGGACAACTCACCTTGAAGAGGTATATATTTCTATCCAATAATATCTAAAATATTCCAAGTTTTGAAAATTAGGGTTTCTTTGACAAACCCTAGATCAACCAGCTCTGGAACAAGGAAGAACACCTCAAATCGGTAAGATCTAATATTTTTCTATTTACAGTTGAGGTTCTCATTTAAAAATGACTAATCACACTAGCTTGATTACAAGCTTGGTGAGGGTGACAACTTCCATGCATGGAAGTATAGGATCTCACTAGTTCTTGAAGAAAATTAATTGGACACCTACATAAGTGGAGAGGTTTCAGTTCCAGAGGGAGATGAGGCTAAAAGCCTTAAACAAGAAGAACTTGGTCAAGGCCAAGAATATCATTGTTGATTCAATCACGGATCACCTTATACCACAAGTGTATTCTCTAAATACACTGAAAGAGATGTTTGATTCCTTGACCAAGATATTTTAAGGGAAGAACATAAATTGGAAGATGACTTTGAGAAAACAGTTGAAAAATGTTGTAACATCCTCGACCCTATGACCGGCGAAGAGGACGCTACCACACTCCAAAACATTTGGGAATCTAGCCCCATGAACATGTACACTCATAATCATTGTTGAAATGCTGAAATAAAATGCTTGAACTAAAACATGCATACATGATTATTTATCATACACAGCGGAAGCAACATACATTCGTACAAGCATTCACATGTTCATCATGATCATTAACAGTAAATGGGATTGCAGAAGTAAAATAGGCAAATTTACTTATCTTATAAAGATCTTGTTCCGCAACTAGCTACGTCGCTACAACGTTCCACCCAACCATAGGCCCACTTGATCCTTAATCTCTCAGCAACGCTTCCACCCCCGAGCTGGGCATGATTCCCCAAGGAATAAGGAATCAACATGCTTACACATAGCCAAGGTAACAACACCACAAGGGTACATAGTTTAGCCAAGCCAACACGGTTGGGTTTATCAGGCGAACAACAGACCATCCAAACCAATAGAGTTGGGTTTATCAGGCCATTCAGGATCTTGGAAAGGATAATGATAAGCTGGTGAGCTCACTGAAGATCTGCAGACACCAACACTAGAACCAACCTAGATTCTAGAACACCCACACACACCCAACATAAGGAAGTCAATCCCTTCTCTGCAACGCAGTCCCTCAGAGCCTGATCTTCCCTCCATTTCTCTTCAAGGGTTGTGGAGAAGAAATACAGCTCAGTGGCTCTATCCATGTGGTTCTCAGCCCACCAGGTTCATCAAGAACCTCAAGCCCTCATTCACCAACCCCAAATAGTCCGGGAACAAATCCACTACATGCAAGCAGCCAAACAACTATTCAAGTGTTTACAAGGAAAAACACAGTTAAACAAATCGTGGCAAATGACAGCCTACAATCAACCCTGATCCCACATCACACAAATCACACTGTAGTCACTGGGAAAACTTATACAGACTCAGAATGTAACAAGTCTCGACTTCCAACTATGCGTGAGAGACAAAAACGTAGCCCACAGAACTATCCAGAACATCCAGCTACCATTCAACGATGGAACTAACAGGACAATATGATGTCTGATAATGATGGGAAAAGAACAAACTCTGTGTGAATCCCAGGTAAAGAATCAATCCGCAGTCCTCAAATCCATGAGGCAAAAGAACTATCTTCTGCGTGAATAGGAAAAAAAACTCACAGACTAGCAAATCCCTAGAGAGCAGGCGAACCCCCCAACAATGGAATGTGGATTCTTTTACTCAGCTCGCGTGAGGGGAGACGAACAGACTCACGATCTGGTGAGTGGAAAAACCAATAGAGCGTAGTGGAGAGAGTGTGAGTGGCGTGGACGTGGCCTTCCTGCCAGCATTCACTGTCCCAACTAGCAACGAAACAACTAAGGGTGGTGATGACACATGGCTCTTCTCCCATGACTCAATGTTCAACATTCCCCATCCTTATCCTTTGGAATCATGCCCCTTCTCAATTTAGTTGCGGTGAACATAGATTGTTGGGTTATTAATTAAAATGCACATTTACATGACGTCACAATTTAAATATATGCCGCATGTCCCGACATACCATCGATGACCATTCCTAAACAGAAACATAACATAACCAAATCTATGGTGGGGCCTTGGCCTTTAGCTCCGCACCAAGATTATTTACAATGTATGTGTCATGTAGTTTAAGGAAAGCGGTGTCAAAAACCGGGGTATTACATTCCCCTCCCCCTTCAATAGCACTGTCCTCAGTGCTTTACAAAATTTGAACAAAAGCTACACTGGTACTGCCTCAGTGTTCCATAGGATTGAACAAAAATGGATGTGCCAATCGCATGGCATCCTCCAGATCCCACGTAGCCTCTTCAGGTCCGTAATGCTCCCACTGCACCTTGACCTGCCCTATGGCCTAGTTCTAGAGCATTGTGACCTTGCTGTCGAGGATGTGCATTGGCTCGATTTGGAACTCTCCCTCGGGTTCCACCTGAATCACATCCCAATTTATCACATGGTTAGGATCATGTACATATTTCTTAAGCAAAGAAACATGAAAAACATTATGAGCTCTAGTATTAGCAGGAAATGCAAGTCTCTATGCAATAGGCCCTATTCTCTCAAGCACTTCAAACGGTTCACAATATCTAGGTGATAGCTTGGCACAACTTCCAAGCTTCAAGGAACTTTTATTTGCCCTCAACCTAAGGTAAACATGATCCCCAACACTGAACTCCCTATTCATTCTATGCTTATCTGCATAGCTTTTCCGTTTGTCCTGTGCTGCTTTCAAACTTTGCCTAATCTTTACAACTTCTTGCTCCATTTCCTTGAGCAATTCTGGCCCAAGCACAATTTTGTTCACTGAGTTATCCCAAGTCACTAGTGTCCTGCACTGTCTTCCATACAAAGCTTCATACGGACTCATCCCCAAGGATGCTTGCTGTCCATTGTTGTAAGCAAACTCTACCAAGTGTAAGTAATATTTCCACTTGGTTGGTTTGTCCATCACATACATGCGAAGCATATCTTCAAGAACCTGGTTTACTCTCTCTGTCTGACCATCTATCTGAGGATGGTATGTAGTGATGAAGCTTAACTTTGTACCCAAATCTACAAACAACCCCTTCCAAAAGTTGGAAGTGAACTTGACATCTCTGTCAGAGACTATTGCCTTAGGCAATCCATGCAATTTGAAAATATCCTTCATGAAGATCTTTGCAATGTCATAAGTCTTGTGCGTAGACTTCACTGGTATAAAATGTGCTTCCTTAGTCAACTTGTCTACCACAACCATGATAGAATCATGTTGTCTCCAAGTCATTGGCAATCCTATAATAAAATCCATGGAAATAACTTCCCATTTCCATTCTGGAACCGACAAAGGATGCAACAAACCTACAGGGTGTTGATGCTCAACCTTTACCTGTTGACATTTCATACACCTTGAAATGTATTCAGCCATGTCCTTTTTCATACCTGGCCAAAAGTATTGCGTTCTAGCTGTAGCAATTTTCTTATGATATCCTGGGTGACCAGAATATGGAGCTTGATGGATTTCATCCATAACAACTCTCCTCAAATATGCTACATGTGGAATGTAAATTCTACCTTTAAAAGTGAGAAGTCCATCTTCTTCCAATTTATATCCCTCATACCTCTTCTCAAGACTTTGTTGCTACAGTTTGTCTTTTACCTGTTCATACAATTCATCTCCAGCAGCATGACTTACAATCTGCTACCTCAAATCTGATTGGCAAATACTAAGGGACGCCACATGAATTTCCTATACCTTCCTACTGAGTGCATCAACTACCTTGTTTTCTTTCCCTTTTATGTGCTTGATTTCAAAATCGAACTCACATAAAAATTCCAGCCATCTTGCTTTCCTAGCATTCAGAGTAGGTTGATCAAACAAATACTTTAGTCCACAGTGATATGTTCTGAGCTCAAATATCCTACCCATCAAGTAATGCCTCCACATCTTGAGAGCATGTACTATGGCTACAAGCTCTAGATCATGAGTGGCATAGTTCTTCTCATGTTCCTTTATCTTTCTTGACTCATAACATATCATGTGGTTGTCTTGCATAAGGACTGCTCCAAGCCCTTGTCCGCATGCATCGGTACATACCACAAAATCTTTCTCTGGATCTGCAACCTTCAATACTGGTGCATTAGTGAGAAGACTCTTCAACCTCTGGAAGCTTTCTTCACACCTCAATGTCCATTTGAATTTCATCCCCTTCTTTTGCAAAGAGGTGATGGCATGTGCAACTTTGGAGAATCCCTCAATGAACCTCCAGTGGTATCCTGCAAGTCCCATAAAAGACCTCACAGCTGTCACATTTCTTGGAGTAGGCCAATTCATAATGGTTTCAATATTTTCAGGGTCCACAGATATACCCTCCTTTGAGATAATGTGCCCCAAATACCGAATTCTATCTCTATAGAAGTCACACTTGCTCAGTTTTGCATACAACTAGTGCTCCCTGAGCAATTGTAATGTCAATCTCAAATTCTCTTCATGTTCTTCCTCATTCTTAGAATAAACAAGAATGTCATCAAGGAAAACAAGAACAAACTTGTCCAAATACTTGTTGAAGACACTAATCATAAGGCACATAAACGTAGTTGCTGCATTTGTGAGCCCAAATGGTACCACTACAAACTCATAATGCCCATACCTTGTCCTGATGGCTGTCTAATGAATGTCCTCATCCTTGATTCTCACTTGATGGTAACCAGACCTCAAGTCAATCTTGGAAAATACCTTTGCTCCTCTCATTTGATCAAAGAGGTCATCAATTCTAGGCAAAGGATATTTATTCTTCACCGTAACCTTGTTCAACTGTCTGTAATCAATACACAACCTGAGTGTACCATATTTATTCTTTACAAATAGAACTGGTGCTCCCCAAGGAGACACACTTGGCCATATGTATTTCTTTTCCAACAACTCTTGTAGTTGCATTTTCAATTCTAGCATCTCCGGTGTACTCATCCTGTAGGGTGCCTTGGACACTGGTGCTGCTCCTGGCACAAGTTCAATTGTGAAATCAATGTCCCTCTTTGGAGGAAGCCCTGGGATATCATCAGGAAACACATCCCTGAATTCATGTAATACCCGATAATCCTCCAACCCAAGAGTTTCATCTCCTGATGCCTCCAAAATATGAGCTGCATACAACTAGAAACCCTTCCTATATAACTTCTTTAACTGCATTGCTGAAACCTACCATACTGAAATCACCTTTGGAATGCCTCTCACAACTACTAGGTTCCCTTCTTCATTCATGCATTCAAAAGTCTTATTGTAACAGTCAAGTTTCACCCTGTGAGCTTCTAACTAATCCATTCCAATGAGAACATCATAGGAACCAAGCGGTAGAACATTCAGATCTACACAAGTGACCAACCCATACATAACCAATGGACATTTCTCTACCACTTCACTAACCTTTCTCTTAGTTCCAGTGGCTAGCTGAACTAACCAAGATTTCCTATGCTTTACCTTCTTAAAAGCACAAATCTCCACTACTCTAGAGGTAATGTAACTGTGTGTAGAACCAAGGTCAATCAAAATAGAAACAGATTGCTACACAATCTTACCTGCTACTTCAACCATAGTTGAATGGTGATCTACCTGGCGGTCCTCCAGCACTGCATAAATCCTAGGGACGGCCCTTGCTACTTGACCCACTGTTTCTACTTCTTGAATGTTATAAGCTGGTCTTGCACTCTCATTCTCGAGTGCACAATTTCTACGCAAGGAGGTCCTTCACATTTCCAACATTTGAGTGGACTTTTATTCAGATGTGGCTCTTTAGGATTTCCACTTGTCACTCCAACTAGATCACTCGTAGCTTGGGAGGGCTACTTCTGCTGATTCTTGAATCTAGAAGGTTTGAAACCTTTCTTTCTTTGGTCCAACTTTTCATTCTTCTTGTCCTTCCATGCCTTATGGTAATCAGGTTTACCTTTGATTTGCTCATAGCAATACTTAGCTTTCCTTATTGCTTCTTCAAGAGTTCTAGGTTCATAAAACTCAATTCTATCTTTCTAAGACCGAGATAATCCACTCAGAAAACACTGGATCTTCACTTTTTCATCTCTGATGTACCGGACATACCTTAACAGCTCCAAAAACTTATTTGCATATTCATCCATGGTTTGCTGTCCCAATCTTAGCTCATGGAACTCCTTGATCTTGTCATCATAGTACCTTTCAGAGAGGTATTTCTGCTTGAAGTACTTCTTGAACTGTTTCCACTTCAATTTCCTTTCACTGATCTTATTTACCTGCTTGTAGTGTTCCCACCAAATGGATTCCCTTCCATTCATATTGAATATGGAAACTCGTGCCTTCATGTTTCCTGAATAATCCTACACCTGAAAGTACTTCTTTATCCCAAGAAGACAAGCCTCGGCTTCTTGTCCCGTCTTTATCTCACCATCAAATATAGGAGGTTTAGCTTTCCTAAACTCATCTCGAGAGCGATCCCTAAGGTGCCTTCTTCTTTTCCTTTTATGAGGAGATGAACTTGTATCTCCACTGGATTCTTTGGAGTCAGACGATCCACTAGAAGCCCTTCTCCTTCTCCTAGTACTGCTCTTACTGCATTCTGGTTTTGTTGTACTTCATCCAGAATCTATCTTTTTCCGCAAGTCTATCCAGAATCCTTTTCTTTTTCTACTCTTCCTGGGATTTAATTAAGATTCTCATGGTGGCTGCAACATCTGATGGTGTCTCTTGGAATCTCCTTCCATTAGACTCAATGTCATCATTCCTATTACAGACATTTTCTGCCATGGCATCTTCTGCTTGCTCGTAAGATTCCCAAGCATCATACCCATCCTGGGTTCTCATGGTTGAACCACCTCTGGCTTTACCACAATGTTCTTTCTGGAGTAATGCTCTTGGAATTTATCTATAGTTCTGCAATGTGTTAGTAGCAAACTATTAGATGCATAGTATTAATATAAATCAAAATACTTACCTTTTTCTTGGAAAAATCATAAACAACAGTTTTGCTTAAACACACAAAATTTATTTTCTTGTTCATCCCTGTAATCTATTGACAGTCTACAAAAAAATCTACTGAAAAACAGTCACAATCTGCTGGGGAAATCCTATTGAAAACTCAAATTTTCCTCCTTGTAGAATTGGATCTCATTTCAACTATTGACCCGACGTTTCGGCAGTCAAAATGACTAACTTCTCCACTGTATTGGCGGTTTCAACAGATAATACTTTCCGTGGTTTCGGATCTTTAGCCGTTTAAGCTTCCGAGCTATTCATCGACGGTTAGATCCTCTAATCGTTGGACAACTAGTTCATTATGCTTCCGCAACGGTGGGTTCACCAACCATTAAACTTCTCCGATTGGCAGCCTCGTCAACTATAATCTTCCAACCGGCGATTGGAAGCACTGACTACTACAACGTCAGGCGGTTTAGTCTTGTAGGTAGCCGCAACGATGGGCTGTGATCCCACTGTGTTTCCATGGGTTATGAACTCATCGACAAAATAATTTCATCGGCAGTCTCTACACATCGAAAGACTTAGTGCTTTAGGCTTCCGAAATGGTGGGTGCTTGAACCACTAATTTCTTTCGATTACCGATGTTTTTTATACTTAGAAAAATTTAACATTCTTGCGGCATCGACAGCCTTTTCACATCGAAAGTCTAGTGCTCTAGACTTCCGCAATGGCGGACACACATAACACTATTTTCTTCCAATGGCCGCTGTTTTCCTTACTTAGAAATTTTTTTAGAATTTTCGGCGTAGGAGGTCTTTTCACATCGAACGCGTAGTTGTTTTTCCATCCGCAACTGCGGATGCTCGAACAACTATTTTCCACCGATGGTCATCCAACACTTAGAAATTTTCGCAATTTTATTCCCCAACTGTGCTTCGTCGGACATACTTCTGCCTAACTCTTCCGCTGCATCGGAAGTCTTTACCACTAACTCTTTCGATGATCCGACAGTTCAACTCTTCCACTACATTGGAAGTCTTTACTGCTAGCTTCTTCTGCTACGGCGGAAGTTGATTCCACTAAGTGTTCCGACTGTTCCAACACTTAGACAAATTTTATGGAAGTTTCCTGTCATCAAGATTTTTGAATTTTTTCCACCATCAAATTCTGATCTCTGTTGGGCAGAAAGCAATTCTGCTTCTGTCACTGCATCCTAGTGGTCCATTCAGGCCCATGCTGCAACATGAGCTCTGATACCATGCTATAATGTCCCCGACCCTCCGACTGGTGAAGAGGATGCTACTACATGCCAAAACATTTGGGCATCTAGCCCCATGAACATGTACACTCATAATCATTGTTGAAATTCTGAAATAAAATGCTTGAACTAAAACATGCATACATGATTATTTATCATACACAGCAGAAGCAACATACATTCGTACAAGCATTCACATGTTCATCATGATCATTAACAGTAAATGGGATTGCAGAAGTAAAATAGGCAAATTTACTTATCTTATAAGGAGCTTGTTCTGCGACCAACGACGTTGCTACAATGTTCCACCCAACCATAGGCCCGCGTGCTCCTTAATCTCTCAGCAACGCTGCCACCCCCAAGCTGGGCATGATTCCCCAAGGAATAAGGAATCAACAAGCTTACACATAGCCAAGGTAACAACACCACAAGGGTACAAAGTTCATCCAAGCCAACACGGTTGGGTTTATCAAGCAAACAACAGATCAGCCAAGTCAATAGATTTGGGTTTATCAGGCCATTCAGGAGCTGGGAAAGGCTAATGCTAAGCTGGTGAGCTCACTGAAGAGTTGTAGACACCAACACCAGAACCAGCCTGGATTCTAGAACACCCACACACACCCAACACAAGGAAGTTAGTCCCTTCTCTGCAACGCAGTCCCTCATACCCTAATATTCCCTCCAGTGCTCTTCAGGGGCTGTTGAGAAGAAATCCAGCTCAGTGGCTCTGTCCATGTGGTTCTCAACCCACCAGGTTTATGAAGTACCTCAGGCCCTCATTCACCAACCCCAAATAGTTCAGGAACAAATACACTGCATGCAAGTAGCCAAACAGCTATTCAAGTGTTTACAGGGAAAAACATAGTTAAACAAATCGTGGCAAATGACAGCCCGCGATCAACCCTGAGCCCACAACACACAAATCACACTGCACTCACTAGGAAAACTTATACAGACCGGGAATGGAACAGGTCTCGACTTCCAACTATGTGTGAGAGACAAAAATGCAGCCCACAGAACTATCCAGAACATCCAGCTACCATTCAACGATGGAACTAACAGGACAATACGATGTATGATAATGATGGGAAAAGCACAAACTCTATGTGAATCCTAGGTAAAGAATCAATCCGCAGTCCTCAAATCCATGAGGCAAAAGAAGTATCTTCTGCGTGAACAGGAAAAAAAACCCACAGACTAGCAAATCCCCAGAGAGCAGGCGAACCCCCAAACAATGGAATGTGGATTATTTTACTCGGCTCGCATGAGGGGAGATGAACAGACTCACGATCTGGTGAGTGGACAAACCAATAGAGCGTAGTGGAGAGAGTGTGAGAGGCGTGGGCGTGGCCTTCCTACCAGCCAATTCGCTATCCCAACTAGAAATGAAACAACTAAGGGTGGTGATGACACATGGCTCTTCTCCCATGACTCAATGTTCAACATTCCCCGTCCTTATCCTTTGGAATCATGCCCCTTCTCAATTTAGTTGCAGTGAACATAGCTAGCTGGGTTATTAATTAAAATGCACATTTACATGACGTCACAATTTAAATATATGCCACATGTCCCGACATACCATCGGTGACCATTCCTAAACAGAAACACAACATAACCAAATCTATGGTGGGGCCTTGGCCTTTAGCTCCGCACCAAGATTATTTACAATATATGTGGTCATGTTGTTTAAGGTGAGCATGGTCAAAACTGGGGTATTACAAATGTGAAGATCCAGAATGCAGAGACCATGCAGTCATACTTTACAAGGGTCTCTCAAATCAAAGAACAACTTGAAGCAATAGAAGAAGAAGTAGAGAATATAGAAGTTTTGATAACCACCTTGAATGGCCTCCCAGGATCATGGGATTTATTGATTTGAGGAATATGTTCTAGAAGGAAGTGATTACCTTTAGCAGACTCTAGGAAGAGTGCACACAAGATGAAGCTCAGATCATAATAAGAGAAAGAGAAGATGGGAGCAATTTAAGATCAAGCTCTCACGATTCAAAGAAGATCACTCAAGCAATGGGGAATATGAAGAGCTCAACTCTTTAAAAACCTCTTATCCATCTTATCATCTAGATAAGAATTGATGAATGAAGAAGATGATGAAGCTGAAGGCTCAAGAAGGAGTCTACCCATGAAACAAATAAAGATAAGTATTCAATTGTCATTTCATGATACTATTTTGTTATGCATTTGTTTATATTCAGTCGATGTACTATGCATGATAGAATGTTTTAATTAATGACAGTATACTACTAATATGCATGTGCTGGGTAAGTAGCTCATGGTGCTATACAACTCTCCATTTCTACTTATCTAGAATGAAACCTCTTTGCTGACATATTGGATTAGTGCACAATATCAATGTTGTCTTGGTAGAGATGGAAGGCATCTAGAAAGTTTCCATGAGATATGGTTGAATGTTGTATTGTCTAAAATAGTTGCATGATCATATATTTATGAAATGTTTCTAAGCATACATCTGATGCATTTAACTTGTAGGAAAGATCATGTACAATCGCCTACAAGAAAAGAAGGATGAGAGTTGTTTCGAAGAACAAGTGATGACAGTTCATGAAAGAATCCAAGATGAAGAATAATATGATGATAATTTCAAAAGAAAGAAAGAGGCCTCAGAGACACTCCAGTTATGTGACACTTTTGAGCGACATCATTGATGTAGAGCCTTCCAACTATGAAGAAGTAGCCAAGAAGAAAGGGAAGGAGAATACCAGTTCAAAAAGAATGATGTCTAGGATGCGATATCGAAGACCTAAAAGGAAGTCTGCAGTATCTTCCATATGGATCAACAAGATCTGGCATGAAGTAGATGACAACATCATGGGATACAAGGCAGGATTCATAGCACGACACTTCTCACAGAAATAAGGCATAGACTACGAAGAGACATTTGCAGCTAGTGGGAGTTAAGGCACATGACAGGAAGAATCATGTGTGCAAATGAAAGAAGGCCTTGTATGAGCTCAGAAGACACCCATGGGATAACACATACATGAGGAGATTCAATATCAGCTAGAGTGATGAAGATCTTAACCTTTGCTCCAAGGTTAAATATGAACGGCTATAGAGGATGACAAGCTCACAGATGGGTGCGAGAAGAAATTTTGAAAAGGTTCAAGATAGAGGATCTTGGTATCCAGTGACCCTATATGGATACATAGAATATTAGTAGTAGCGGAAGCTACTTGTCACTCCAGTACATAATGTTTCAATGCATAGAGTACAAAATATAGAGGGATAATGGTGCTCCACTACAGAAGGAGTGATTGCAGAAGATCTTGAGGTTCGACATGGTACGACATGATGGACAGATTTTTGATGAATCTAGGCTTTACATTTTCTTCAAGGTTGAAGGAAAAAGAATAGTAATGCACCTGTTATATATTGATGACTTGTTCCTAACATAAAACAGGAACTCATTAAAGTTGCAAGAAGGAGACTTGCTGCCGAGTTTTAGATGAAGGACTTGGATATGATGCACTACTTTGTAGGTATGGAGGTGTGGCAAAATGTGGATGGAATCCCCTGGGGATAAGGGAAGTATATAGTAGATATCCTGAAGAGGTTCAGGATGATGGACTGCAAGGCCATGAGCACACCTATGGCATCGAACCTAAAGCTATTGAGTGTTGCTTCATCAGAGTCGGTTGATGCCATGATGTATCATTAGATGATTTGTTCCTTGATGTACCTAACAAATACGAGACCAGATATTTGCTTTGTTGTTAACACATTGAGACATGTTCACCTGATTGCTGCAAAGCATATTTTGAGGTACCTGAAGGGTATAGTTGATTATGGGCTCAAGCATGAGGTGAATCAAAAGATTAACCTAGAAGGTTATGAGGATTTGGATTGAGCAGGAAATGCCATTGATAGGAAGAGCACTTTGAGGTGCTACTTCAATATGAGATCAAAGAAGAGTATTGAACCTACAGTTTGTGATCCAGATCGAGACCTCTCGAAAGAGAGAGTTCTAGGATAGATGGTGAGACAAGTTGTCTAAGCATAAATCTTGGCGAATCTCGTAGGTGGCTCAGACGTAAATGATCCTATAGGTTGTTCTTGGATGTAATTGGTCCTGGTGAAGCTCACAGGTTGTCCTTGGATGTAATCAGCCCTGATGTGATTATATGCTAGAAATGGCCAAAGTGAAGTTTGAATACATTAGGGAGAATCTTGGTGTTCTCCAGATCGAGGTTATCTCCAAAGGAAATTGATGTGTCTGTTAGCCTTTTTGACATGGTGGAAGGATGAGCTTCACATGGTCAGATGTAAGTGCAGAGATGCTACAATGCATTGTGGGTTGTGTTACCACATGATCAGTGCCAATATATTCTGATGTGATTATGGGATGTGTTCCCACATGATTAGTGCAAAGCCATTCTAATGTGATTGAGGGATATGTTCCCACATGATTTTATATAAGTGCAGAGATGATCTGATGTGATTGTGGGTTGTGTTACCACATTATCAATGCAGATATATTCTGATGTGATTATGGGATGTGTTCTCACATGATTAGTGCAGAGCCATTCTAATGTGATTGAGGGATTTGTTCTCACATGATTGGATGTAAGTGCAACACTTTTCTGACATGATGAGGTCCGATGTAAGTGCAGAGCCTTTCTGACATGATGAGGTCCGATGTAACAATAGAGTCTTTCTGACATGATCAGGTCAGATGTAATTGCAGAGCCTTTCTAACATGATGATGTAGAATGTAAGTGCAACGCCTTTCTAACATGATGAGGTTGGATGTAAGTGCAGATCCTTTCTGACATGATGAGGTCGGATGTAAGTGCATAGCCTTTTTGACACGATGAGGTCAGATGTAAGTGCAGATCATTTCTGACATGATGAGGTCAGATGTGAGTGTTGGGAATTTTTGACATGGGTTTTGGATGTGTTCCTCCCATGGTCAGATGTGAGTGTTGGGAATGCCTTTCTAACATGGTTCTTGGATGTGTTCCTCCCATGGTCAGATGTAAGTGATAGGTAGGCCTTTCTGACATGGTTCACTCCATGGTCAGATATAAGTGCTGAAGATGATGAATACCTACATGAAGTCTAAGCCTACAACTAGCATGAAAATGGGATGGCTATGTAGAACTTCTTGTGACAAGTAGAATTGATATAGCACCAGTGATGATCCATACTTGATGATGATCTAGTGACAATCCATACTTAATGATGATCCAGTGATGCTCCAAATCAAGGGATGATCCATACTTGATGATGATCCAGTGATGATCCAGATCAAGTGATAATCTAGAATGGATGATGATCAAGTGATGATCGAGATCAAGTGATGATCCAGTGATGCTCCAGATCAAGTGATGATCCAAACTTGATGATGATCCAGTGATGATCCAGACTTGATGATGATCCAGTGATGCACCAGATCAAGTGATGATCCAGAATTGATGAAGATGACTTGATGATGATCTAGATGATACAGAGAAGAAGACTTGTGCTGATAAATTGTGTTGAGAGAATACCTTCCTAGTTGAGAGGGAGTGTTGATGTATTTGTAACTTCAAAATGCATTCATTTGTATATCTTATGTATTTTACCCTGTTGTTCCTATTGGGAAGTATCTGTAATGTAAACAAGTCATGTAAAGTCATTGAGGTTAACCCTCCATTGTAAGTTGGGGGAATATTCCCCACAATTGAGTTAAGGTTAACCCTCCTTGTTGATCGGAGGGCCAAGTCCCCACATTTGAGGAGAAGTAGGGTTATTATATTCTCCTAGAGATGTCGTACATGGTAAGTAATTGTTAAGTGACAACAACTTGTTGGAGTGGACATTAAGTGAACGAAAAAATATAAATAGAGAGTGAGCCTCTCTATTTATTACACACACACTCATTCATTGGGGCAAATGAGTTAGAGAGGAGAATCTCTCTCAAGTGAGAGAGAGAGAACAACTACTAGAGATCATATTTTCTGTCTTTGGGTTTTACTTCTACTATTGGTGCTCATTCTATCTCTGAGGAAGTTGTGGGGTTTTCTCCTTTATGGTTTCCCCGAGGAAAATCTCTTGTGTCTATTGTCTCTTATGATTTTTGCTGTGCATTTTATTCTCCAAGATAAGATCCTAGATCATATTTCTTAAATGATAAAAATATAACATTGAGCTCTTATTTACTCAACTAAATGCTAATCATTGACAGATCAACCGATGCTTTAACTAAAGAATTTATTAACGCACTCATATTTAACTAAATCTTTATAACTTGATTTCACTTAGTCATATAGATAGGAAATTTGAATTCTCTTTCTATCATACTCTCTTTACTACTTATCTCTTTATATTGATGCATGGTCTATGTCTAATCATTTATCATATCATATCATACTCAAAATAATTGTCACATGCTATGATCATCTTATATTACTCCGTACCATAAAATCATATGCTAAAGTAATTCATTGTAGAGGTGATTAGTCTCTAGATGAAACTTAATAGATTTATCCATCTCGAATCACCATGGTTAGTAATATATAACATAACATTTGTGTTCCAAGCACTCCATCCCATAAACTAAAATATATGAGAATATTTGACTTGATATTACTCACAAGTCCGACTTGATATTACACAAAAGTATATAGTCTTGATATAACTCACAAGACTTCAATCTTGATATTACTCACAAGACCTAGGTTGATATTACTCACAATATTAACTCCATAATTGAAGCTCCATCTCATAGGGTACCGTCTATGATAATAATTGACTTGATTTTACTCACAAGTCCGACTTGATATTACACAAAAGTTACACAAAATTCTATAGTCTTGATATAACTCACAAGACTTCAATATTGATATTACTCACAAGACCTAGCTTGATATTACTCACAATATTACCTCCATAATTGAAGCTCCATCTCATAGGGTACCATCTATGATAATAATTGACTTGATTTTACTCACAAGTCCGACTTGATATTACACAAAAGTCTACGGTTTTGATATTACTCATAAGACTTTACAATATGTGCATCATCGACTCAATCATATGAAGATATAGATAGAAATTTATATGACTCACAAGTCCTGACTTAATATGAGTCACAAGTTTGGAGAATGACTCCGGATGTTGTACATTCAACACTCCCTCTTAGCGAGGGATACATTCTCTTCTTTACAATGGCTTGTCCATAAGTTTCCAAACTGCTCATAAGTAGTTATGTACTGAAATTTTACGTAAATGACCATGACTCCGATGAAGTGATACCTTAGCTTAATGCATTTTATCATAACATTCATAAGGTTTTTCAAAAATATTAACTATTAACACATAATAAATATAGGCTCAAGGTTTTCACCATATTAGGAAGCTTCCCAAGATACACTACTCCTTAGCAAGTAGTACTATCTATAATGAACTTTGCTTAGTGCTAGCTGAAACATGGCTTGCTTCTATAGTACTAGGCGCCCTTTAGATTTTGTAGTACTAGCTGCAACATACATAGCATATCTTAGGATAAAACAATAGTTGTATAGCATAATAGGTATACCATGCATCAAATACACTAAAGAGCTTATTCTCACATACCTCAACGGTACTCAAACATATGCTTAATAATAAGCATAAAATACAACAAGTCTACTCAAATACCAACCAACTACTTACACATAGTAACATCATCTAGATCCAATCCAAAATATAGTTTTTCTGAACTATAAACCATATATTTTAAATCCATCATATACAACAGTATACATAAAATGTGTAATATCGTGTAGAAAGAAAGTCACATCTTTTCTTTCACTTTTGAACATTTTTGACTTCTTGAAACTTATGCTCTCTGGAGAAGTTTCATGTGAGATTTACATTATTTGTGATGTTCTTCAAGGCTTAATAACTTCCATAGTGATTCTATATTCTTCTCCTTATACCACAACACCCAAACTACCTCTACCAAAGGTTCAACTGTTCTTTGGCAGCTCAAACTATGAATCTTCTTAAGTATCAATAGTCTCTAAGACTTTGACCATGTCTCTGCTCAAGTGGATTCTCTCCACAAGATATCACAGCTCCCGACTGCATGTGTGATGTACCATGACTAACTGGTGGGGAATTTATCTAATGCTACATGTGAAGACACATAAATACTCCTTGTTAAACTAGAGGAGCCTTTCTTTTCTACATCGAATCTTTTCTCTGATGGAGGATTATTAGGAATGATGGAAATGTTGATTGTCTGTATTGAAAACCACATGAGATATAAATCACTCTTGTCATTCACAAGATACATCCCTCGCCCTTTTCTAATAAATATATATGAATCACTCTTGATGTCTATCCAGAAGAAACTATTCATGGGACATTCACTACTATCCATATGACTCAAGCTCCATGAGTGAATGTTTTCCCTATATTTCATATTTGTAGATATGTATTGGAGTTGTATTTATTTTTTCTATACTATGTCTCAAATATAGGTGACCAGAAACCTGATAAAGCTTCACTACTTTACAACTTTCTCTATTTGGAGAAATATATGTGATCTTCCTTGATCAATGCGCTATTAAGAATCCATATATATTCAAAAATTTATTTCATTGACCAACACATATCTGAGTCCACATACACTTGTACCAAGTAGGTACCACAACACATTCTTTGTACATATTTGTGTAGATACTGCAACACATATAACCTATCATGGGCCCTATGACTAACCAAATAGATCTCAACTGACTTGATATCCTCCAAATATGAAATAATTATTATTAAATTTAGTGTTTATCTTCATATGTGTGGCCATGGATTTATATTCCATCGTCCTAAAACTCTCCAGGATCTTTTACTACACATTTTCCTTAACTAAGGAAAATATTTGTCTTGCAATTGCCACAAAACTAATCATAAGAATCATAAGAAGATTATTGAATATAGTTCTCAGCTTCCTTCTAAATATGATCATCGTGCATGTCTCCTTTTAACAGAATATACATCAACCCATTTTACCAGTTCTTGAGGAGATATAACGAATCTATATACTCCCTTTCACCATCAATATGGGAGAATAATATTATGGGTCCTCTATCACGGAGACTTCATGCTCATCTATGTGTGAATCTCTTCTTAACACATGAATGTAAATAAGATAATTTAATTATCTTCAATATTTTTTACATATCTTAGAATAGGATTAGGGATTTTGTTTGTACTTCTTTATAATACATAGGAACATATGATCTGTTACCGGAATCTTCTTTCTTCACAACATCTATCTCTCTTTCAGGATCAACCATCAAAATTACTCCTCATTCAATACATGACATTTTTACTTGTGGGTTAGGGCATATAGTTTTTCCCTACAATCCAAATTCAGTCAAGTTATTAAGATCCTTTCATAATCCAGTCATTTCAATAAAATGACAAACATCACACACTGACATGCAAAACATTTTAAACAATGTTTCAGGATAACCATATCTCAAGAATTTTAATCACATGAATACTTTAATGTATTTGCAGTGGTTCATATAGTTATATACACATTAAATCAATGTTTTTACATAACCCCGTTTGTATTTCATGTAAAATTATGTAGTTCTATATCAGTCTTATATTTAGATCTCACGAAGATTTATGCAACCCCTTATTCTTCTTAATTTAAACATAACATGATTTTTTCTATTTACCAATAAATAGATATATCGTAACATATTCTTCTAATCATGTTTGTACCATAACATCATTCCTAATCGCAAGAATATAGATTGTAATGAAACAAAATCTGATTTTATAAAATAATATGATAATCAAATAACCATGCATCCCAACATTAATATCTCATGAATAATTACTCAACTCTATATTCATATCTTTATGAACACTCATCTATCCCAACATTCATATCTCATGAATCAATCATGCATCTCTATATCCATATATTTACGAATTTTGTTATTTCCCAATTAAGTAAAGACAATCAACATATATGATGACAATTCTTAATCCCAAGAATATGGATCTCTATATGACTGTAATGAAAACATTTAAAATAATATAGATCTAAATATGATATAATAAATAATACAAGTACTTATATGTTATTGTTTATGGGATCCCCCTTGATATATGCTTCCTTGTGGATATTACTAGAGTCCCTCGGTCTTGATCTCTTTGCAAATTTGAGCGCATGTAGGAGGTGGTGAATCTCTACATGGGGAGACTAGATCCCATACAACCTGGAGTGAGTGCTCTTATTTATGAAAAACTTATTTCAATGATCATCATCCTCTTATTTGAATGAGTTCTAAACTCTATAAGGATCTCATTACACACAAGATCCACTGATGAAGGATAAAATCGAATCCGCAAATGTATGGGTAGCTCAACTAATTTGTCTAGTATTGAAAAGACGTCCATAACATGATTTCTGAAAATCTCGCCTTCAAGGTACTAGTCGTGTCTCTCAAATAGTTGTGAATTATTTAAATCCACTCAAGGTAATGAAATAAATCCATCTAGGAAATGGATTTTCAACGGTTTTGTATGATTCCTCATGAACTGATCAACAATGGTACACAAAATTTGTCTCATGAAAAGTGATGGGAATTTTTCCTACTGACTTGCTCTTTAATTTTCCCTGCATTGAATAAAGGCTCCTCACTCAGTGAGGTCACGTATGCATCTAGGTGATGCTCTTAAAAAAATATTCACACCCTTTCCTTCCATGTGTTGAAGTTGGAAGTAGCTTCAAGCCGATATACCAGTTGGATGTGGATCAATTCCATGGATCCAAGGTTTTGCTCAAGTCCTCGAGATCAGATAGGATTTAGTTTTTCTGGGAAAAACTAAGCTCCTTCATGCCCTATGCTATGATACCATGTTAATATTTTGAGCAATAATGGATATCTTGAACTTTAAAAATTGTATCAATGATATGTTGAGGACTTTTAACAATTAACAATTCAATGACACACAATAATTCATCCACAACACAATATGTGCCCTGGGGAAAATACTCATAACAAAGAGGATGAAAACCCCTAGCAATTATTCAAGGTATAATAGATATATTGCAAAGAATGAATTTTACAACATAACCGGATTTCCCAATAAGAGAGAATAAGAAGCAATAGAGAAGACAGATCCATTGTAACAACTATAATGAACTTTCCATATTCCTATCATATTAATAACAAGCCATAATGGATTCTATGCAAACCCTAGTGAATGGTTGCTTGAGAAATAGCCACACTTGCATTACAATTTTGAATTTCCTTTTTGGAATAATCAATCCATGCATTAAATATTCATCATGCAGAACTAATGCACCATACCTTCAATCATGGTTATTAACTGATAGTTAACTGGCATTGGAGTGAACTCAATATCTGATTGAATATTGATGACTTAGTTAATAGGATAACATAAGTGTCATAGTGCAATAACTCAAGTGTCACACGCAACACAATTTCTTAACTATAGTTTCGTTCTTTCATTAACTTAAGTGTTTTTTGTTAGTATACCTAAAGTGTAAACACTTTAGTTAATTATTCCATATTTCTTTAATCACATAGCTAACCATTATAATTGAATCTTGTTGATTGATGAACAATGAGCTCTTCTTTACTTAACTGAATTCTAATAATTAATAATTCAACTAATTATTTAACTAAAGCACTAATTGAGGCATTGATATTTAACTAAAGCTTTATAACTTGAGTTCACTTAGTCATATACATGGGAAATTCAAATTATCTTTCTCTCATAATATCTTTATTGCTTATCTCTTTATCTTACTGCATGGTCTATTTTTAATCATTTATCATACCATATTATAATCAAAATAATTGTCACATGCTATGATCATATTATATTACCTTGGTCCATATAGTCATATGGTAAAGTAATTCACTCTAGAGGATATTTAAAAACATTATCCATCTCGGATGGCCATTGTTAGTAATATATCACATAACATTTCTGCTCTAACAACTCCATCTCATATACTAACATCTATGAGAATAGTTGACTTTATATTACTCACAAGTACGAATTGATATTACTCACGAGATTAAACCATAATTGAAGTTCCATATCATAGGGTACTATTTATAAGAATACTTGACTTTATTTTACTCACAAGTCTGACTTGATATTACACACAAGTCTACCATCTTGATATTACTCACAATAATTTACAGTATGTGCATCACCACCTCAATCATATGAAAATATAGATAGGAATTGATATGACTCACAAGTCCTGACTTAATATGACTTAGAAGTCCGAAGAATGACTCCTGATGTTGTACATTCAACACTCCATCTCAGCGAGGGAGACATTATATGCTTTACAGCAGCATGTCCACAAATTTTCAATCTTCTCATCAATAGTTATGTACTGAAATTTTACTTACATGACCATGAATCCAATGAGGTGATACTTCATCTTAATGCATTTTATCATAATACATAGGTTTTCTTGGAAAGAATGATGATTAACACCTAATAATTATAGCCTCAAGTTGTTCACCATATTAGGTAGCTTCCCAATCTACACTACTCCTCAATAGGTAGTACTATATGCAATACACTTTGCTCAGTACTAGCTGAAATACACCTTCCTTCTGTAGTACTGGGCTCTCTTTATCTTTTGTAGTACTAGACACAACATACATAGCTTATCTCAGGATTAAACAATAGCTGGATAGCATAATAGTCCTACCATATATGAAATAAAAGAAAGATCATATTCTAATGTACCTCATAGGTACTCAAACATATGGTTTATAATAAGCATAAAATACAAAAAGTCTGCTCAAAGACCAACCAACTACCTACACATAGTAGCGTCATCTGGATCCAATCCAGAATATAGTTTTCTAAACTAGAAACCATGGATTTTAAATCCACTGTATACAAAGTTATACATCAGATGTTTAATATCATGCATAAATAAAGTCTCATCTTTTCTTTCACTTTTGAACATTTGTTGACTTCTCGAATCTTATGCTAACTTGAGAAGTTTCATGTGAGCTTCAATTCTTTGTGATGTTATTCAAGGCTTAATCACTTCCATAGTAATCCCATATTCTTATCTTTATAGTGCAACACCCCAACTGACTCTCCAAGAGGTTGAATTGTTCTCTAACAGCTCAAACTATTACTCTTCTTAAGTATCAATATTCTCCGAGACTTTCACCATGTATCTTCTCATGTGGAATCTCTTCACGAGATATCATAGATATCAGCTTCTTGTGTCATGTACCATGACTAACTGGTGGGGAATTTATCTCATGTTACCTATGAAGATATGTTGATACTCTCTCTTCAACTAGAGGAGTCTTTTTGTTCTACATCCAAGCTTGTATCAGACATAGGCTTAGTAAGAACGATGGCAATGTTGCTCATATGTATTGAACACCACATGAGATATAACTCACTCTTGTCAATAGATATAACTCACTCTTGAAATTCACAAGAGATATTACTCACTCTTGATGTCTATCCAAAAGAAACTATTCCTGGGCCATTCACTAATAGCCATATGATTCAAGCTCCATGAGTTAATGTTTTCCCTATATTTCTTATTTATAGATATGTACTAGATTTGTATCACTCTTTTCTATACTATGTATCAGATATAACTAAACAAAAACCTCATAAATATTTACTACTTTAGAAAATTCTCTATATGGAACAACATATGTGATCTTCCTTGATCAATGGACTAGTCAAAATCCATATATCTTTGAAACTTTATTTCACTGACCGAGACATACTTGAGTCCACATACACTTGTACCAAGTATGTACCACAACACATGCTTTGTGTGTGGCTATGTACAGACTGCAAAGCATATAACATATGTTGGGTCCTATGACTAACCAAATACATCTGAACTAACTTGAGATCCTCCAATATGAAATAATAATTATAAAATTTCATATTTATCTTCATATGTTTGGACATGGATTTATAGTTGATCATCCTGAAACTCTTCAGTCTCTTTTACTGCACATTTTCCTTTACTAAGGAAAACATATGTCTTATGATTGCCATAGAACAAATCATAGGAATCATAAAAATATTCTTGTATACAGTTCTTAGCTTCCTTCTGAATATGAGAATTATGCAAGTCTCTTGTCAATAGAAGATACATTAACCAGTTTTACTGGTTCTTCAGAAGCTAGTGAATAGATACTCCCTCTCACCATCAGTATGTAAGAATCATAATCTAGGTCCCCCATCACGAAGAATTCGTGCGCATCTATGTTTGAGGCTCTTCTTGACACATGAATTTAAATAAGATAATTTCATTATCTTAAAGAGTCTTTACATCTCTTAGAATAGGATTATGGATTTTATTTGAACTTCTTCCTAATACATAGGAAACTCTTGATCTGCTACCAGAAGCTTCTTGCTTCACAACATCCATCTCTCTTTCAGGATCAACCATCAAAATTACTCCTCATTCAATGCATGTCATTTTTACTTATGGGTCAGGGAATATAGTTTTTCCCTACAAGCCAAATTCAATCAAGTTATTAGCAACTTTGCATAATCCATCCATTTCAATAAAATGACAAAAAAAATACATTTACATGAAAAACATTTTAACCAAAGTTTCATTATAACCATATCTCATGAATTTTAATCACATGAATACTTCGATGTATTTTCAGTGGTTCATATAGTTATGTACACATTAAATCAATGTTTTGACATAACCCCATTCATATTTCATGTGTCATTTTGTAGTTCTATATCAGTCTTATATTTAGATCTCGTGAATATTTATGCAACTCCTTATTCTTCTTTATATAAACATAAAATGAGTTTTTCTATCTACCAATAAAGAGAAATATTGTAACATATACTTTTAATCATGTTTATACTTTAACATCATTCCTAATCCTAGGAATATATATTCTAATGAAAAAAAAATCTGATTTTATAGAATCATATGCTAATCAAATAATCATGCAGCCAAACATTCATATCTCATGAATAATCACACAGATATATATTCATATCTTTATGAATTTTGTTATGTTCGAATAAAGGAAAGACAATCAACACATATGCTCACAATTCCTAATCCCAACAATATGGATCTCTATACAACTGTAATGAAAAAATTTAAAAGAATATAGATCTAAATACGATATAATAAAAAATAAAAGTACTTATCTTTGGTTTCTTTGCAGGCTCCCTCTTGATCTCTTCTTCCTTGTGGAGTTTAATGGATTCCTTCGGTCTTGATCTCTTTGCAAATTTGAGTGCATGCAGTAGGTAGTGAATCTCTCCATGGGGAAACCGGATCCCATACAACCTAGATTGAATGCTCTTCTTTAGGAAATTTTTTTTCAATGATCATCATCCTCTTCTTCGAATGAGTTCTAAACTCTATTAATATCTCATTACAAACAACATCCATTGAAGAAGGATCGTATCCAATCCAAAAATATCTAGGTAGTTCAACCAATTTGTCCAGTTTTGGAAAGATGACCATAACACAAATTCTGAAAATTTCATCTTCAAAGACATGGTCGTATCTCTCAAATAGTTGTGAATTTTTTAAATCCACTTTTTGTAAGACACATCAACCCATTTGGGAAGTGGGTTTTCAATGGTTTTGTCTGATTCCTCATGGAGTGATCAGCAACAATACACAAAATTTGTCTCCTAAAAAGTAATGGGAATGGTGCATGTTGACTTGCACTTTAATTTTCCCTGCATTGGTTAAAGGATCCTAACTCATTGTGGGCATGAAGGAATCTATTTCATGCTCCTCAAGAATGCTTAACACCCTTTCCTTCCATGTGTTGAAGTTTGAACTACCTTCAAGTCGGTCTACTGGTTGGAGGGAGATCAATTTCATGGCTCCAATGTTTTGCTCAACTCCTTAATATCACGTAAGATTTAGTTTTTCTAGGAAAAACTAAGCTCCTTCATGCCTTTTTGATACCATGTTAATATTGTGATAAATAATGGGTATTCTTTAACTTTAAAAGTTTTATAAATGATATGTTGAGGAACTATAACAATGAACAATTAAATCACAAAAACTCATTCATCCATAACACAATATGTATGCTTTAGAAAATCCTCATAACAGAGACGATGAAAAACACTAGAAATTCTTTAGAGTATAACAGATAGATTGCAGAGAATGAATTTTACAACATAACTATATTTCTCGATAAGAGAGAATACAAAGAAATAGAGAAGAGATATCCACTGGAATAACTATCATGAACTTTCCATATTCCTAACAAATTAATAACAAACCATAATGGTTACCATGCAAACACTAGTGAATGGTTGCATGAGAATTATCCACACTTGCATTACAATTTCGGATTTCCTTTTTGGAATAATCAATCCATGCATTGAATATTCATCTTGCACAAATAATGCACCATACCTTCAATCATGGTTATTAAATGATAGTTAACTAACATTGGAGTGAACTCAATCTATGATTGAATACTAATGACGTAATTAACATGATAACATAAGTGTCATAGTGCAATAACTCAAGTGTCACATGCAGCACACTTTCTTAACTGAAGTGTCATTCTCTTATTAACTTAATTTTCTTCTATTAATCTAACCACTTTAGTTAACTAGCCCATATTTCTTTAATCACGTAGTTAACCATTATTAAATGAATCTTGCTTATTGATGAACAATGAGCTCTTCTTCACTTAACTAAATGTTGATCATTAATAGTTCAACCGATGCTTTAACTAAAGCACTGATTGAGGCATTCATATTTAACTGAAGCTTTATAACTTGAGTCCACTTATATACATGCAAAATTTGAATTCTCTTTCTCTCATAATATCTTTATTCCTTGTCTCTTTATATTATTGGGGAGCTTAGTAGTCCTTCGTAAAGGTATAGATGAGAAGTACACATTTAAAACAACCCATTATCTTTCTGAATCAATGGAGAGACATTAGACACATTAGAAAAATTGTATGAGTAGTGGCATGAGAATGTATGGCTGCTATATGATGCTCACAGTATACATGGAGGGGGATGGGATAACCACCTATGTCTTCATAGCAATAGTGATGTGATTTCTAGTGCTAGCTTGCAAATGGATTTTCATACTTTAAAGAGGCTCAAGATGATGTGGTCTCACACTAAGAAGTTCCATACTATGTGGGAGAGTCTCAAATATATTCATTTTGTCATGTAAAGTGATCAATTGTCAATGTGGTGGTATGATTTTCACATCCTCATTTTCATCTTCTACGATGATAAAATTTTGATGTAGTTATTGATGTTTAGAAGGAGGAAGATAAAACCATGGGACCCTTGCATTTTTGGGAATGAAATATTTCCAAAGGGGGCAATAACATTTTTATCCTTATAGAGTAGGCACTAGGATCCAGGAATTCTACTCAATTACCTTAACTGGCTTGACAATTTTGTTAAAAGAAGTGGTCCTTAAAGAAATTACTATGATTAAAGTGGTGCAACAAAAACATGGTAGAGAAATTTTGTAGCACTCTCGAGTTCTTATGCTTGAGGAAAAAATACTTGGGAGGGGAGTACTGTCATGTCCCTCCATTGAAGGGACATCAAAAGTGTTGACCTTGACTAACACCTAGGGGGTCAAAAGATGCATTAATTAATTAACCTACGGAATTGCATTAAATTGTTATTTCAGGAGGCATGTACTTGGTTTTATTTAATTCCATTATAATTAATGTACAAATAAATATGTGAAATTAAGTTTCCATGTCAGGAGACCACACTTGGGAAAGCCAACTTTCCTAGGAGGATAATTAGAAATTGTCAAGGGACTCACAAAAGCAAGAAAACAAGAAAGATGGAAAGTACCAAAAGTCAATAAAAACGATGCTCAACCATTTTTAAAGCACCAATAATATTTTGTAAATATGAGATATGGTGCTTCCATCAATAGGAAGCATTAGTTATTTAGGGGAATTGAAGAGAACCATAAATGATGCTCAACATTTTTAAAGCACACCATAATAGGAGCACATCTTTTTAGTTTTATAATAATTTGTTTATCAGTAGAATGGTGTGTCAGTTGCATGTCATCGCACTAAAAAATAAATGCTTACATGTTAACAATACTCACATATTAACGTGGTGTTTTTTTTAATATTTTCAGTATGGTGATATGTTCATGCTTACAAAGCGTATTGATGAATGTTGTGATTAATTTTTAAAACCTAGTTTACTTGTGTGTTTGAAGTAATGTTCAAAATTTGGTGGTGTGTTATAAAAATTATAGTTCACCATATTCACAGTGCAATATACATATAAACATACTATGTTTGGTGCACATTGTAAATTTATAGTGTGGACAATGTAGTATTGTGATCTAGACAGGTTGGACACGTTGCACAGTTTTTTTTATTTATTAAAAAATTTAAAATTAAGCATGAATTTTAACTTTCAATCCAAAAAAAAATTAAAATTTGAGGTAACAAAGGATTTACCTAGTCAATTGTGCATGGAGGGGGCATGGTTGAAATCCACTTAGCAAGCAACAAAATCAAGCAATGCAACCACATGGAGCACCGATGGAAATGCATATGAGCAAGGAAGGTACGACGCTTGTGCTCAAGTGGTCAAAATCACTATACAGATAGTAAAAATGGTTTTCCAATTTGGGAATATTTTTTTATTTAACCTTGTTCAGATGCACCCAAAACTTGAACATACTAGTGTGATCCAGGAGAACGAACACACTAGAAGTTTGAATTAAAACTAAAGAATTAATCCACTCCTTTCTTTAATTCTGCATTTTTTAATTTAACCCTTTCACGGTGCACCATATTCTCTAACATCCTAATGTATTTATAGAACAACCACACAAAATGATAATTAAAATAAAATAAAAAATGTATTAAGATGTTTTTTATTTAACCCTTTCATGGTGCACTAGATCTTTAAATTCCCTAGTGTTGTTGTTTAGCATGACAGAATTGGAAATGAAAATTAAAAATTAAAATTAATTTAATTCGAAATACCTTTTATTTGTGCTATAAATTGAGATTAAAAATAAATAAAAAATTGTCTAATCTAGTACTCTCCACTATTTGTTTACCCTACTTTAGTGCTTTCAAAATGGGTATACATTGTTGTGCTTTTGTAATTTAAAACCGCAAGTTGTAAATTTCTATATTTTTGTTTCACTCGATGGTGTTTCTAACCATGGTGCCACATGATTTATGTTTGACCGGTGCATTTGTTAGTATGCACACTTATGTGTTTTGCATGTATAAAATAACTGAAAAAAATTATATTCTAAAATCTATACCGACTTGCCTCCGCCAGTGACCTCCACTATAGACGAATATTTGGGATCTTTTTAGAGGAGCATCCACAAAAACCTACACTATGGGGCCTTTTCCTTGTATTGTTTTCAAGTTTATTTTGAATATCACCTTTGAATATTTGTTATTCACCTTATTTACCATATTGATGATGTACACCTTTCTTAGCATTGTCGTTTCCAAGTTATCTACTCTTTTAATAAGCTTGGACAACCGAAATTCCACATCAACATGCTCATATTATGTTAAGGATGAAACTTTGAGATGTTTATCACAAGTAGAATTATTTTCTATATCCTTGTCATGTCTCTCCCTGGAAGGGACATCAAAAGTGTTGACCTTTCCTAACACCTAGGGGGTCAAAAGATGCATTAATTAATTAACCTAGGGAATTTTATTAAATTTTTATTTAGGAGGCATGTACTTGGTTTTATTTATTGTCATTATTAATTAATGTACAAATAAATATGTGGAATTAAGTTTCCATGTCAGGAGGGTGCTTCCTAGGAGGATAATTAAAAAATATCAAGAGACTGATAGAAGCAAGCATACAAGAAAGAGAGAAAGTACCAAAAGCCAAGAAAAAATAGTGAGATACAAAGAAGGAAACTCTGGGCCAAATGAGGGCATAGTTTCCATTTAGAGGTTCAGTAAAAAATGTAGAAGTGCAAAAAATCTGTCATGAGGAAAAGCAGGCAACTCTGGGCCAAAGGAGGGTGCAGTTTCCATTTAGAGGTTCAGTTAGAAAAGCAGGAACTGCATAAAATATGTCATAGGAAAAAGCAGGAAACTTTGGGCCTAAGGGCATAGTTTCTAAATTGAATGAAAGATTATAATAGGGAAACATATCTCTTTCTCATACATGCTATTTTCTCAAGGAGGGTGCACAATGTGGCTAGGGTTAGGGTTTGGAAAGTGCTAACTTGCTCAACAAGTCACCGAGGGTCTATTTAAAGACAACTCGAACTCCATTTATCAGTTAGGTTGATGATTATTTTGGTGTTGATGAAGCTAAGTCTTCCTTACTGAGTGATGTGCCTAAGTATATTGGGAGATGTGCCCCAAGTCCATTTCCCCTTCTCTTATCCTTCCCCTTTTTTGATGTAATTGTAACTTTGGAATGTATTCACCTATGTATCTTATGTCTTGTACCCCGATGTTTATTCTGGGATGTGTCTATAATGTAATTGAGTCATGTCATGCCCCGATGTTCCGATCGGGAGGATCTATAATGTAAACAAGTCATGTCAAGTCATTGAGGGTAACCCTCCTATTGTCTAAGGGTTAAAGTCCTCATAGTTCCGGGGCACTAGGGTTATTAGACTCACCTAGTGAAGTCGACCCTAGTTGGATTTAGTCAAGTCAAGAATTAGTATAAATAGAGAGCTAGCCTCTCTGTTTGATACAAACTCACTGACACTCAGTTATAGCACATAGCTGAGGAAGAGGAAGACACTGGGGCTAGGAAGAAAGAGGTTACTGTTGTCAGGAGATCATCTTACTGTTTTGGGATTTTCTATTTGGTGATGATTCTATCTCTGAGGAAGTTGCAGGGTTTTCTACATTTATGGTTTCCCCTGATAGTTTTTCAACATTTAAGCTAGAATTATGTTAGGATATTTTCACTGAGAGAATAACAAGCACAGCAATAACATAAGCACATCACAAGAGACAAGAGACACAAAGCTTTTAGGAGGGGAAACCATAAATGGAGAAAACCGCTCAACTTCCTCTAAGATAGTATCACCACAAGATGTGATCCCAAAACAGTAAGATGACCTCCCAACACAACAGCAGCCTTCTGTCTTCTATCAAGCCAAAGAATTTCCTTCTACAAAAGTGTGCCACACTTGAGAGAGCAAGTGATGTAATTCACAAGTGATAAATAGAGAGACTCACCCTCTCTATTTATATTAGTCCATTCACTTGAATTACCATTTCACACGTAGGCTCGACCTAATAATTACTACTCAAGCCTACACCTTAATTAGTGTATAATAACTCAAGTGCCCCATAACTGTGGGGACTTACCTAATGACTTAAAATGACTTGATTACATTATTAATCCTCCCGATCGGAACATCGGGGCATGACCACATGACTCAAATACATAATAGAAACATCCCGGTATAAATATCGGGTTACAATATATAAAGTACATATAAGAATACATTCCAAAGTTACATATACATCGACACTCCCTCTTAACTAGGAAGGTATTCTTTCGACACAATTTTTCAGCACTGGTCTTCTTCTCTGTATCAGCTGGATCTTCTGAGTCATCTTCATCTTCATCTTCAAGTCATCTGGATCTGGATCATCTCTCGATATGGATCATCAAAAAAAAAAAATGGCATCACTGGATCTAGATCATCACTCGATCTGGATCAACATCACTGGACTGGATCTGGATCATCACTTGATCTGGATCATCTCTCTAGATAGGATCTGGATCATCTCTCGATCTGGATCATCATTGCTGGATCTGGATCATCACTTGATCTGGATCTCTCGGAGTCATCATAACTGGATCTGGATCATAGCTCGATCTGGATCTCCTCTGGTCATCATCATGTGTGTACTATCTCGTCATAGGAAGTTCTACAGAGCCAGCCCTTTTTCATGCTGGATGTAGGCCCACCACCTGCAGGTCTTCATCATCATCGACTATACTGTGGAATCCTCAGGACTTATTACGTGCATCACAAAACCTTGAAAGAGCATCCCAGGCTATTACGAGCACACAACTCTACCTATAGGATCTCCCAGGGCTTCGAATTACATGTGACCTCACCACAAAACCTCGCAAGAGCATCCCAGGCTGTTACGAGCACACAGCTCTACCTATAGGATCTCCCAGGGCTCCGAATTACAT
>LPNX010613073.1:561907-608749 GCA_001517045.1 Pseudotsuga menziesii
TATAAACATCGGGTTACAATATATAAAGTACATATAAGAATACATTCCGAAGTTACATATACATCAACATCCCCAAGGAAAAACACTGTGTTCATTGTCTCTTGTGTTTGATTGTTGTTCTTGTTATTCTCTTAGTTAAAAGATCCTAATAATGCTAGCTTAATGTTAAAAATCTAACAAGGTATCAGAGCTAACTTGAGAAGAAGACACTGTGTAGCTGCGGGAAATAGGGATTCCTAATTTGTGGATCTATCTCCATATATTTTCAGCAAAAGAAGGTTGGAATAACTCTTCTCCCTAGGGCGCATCTTACTATTGAAGCAGAATTGAATTCTGAGGTTTTTCAATTTTGGACCCGACACTACTGCCAGAAATTAGGGTTTTTCACAGAAGAGGAAATGTTTCAGTGAGCCCAGGCTTGGACTGATCTCATCCCCAAAATTGAAGTTAGGGATCAAATTCAAAGCATTTGGTTGGATAGAAATTCAGAAAAGAAAAACCCTAATTTGCTCCTGAACCTGCAGTGTAGGATTTCAGCTCCAAATACAGATCTGACATCTTGAACTCGTAAGATCTAAATCTTTTGGATTTCCATTTGAGGTTCTCAGTTAAGATGTCTCATCATACCAAGATTGATGAAAATATTGAGGGATCTGATAACTTTCGATCCTGGAAGTATAGGATCTCCCTGGTCCTGGAAGAGAATGAGTTGGACTCCTACATCAATGAGGAGGTTCTAGTTCCAAAGGGAGATGAGGCTAAGGCCTTACACAAGAAGAATTTGGTTATGGATAAGAGTATCATTGCTAATTCAATCAAGGATCACCTCATACCACACGTGTTCTCCCTAAAGATACCTAAAGCTGTGTTTGATTCCCTAACCAAATTGTTTAAAGATGACCTTGAGGAATCGGTTGAAGAATGTGAAGATCCAGAATGCAGAAACCATCTAGTCTTACTTCACAAGGGTTTCTCAGATCAAGGAACAGTTGGAAGCAGTAGATGAAGAAGTGGAGAATGTAGATATTGTAATGAACACCTTGAATGGTCTCCCTAGGACATGGGACTCTTTCATTCAAGGGATCTGTGCCAAAAATAAGTTAGTCAAGTTCAGCAGACTATGGGAAGAATGATCTAAAGAAGAAGCTCGGATAGCATCTCATGAAGAGAAGATGGGAAGTGAAGATCAAGCTCTCATGGTACAATCTAAGAAAACCAGATCTAGCCACCACAGAAGTAAGTACCCTCATCAAAGGAATAAATTTAGAAAGCCTAGAGATAAGTCTAAGTTCATTTGCTATACATGTGATGAAAGAGGACACTTTGCTAGAGATTGTCCTAAGAACAAAAGTAGCTCTCACAAGAAGAATGGAAACAAAAGAAGACATAATGCTCATGCTGCAGAGGATGATGAACCTTCCACAAAGAGAAACAGACAAGTCAGTGATGATTCTTCAAGTGATGAAGAATATGTTCTGATTTCATCTCTCACAGGAATTATCACACATGGTAGCAATGATTGGCTTATAGACAGTGGTGCTTCAAAACATATGACAGGATTCAAGGAATCCTTTTTAAAATTATTTAAACATGAATCACCTCACAAGGTGAAACTTGGAGATGACTACCAGTATCCAATAAAAGGTATTGGGGAATCCTCCTATAAGCTAGACTCTGGAAAGTCTATCAAGATGAAAGATGTATTGTGTGTACCTGGATTGAAGAAGAATCTCCTCTCCTTATCTATATTAGATGCAAAAGGAATGAGGGTTGCATTTGTAGATGGACAAGTCCTCATGTGGCCAAAAGGAAATTCTTTCGATGATGCAGTAGTGATTGGAGAACAAGAAGGAGGACTATACAAATTGAAGGGCCAACCAGAACAAGCCTTGGTTCATGACTCAGTAGAACCAAATGAGCTTTGGCATAGAAGGCTTGCACATGTGCATTACAGAGCACTACCACTTGCAAGCAAATATGTTGAAGGTCTCCCAGAAATGCAGACAAAACATGAAGGTGTATGCAAAGGATGTGCGAAAGGAAAGAACACAAATAAGACATTTCCAAGTAGAGAGAGCAAGGAAAAAGGAATCTTGGAAATCATCCACTCTGATGTATGCGATCCAATGTCATCCAGTTCACTAAGTGGGTATGCATACTATGTTTCTTTTATTGATGATTTTTCTAGGAAGACATGGATCTACTTCATGAAGAACAAAGATGAAGTATTTAGCAAGTTCAAGGAATTCAAAGCCTTGATCGAGAACCACAATGAAAAGAAAATCAAGACTTTTAGATCAGATAATGGCAGAGAATTCACATCAAATGAATTCAAAGAGTTGTGCAAAGACTCAGGGATTAAGAGGGATTTGTCCACTCCATATAATCCACAACAGAATGGGATTGCAGAAAGGAATAATAGAACTATCATGGAAGCTACAAGAGCAATGCTTCATGATCAAGATATTCCTATGCATCTTTAGGAAAAAGCTACCAGAACAACTGTGTATGTACAGAACTATACTCCACACAGAGTACTTGAGAACAAGACTCCTAAAGAAGTCTTCTTTGGAAAGAAACTAGAAGTAAGCCATCTCAGAATATTTGGCTGTCATGTGTACATACACATTATGAAAGAAAAGATGACGAAGCTAGATCCTTCAGGAAAGAAGGGTATATTTGTAGGATACTCTAAAAGCACGAAGGCTTACAGAATATACTTCCCAGGGTTCAAGAAGATTGACATTAGCAAATATGTAACATTTGACGAAGACTCGGCCTACATCAAATCAAGGAAGAAACCAGATGAAGAACCTAAAGAAATAAGAGAACCTAGAATTCATGATACAATCATGAATAAAGAAATTCAAGAAGAAGATCAAGAATTTGAAGAACCTCAAGAAACTATAGATCCACCTTTGGAGAAGAATCCTCATAAGAGGAAACCTACTTGGGTACATGAAATTATCCAAGGTGCAAAAATATATGGAGCTTCAGAAGAAACACCCAGAGGAAGAAAGAGAACTAGATCTTGCTCTAGTTACGTAGCCTTACTATGTGACATTATTGATAAAGAACCTTCCAACTATGAAGAAGTGGCAGAATAGAAAGAATAGAAGGATACTATGATCGAAGAATATCAGTCGATCATGAAGAATGATGTTTGGGATGTTGTCCCAAGACCAGAAGGGAAGTCCATTATAACTTCCAAATGCATCTACAAAATCAAGCATGCTACAGATGGAAGCATCGAGAAATATAAAGCTAGATTTGTGGCTTGTGGTTTCTCTCAGAATGAAGGAATAGATTATGAAGAAACCTTTACACCTGCAGCCAAAAGACACTTACATCAGATCAGTCCTTGCTCTGGTTGCAGTGATGTAATGGAATATACTCCATATGGATGTCAAGACTTCCTTCTTGAATGGTGTAGTAGAAGAGGAAGTGTATGTGGAACATCCACATAGTTTTGAGACACATGACAGGGAGTCTCATGTGTGTAGATTGAAGAAATCCCTATACGGTTTGAAACAGGAACCCATGACATGGTACCGTAGAATTGATGGTTTCCTATCTAGTTTGGGATTTACCAAGAGTAAAGCAGATTCCAACCTTTACTACAAGGTTGAATATGGAAATCCAGTGATACTCCTACTATATGTGGATGATCTGTTTGTAACAGGTATGGATGGGTTGATTGCTGATACGAAGAGAAAACTTGCTGCCAAGTTCAAAATGAAGGACTTGGGTATGATGCACTATTTCTTAGGCATGGAGGTGTGGAAAAATGCAGATGGAATCTTCCTTGGACAAAAGAAGTATGTAGTAGATATTTTGAAGAGATTCAGGATGATGGACTGCAAGGCCATAACCACACCTATGCAATCAAACCAGAAGCTATTGAGTGATGCTTCATCAAAAGTGGTTGATGCTACAATGTATTGTCAGATGATTGGGTCCTTGATGTACTTGATGAACATGAGACCATATATTTGCTTTGCTGTGAACACCTTGAGCTAGTTACTGACAGATCCGAGACATGTTCACTTGATTGCTGCAAATCATATTCTGAGGTACCTGAAGGGTACAGTTGATTATGGGCTCAATTACAAGGAAAATCAAAAGATTAACCTAGAAGCTTATGTTGATTCATATTAGGTAGGCAGTGCCATCTATAGGAAGAGCACATCAGGATGTTGCTTCAGTATGGGATCAGCTGTGATCTCTTGGTTTAGCAGAAAGCAATCCTATGTGGCACTGAGTACAGCTGAAGCAGAGTATGTTGCAGCTTGTTTAGATAATTGTGAGGTAGTATTGCTAAGGAAGCTACTATCTGATTTATTTGATCTCCAGATCGATGCTACTTGTATATATTACAACAACCAGAGTTGTGTGAAGTTGTCAGAGAACCCAGTGTTCCATGACAAGTAGAAGCATATCGAGATCAAGTATCACTATATCAGCGATATGGTGTAGAGAGGAGTAGTGAAGCTCCAATTTGTCACAATGGATGAACAGATAGCTGATGTATTGACGAAGCCATTGGCTAGAGTGAAGTTTGAGTACTTTAGGGAGAAGCTTGGTGTTCTCCAGATCGAGGTTCCCTCCAAGGGGAAATGATGAGACTTAGAGCCATTCTGACATGGGAGAGGATTAGGTTCCTTCCATGGTCATATGTAAGGGCTGAGCTATTCTATCATGGTGAGAGGATTTGGTTCCTTCCATGTTAGATGTGAGTGCTGAGCCATTCTAATATAACTGTAGGATTGGTTCCTACATGATAAGATATAAGGGCTGAATGCCATTCTTGGAATGGAGGAACCTAGTCAGTTACCAGGAATACTCAGTCTGGGACTGAGGGTCATTCTGATATGACTGTAGGATGTAGTCTTGCATAATTAGATGTGAGCACATGGCCATTCTGATGTGATTGAGGGATGTGTCCCACTTGATCATATATAAGGCTTGATGCCATTCTCTAGGATAATGGAGGCACCTGGTCAATTACCAGGAATCCTCATTCTGGGACTGAGAGCCCTTTTGATGTGATGTGTTTACACATGGTTGAATGTAAGTGCAAATCCTTTTTGATAGGATGAGGTCGGATATAAGTGCTGAGCCATTCTAGTGCAATGTGTTTACACATGGTTAGATGTGAGTGCTGTGGCTTTCTGACAAGATAGGGTCAGATGTAAGTTTAGAGCCTTTTTGACAAGATGAGGTCAAATGTAAGCACTAAACCATTCTGGTGCGATGTGTTTACACATGGTCAAATGTGAGTGCTGGGCCTTGTTGACAAGATGAGGTCAGATGTGAGTGTTGGGTGTTCCTTTCTGACAAGATGAGGTCAGATGTAAGATCTGGGAGGGCCTTTATGACTTAGGGTCAGATATAAGTGCTGAAGAACTACATGAAGGGTAGGCCTACAACTAGCATGAAAAAGGGTTGGCTCTGTAGAAATTCCTGTGATGAGAAGAATCAAGATAGCACCATTCTGATATACCATATGATGATGATCTAGACTTGATGCTGATCCAGATCAAGTGATGATCCAGATGTGATGATAATCTAGACTTGATGATGATCGAGATTAAGTGATGATATAGATGTGATGATGATTCAGTAGTGATGATCCAGTGTTCATGATGATGCAGATCCCGTGATGAAGAAGACTTGAAGAAGAAGATGACTTAGAAGATGACTTGAAGACGAAGAAGACTTGAAGATGAAGAAGACTTGAAGACAAAGAAGACTTGAAGATGAAGATGATGAGATGATTGAGTCGATACAAATAAGAAGACCAATGCTGAAAATTGTGTCGAAAGAATACCTTCCTAGTTAAAAGGGAGTGTTGATGTAATTGTAACTTCAGAATGTATTCACGTATGTATCTTATGTCTTGTACCCTGATGTTTATTCTGGGATGTTTCTGTAATGTAATGAGTTATGTCATGCCCTGATGATTCGATTGAGAGGATATATAATGTAAAAAATTCATGTGAAGTCATGGAGGGTAACCCTCCTATTGTATAAGGGTTAAATTCCCCGCAGTTCCTGGGCATTAGGGTTATTAGACTCACCTAGTGAAGTTGGCCCTAGTTGGGTTTAGTCAAGTTGGGAATTATTATAAATAGAGAGCTAGACTCTCTATTTGATACACACTCACTGACACTCAGTTGTAGCGCATAGCTGAGGAAGAAGAAGACATTGGGGCTAGGAAGAAAGAGGTTACTGCTGTCAGGAGATCATCTTACTGTTTTGGGATTTTCTATTTGGTGTTGATTCTATCTCCAAGGAAGTTGTGGGGTTTTCTCCATTTATGGTTTCCCAGAGGAAAAAAACTGTGTTCATTGTCTCTTATGTTTGATTGTTGTGCTTGTTATTCTCTCAGTTAAAAGATCCTAATAATGCTAGCTTAATGTTAAAAATCTAACACCCTTTTCTAGCTTGTTCTAGGTGAATTTGAGCTAAGGAGGAGCTCATCAAGTTCAGTTATAATTATGTAGCTAATATATGCTCATTATGATATTTATATTACATTAAGGTTCTTTCCCATAAAGCATTCATGTTAAAATTATCACGAGAAGAGATTTATGTACCCATTAAGTGGGGGTTTTTATAGTTTAATGTAATAAGAATGAATAATGTCCATGGAAGAAGTATTAAATTATATGATGTGTTAAAAATTATATATTATTCTATGCAATACTTCATTAATAGGTCTAAATGTAATCTTGTTTGAAATTCATCAATTTATGCACACCCCTACTAGTTGAATAGGAAAATTCTACTTATTTTACAGTTTTCTTCATTCTGGAAGAATTATGCTACATCCAAATGTCCTTCTAAAAGTTTATATAGGAATTTAGCTCACCCCACTACCTATCCTAGCCCTGATATAGTTATTTCCTTGAGTCCATACCATGTTTGGACAACCATCTTTGCGTAGGGTATCCTAGGGCCAAAACTTCTAGTTTTTCCCAAATTGTTCCAAACAACCCCAAATCACTCCATATATGTTCCTGACTTTCTGAAACCTCATTTGATTCTTATTACCTACTTTATAAGACCTATGAAAATTTCAAAAACCCATGTTTGAATGGATCTGAAAGTTGTAAGTTAGTTGCACGATTGGGTGACCCAGAAGCATGGGAGTTGGTTTCAGGGGAGCTGATTCCAAAACCTAAATGGTCTCTTATTTACATGTGCTAGGGAAGGTACTTTATCTGTCCTAATTTTTACTTGTTATCTTTCTTGACCCTCTGCTATATTACCCCAAATTTATCAGCAATTCACATATTTTCCCTTGCATCTAAAGTGGTTAAATTTACTGCACAACTCTGATTGTACACATCGATTAATAATCATAGCACAGTTAGTATTCTTATATGAATATTAAATTATGGATATTACAGTGGTATCAGATCACTTTATTCCATCCCTATGGAAGGTAATATCTCATTGAATAAATTTTGCAAATCACTAAATCTAGTTGCAGCTATGAGGCTCCTACCAATGATTAGAGAAGACCTTGAGTAGTATGAAGAAGAAGAATATGAGGATACCTCATGCAGTATCCCGGGTAGATTAATTAGGGATGATGTTGATGATTTCTTGCTTCCATGTTATGATGAAAATTTTTTGCATAAATATACAAGTGTTGGTGGTCAAATTCTCAATGGAAAGAACTCTAAGGAATATTTCCAGTATTTCATTGAATACTGTGCTTTAAAAGAATATATAAGGGAGTTCCTATCTTTTCAAGATTAATGCACTCTTGAGATACATATTATATTCAAATATCCATATTGTGAGACAAACATGAAAAGGATTTCACACATGGTTGATGAAGTGTGCAATAAAGTGGGGGCTAGATGGTTTCCACCTGGAGACAAAACAAGATCCAAAAGGGAATATTCATCAAATCCATCTTCTTGTCCAAGCAGTAGGATAATGTTTGGTTTTCCTTCAAACAGAGCTTCCAAAATATGTGAGTTGAATACTAGTCAAGATGAAGAAGCCTCAATTTCCTTGAAGAAGAAGAGAAATTAAGTAGAGATAGAGATCCATGAGGTGAAGGGAAAGTCACCACAAGGTGGTTGCATCGGAGAAGAAGTTGAAGATGAATGCACTTCAAGCTTCTTTGTGGGTGATCTCTAGATCACTGCTCAAGATGTTGGTTCATGTATGGGTGGTGAGACATCTTTTGGATCAGAACCAAAATAAGTACACAAATCATAATTAGCATCACCTCTTGAGCCACATAATGAAGAAGAAGACAAGGTGGCTGAAATGTACCATTGTGCATTCAAGAAGGAAACAAACGACTATGGAAGTCTCCATAGTAAATGGGAGGCTACATATGATTCCCTGAAGAAAACCCAAGAATCCCTTCAGGAGTCAAGTTTGCAGAATGATCAAATTCAAAGGGATTTGAATGTACCACACCCCTGATATTGCATGGAAAATAATCATATGCACATGGTAGGAGCTACGTTGGATGTAGTGAAGGGACCTCATGTGGAGGACAACCATGAGGAAGGAGAATATTTGCAAATGCTTGCGAAAATATATGAGGAAGAAAATATTGGCCAAGCACTCATTGAGGTTGAGAGGAAGGATGGAGTGTTCTTCTCTATCATAAATATGGTTGATCACATTCCATATGGATCTGAAAATAAAATTCCATATCCATCCATTGATTGGGTGTATAGAGACACCTTTGGAATGAAGACCTTGGGAAGTGAATCATTTTATTTTTGTAATAAATATTTTGTTGGGAATGTCATTGTCTTGACATATGAACAATAACAAAGAATTATTTTGAAGCCATTAGATACCCCCATACACATTCACATGATGTAGATTCTTATTTGCATGTGCTTGAGGATTTTTAGGTCAAACAAGATGAAGAGCAAGAACTTGCATGGTTCCTAATAGATTATGAGTTGTCTTTAGGTAAGTGTTGTGAAATTTTGGAGGAGGAATATGATCACACTGTCACTGATCCAACCAACGAAGGAAGTTATGGATCCATTAGATTGATGGATAAGTGTTGTAGGGATTTTGTTCACAATTCTTCACCCCACACTTCTATTTCAGCCACATCATGTGGGGATGAAAATTGCATGAAACGATTTTTTCCATTGATTCCATAGGAGGAGCTTGATACTCCCACTCTTATATTTGAGGCATTGATGGTCAATCCATGTGTTTTAACAAGTGCATCAATGGTAGTTGAATTATTCCCACCTGAATCGTTCAACATTCAAGTCTATTTTTCCATTGATTGGGTGGAAAAACACATGATGGATATGTGTACTATGGAAGGTGAATATATTGCTTGAATCAATGGAGACACATTAGAAACATCAGAAAAATTGTATGAGAAGTGGCATGAGAATATATGGCTTCTATATGATGCTCTCGGTATACGTGGAGGGTCATGGGATAACCACTTGTGTCTTCATAGCAATAGTGATTTGAGTTCCAGTGCTAGCTTGCACATGGATTTTCATACTTTAAAGAGGCTCGAGATGATGTGGTCCCACACTAAGAAGTTCCATGTTGGGTGGGAGAGTCTCAAATATATTCATTTTTTCATGTAAAGTGATCAATTGTCAATGTGGTGGTATGATTTTCACATCCTCATTTTCAACTTCTATGATGATAAAATTTTGTTGTAGTTATTGATGTTTGGAAGGAGGAAGATAAAACCATTGGACCCTCGCATTCTTGGAAATGACAGATTTCCAAAGGGGGCAGCAATATTTTGATCCATATAGAGCAGGAAGTGGGATCAAGGAATTCTACTCAGCTACCGTAACTGGGTTGACAATTTTGTTAAAAGAAGTGGTCATTAAAGAAAAGACTATGATTAAAGTGGTGCAACAGAAACATGGTGGACAAATTTAGTAGGACTCTCGAGTGCTTCTGCTTGAGGAAAAAAATACTTGGGAGGGGAGTACTGCCATGTCCCTCCATTGAAGGGACATCAAAAATGTTGACCTTGACTAACACCTAGGGGGTCAAAAGATGCATTAGTTAATTAACCTAGGGAATTGTATTAAATTGTTATTTGAGGCATGTACTTGGTTTTATTGATTTCCATTATAATTAATGTACAAATAAATATGTGGAATTATGTTTCCATGTCAAGAGAGTACACTTGGGAAATCCAAATTTCCTAGGAGGATAATTATAAATTGTCAAGGGACTGACAAAATAAAGAAAACAAGAAAGAGGGAAAGTACCAAAATACAAGAAAAAGCAGTTAGACATACAGAAGGAAACTATGGGCCAAAGGACGGTTCATTTTCCATTTAGAGGTTCAGTCACAAAAGACGAAGTGCCGAAAAGATTTCACAAGGAAAAGAAGGAAACTTTGGGCCAAAGGAAGGTACAGTTCCCATTTACAAGTTCGATTACAAAAGCAGGTAGTACAGAAAAGTTGTCATAGGGAAAAGAAGGAAACTATGGGCTTAAGGAGGGCACTATTTCTAAATTGAATGAAGGTTGATGATAGGGAAACATATCTCATATAATATAGCGAATATGAGGCTAAAAATTAGATATAGTGTACATCAGGAATTTATCTTCGACCTATGAACATTTCGGAACCTGAGCCTTCTCCAATATAGAGGTATCGTGAATCTACCAAAACTATCAATTTCAGTATTTTAGGGTTTTTCAGGCTCGGGGTCAAACTAGGGTTTGATTTTCCTGGAGTTTCACCCAACCAAAATCTTGACCCAGATCTCTAAACTTCAATTTTGATGAGGAGAGTAATCCTATGTCGGGCTCACTCAAAAATTCCTCTTCTGTAAAAATCCCTAATTTCCTGCACCAAAAATTGAAAATGCCTGGAACCAAATTCTGTTTCGATAGAAAGATGCACCCTTCAATAGAGAGTTAGCCTAGCCTTATTTTGATGATGGATTGTGGAGAGAGAACCAAAAGGTAAGAATCCCTATCTTCTGTGGTTGCACAATGTCTTCTTCTCAGGTTAGCTCTGATACCATGATAGATTTTTATCATTTAAGCAATATGATCTTAGGATCTTATCTGAGATAATAACATGCACAACAATAAACACAAGAGATAAGAGAGACAAATCATTTTCCTCTGGGAAACCATAAAGGAGAAAACCCGCAACTTCCTCAGAGAGAGAATGAGCACCAATGGCAGCAGTAAAACTCAAAGACATAAAATATGATCTCTACCGCTGTTCTCTCTCTCTCACTTGAGAGAGATTCTCTTCTCTCACTCATGCGCCCTAGTGAGTGAGTGTGTGTGTAATAAATAGAGAGTCTCACTCTCTATTTATATTCTTTCGTTCACTTAACCTTTAACTTTTTTATGTAGGCTTGAGTAATCCTAACTCAGTTATGTAGGCTCGAGTAACCAAAACTGGGGTACTAATGACCCAACTTACATTAACTCACCTAGGAATGACTTATCTAGGAGAGTCTAATAACCCTAGTTCCCCACATCTGTGGAGACTGTAACCCTTGAACAATAAGGAGGGTTACCCTCTATGACTTTAAATGACTTATTTACATTATTGATTCTCCTGATAGGAACATTGGGGTATGAAATGACTCAATTACAATACATATACTTCCTAGAATAAAAATTGGGGTACAATAAATAAAAATATACAAGTGAATACATTCCGAGGTTATAAATACATCAATAGATATTTCATGTTAAAATTATCGTGAGAAGAGATTTATGTGCCCATCTAGTTGGGTTTTTGAGATTTTAATATAATCATAATGAAATAATGTCCATGGAAGAAGTATTAGATGACATTATGTGTTAAAAAATGATATATTAGTCTCTATAATGCTTCATTAGCAGGTCTGAATCAAACCTGGTTCGAAAGTCATCAATTTATGCAGACTGCTACTAGTTGACTAGGAAAATTATATTAGTTTTATAGTTTTATTCATTATGGAATTTATATGTATCCAAATGTCATTCCAAAAGTTTTTTTAGGAATTTAACTCACCCCACTACCTATCACATCCCTCATACAGTCATTTCGTTGAGTGTTAGGAACCCATGTCAATCCTTCTCTTTACCGTGTTAGTATATTGTTGTTGGACGCATATGCTTTGTAAGTCATCCCATAGTAATTGTTGATCCATAGTTTGTGTTATTGTTGTTGGGCGCATATGCTTTGTAAGCCGCCTGTAGTATTTGTTGATCCATAGTTTATATTGGCCCATGGTTTTGACCCATAGTATTGGCGCCTATTTTTAGTATATAAGTGTGTGTTGAGGCCAAGGAAGGCACCGTGAAGTTATTTTGTATTGAGCTTTCTCAAAGGAGGTTGCCCCCTCAAAGTGGTCTGCAATTAATATAAAAGTGATTTTGAGTTCTGCTGCTATATCGTGTATTTTGATTAATTATTTGCTGTAGGGTCCTCACATCTGGTATCAGAGCACTTTCTTGGGCTCGTTGGGTGAAATTTCTGCCCAAAATTTTTTTTCGCTTCTGTTGCAGGTTCGGATCTGGGAATAATACCTATCCACTTAACTGTGGGAAGTACTTGGCCATAAGCCCTAAAACTCATTGTGAGGAGTACCATAGGAACCTCGAAGTAGCTGGCCCATTGAGAGGACCTGCCAGCGAAAAGGGCAACGACCCCTACCTAATTGACTAGTTCCCACCCGTGAGGTAAACCAAGAGCTGTCGTTTGTGGCCAAGCGGTTATCAGTTTTACCTGAGCCATGGAGTGAGGAGTACTGCCCCAATACGCAAGCCCTAAGACAGCATTGGTGGCCGAGTGAATCCCTTGAACCGATAGGAAGCCGCACATACCTGGGGTCCATATCTATTTTTAGTTGCTCAATCACAGATTTCCTCTATCTAGAACTGTTTTTGGTCAGTTCCGCGTCGTTACAGATCCATTTGTTGCCAATCACTTCCGCGCCATTGCAGATTCCACTATTTTCGATCACTTTCGCGTCGTTGCATATCCCTTCCTAAAAAAAAAAAGTATAAAATTCGGTTTTTCGGCCATATCTCCTTGGTTTCAACTCTATTTTCCCTAAAACTTCACTGACACCTCTGCAATTCCATTCTACATATTTCATTCTTGAAGACCCTATCCCAAATTCCACTTCCCAAGACCTGAAATCCCACATTTGTCTATTTTTAGGGTTTGCCATAACTCCTTCGATTTTCACCCAAACGCCTTCAAATTTTGCCACCGTATTCCTTTCCTCATTCTGCTTCTTTGTCCCTCTCTACCAAATTTTCTCATTCTTTCAACCCGCTTCTAAAATCCCCAACTTTTGCTTCCCTGTCCTTTCGACAGTGTCCAAAAATTACTCAAACCCACATTACCCTTCGTATTTTTTCCCAAATCCAGATTTTCCTCTACTGAAACAGTTTCTGTTTTTGTTTTTCTACCCATTCCCCCCCCCCCCAAAAAAAAAAAAGAAACTCAACTCCTGGTTATGGTTGCCACCCACACAGGAGAAAAAACCATGGAGGCAGCACTTGCAGCCATCCAAGCCAAACTCTAGGAACTGGATGAAAAATTTCTCGGTCTCCATCTTGAGCATTCAGCTATAAACACTAGACGATAGTCCGAGTCTTCATCAGACAACGGGTTCTCTTCTTCCAACAATTTTCGCGGTCCGAAGCTATATTTTCCTCGCTTCAATGGTACTGATCCGACTGGATGGATCTATCATGTAGAACAGTATTTTAGTCTTCATAATACTTTTGATGTCAACAAAGTTCCACTTGCCTCCTTTCATTTGGAATAGGAAGCTCTTCAATGGTATCGTTGGTACATCAAGGCTCATGAAGAGCCAAAATGGCCTGATTTTTTCCAGCTCCTTTTGCAACGATTTGGTCCTAGTGCTTTTGATGAATTCACAGGAGCTCTCACTAAACTTCGCCAAATTGACACTGTGAAAGAGTATCAAACTGAATTTGAGAAACTAGCTAATCACACTGAAGGATTACCTGATGACTTCTACCGGAGTTGTTTTATCAGTGGTCTAAAGGATGCAATTCGCTCTGAGGTCAAAATGTTCAGCCCCAACACAATGATGGAAGCCCTGGGGTTGGATAAGTTGGAAAAAGACAAGCTGGCAGCCCAACAGCACTCCAAGTCCTCTTTTGTTCCCTTCTGAAATATGGGTTCTCAATGACTTCCCATTCCACCAGCTCCTTCCTCACCTCCAATCAAGCATTTGTTTGAAACAGAGATGTAGGAACTCAGAGAAAAATGGCTTTGTTATAATTGTGATGAGAAATTAATTCGGGGACATCGATGTGTTCAACAAAAGCTCTATCTCTTGGATGTGGATTCTCCACCTACCTCTAAAATTGGTGAAGAAGCTCCCGATACAATGGATGCTCCGATTGACATTCAGGAGTTACCTACTGACCCTCCATCTCAGGATGACCAGCCCAAGATATCCCTCCATGCTTTAGCTGGAGTCACGGCCCCCCAAACAATGCGGGTACACGGTTACTTCAAGAAGCTTCCTCTTACAATACTCATTGATTCTGACAGCACTCATAATTTCATTGACCCTTGGATCGCCAAACAAGATGATTGTTTTATCCATCCTTGCTCCAACTTTGAAGTCATGGTTGCCAATGGGGCACCTTACCTTGCAAAGGGAAGTGTCGTAATGTGCGTATTTCTATGGGAGATTATAACCTCCGCTCTGACATGTTTTCCTTGACCTTAGGCGGATGTGATGTGGTTTTGGGCACTCAATGGCTGCGCACACTTGGCCCCATATTATGGGATTTTGCTAAACTTTGGATGCAGTTCTCCCCTGATGGACACAAACACACATTGAAAGGATTACAACCAGGGTCTCTCAGCATCATCAGTTCACATCGCATGGAAAAACTCCTTAAGAAGAGTTCCCATGGTGTCATCGCTCAACTCCATTCCATTCAAATGCAACCATCAGCGGCCCCCACTACTCCTTTGGATCTCCAACAAATTCTGGATCGATATACAGGTGTTTTTGCTGAACCAGTGGGACTTCCACCTTCATGACCAGAGGACCATCGTATTCAGCTCCTTCCTAGAAGCATTCCTCCCAACATCAGGCCCTTCACTATTGAGAGTGATGCTTGCGGCAATGGACTTGGTGCTGTTCTCCTTCAAGATGAACACCCCATTGCATTCACCAGCAAAGCCCTTTCCGGTAATAATTTAGCTACCTCTACATATGAGAAGGAAATGATGGCTATTTTGCATGAAGTACAAAAGTGGAGACCCTACCTCTTAGGGAATCATTTCTGCATCAAGACTGATCACCAGAGTCTAAAATATTTCCTAGAACAACGTGTATCCTCCCCAGCACAACAGAAATGGGTTAGCAACCTCATGGGTTATGACTATGAGATCACTTATAAGAAGGGTAAGGACAATATTATGGCGGATGCCCTTTCTCGCACATTTGATGACCAAGGTTCTCTTTCCACTATTTCTATGCCTGTTCCAAATTGGTTGCAATCGGTTCAACAGGGTTATGTCAATGAATCTTCATTATCTCAAATCATCCAACGCTTGGACAACAACCCTTCTACTATCCCACATTACTCTTGGGATGGTGCTTCACTGAGATACAAGGGTCGTCTGGTGCTTCCCCAGAACACAGCTCTTCAACAAGCTATCTTCTATGAACTCCATGCTTCTCCGTCAACTGGGCACTCTGGTCTTCTCAAAACGTATGAATGGGCAGGGCGCAAATTCTTTTGGCAGGGCATGAAAAGGACAATTCAACAGATGGTGGCTAAATGTGATACCTGCCAGCGCAATAAGGGTGAAACAACACCCCTTCTAGGATTGCTCGAACCCTTGCCCATACCTACCAGGATATGGACAGATATTTCTATGGATTTCATTGAAGGGCTCCCTAAATATGGAGGGAAGACTGTGATTTTGGTTGTGGTTGATCACCTCTCCAAATATAGTCATTTTTGTGCTCTCATCCATCCCTATACAGCCTCCTCCGTTGCTCAAATTTTCCTGGCCCAGATCTTTCGTCTTCATGGAATGCCTTCTTCCATTGTCTCGGATCATGATGCGACTTTCACCAGTCATTTTTGGACAGAACTCTTTCACCACACAGGCACCAAACTGTAGATGAGTTCAGGTTATCACCCACAAACGAATGGTCAGACTGAAATTATCAATAAATGCTTGGAAACTTATCTTCGTTGCTTCTCCTCTGAGCAACAACATCAGTGGGAAAAGTGGCTCCCTCTCACTGAATGGTGGTACAATACCTCTTACCACACTTCCTCTAAAATGACTCCATATGAAGTAGTTTATGGTCAGGAACCACCAGTTCTTCTTCCTTACACCCCTAGCAGTTCTCTAGTTCAGGCAGTTGATGCGGTCCTTCGAAACAGCGATGAGGTTCTTCGCATTTTGCATGAAAATATTCACATGGAAAGAAATCGCATGAAGCAACAAGCTGATCAACACCGTTCTAAGCGCACTTTTGAAGCCGATGATATGGTTTTTATTCATCTCTAGCCTTACAAGCAATCCTCACTAAAATTCAAAGGGCGTCATAAGCTCGCTCCAAAGTTCTATGGGCCATATAGGATTCTTCAGAATATTAGCTCTGTTGCTTATAAATTGGAACTTTTTCCCTCTTCCCACATTCATCCAGTATTTCATGTCTCTTGTCTGAAGAAAGTTCTTGGCACCAACATCAAAGGCCAACCTATTTTACCAGAACTGGATAATGAAGGATCCATCTTTCTGGAGCCGGAGGCTGTCCTCAATAAGTGCACTCGTCAGCTTTGCTCTCGCTCTATCATAGAGGTCTTAATTCAATGGCATGGAATGCAGCCTAAGGATGCTACGTGGGAACCACTCCTTCAGATTCAGCGACAATTTCCACATCTAAAGCTTTGATGACAAAGCTTTTTCTAATGAGGAGGGGATGTTAGGAACCCATTTCAATCCTTCTCTTTACCATGTTAGTATATTGTTGTTGGACGCATATGCTTTGGAAGTCATCCCATAGTAATTGTTGATCCATAGTTTGTGTTATTATTGTTGGGCGCATATGCTTTGTAAGCCGCCTGTAGTATTTGTTGATCCATAGTTTATATTGGCCCGTGGTTTTGACCCATAGTATTGGCGCATGGTTTTGATCCATAGTTTATATTGGCCCATGGTTTTAACCCATAGTATTGGTGCCTATTTTTAGTATATAAGTGTGTCTTGAGGCCAAGGAAGGCACCATGAAGTTATTTTGTATTGATCTTGCTCAAAGGAGGTTGCCCCCTCGAAGTGGCCTGTGATTAATATAAAAGTGATTTTGAGTTTTGCTGCTATATCATGTATTTTGATTAATTATTTGCTGCAGGGTCCTCACATTGAGTTTGTACCATGTTTAGACATCCATATTTGCATACGGTCTCCCTGGGCCAAAACTGCTAGTTTTGCCCAAATTTTTCCAAACATCCCCAAATCACTCCAGATATGTTCCTAACTTTCAGAAACCTAATTTTATACTTACTAAATATATGATAACACCTCTTAACATTGCACAAACCCATGGTTTAAAGGAAGTGAAACTTCTTCTTAGTTGCACAGTTGGGTGAGCAAGAAGCATTGGAGAATGGTGATTGATTTACATGTTGTAGGGAATATATTTTCTCTGTCCAAAATTGTGCTTGGACACTTCCATAAGCCTCTACCATATTACCCCAACTTTATCAGTAATTCACATATTTTCGCTTGCATCTAAAGTGGTTAAATTTACTGCACAACTTTGATTGCACTGATCAATTAATAATCATAGAAGAGCTAGTATTATCATATGAATATAAGATCAAGGATATTACAATCCCTTTAATCCACATTTATAAGGGAAAAAAATGAAACATAGAAATTATTCTGAAAGACATAGATACAATAATACTTTATTTATATTAATGAAAGTAATATACAATAACCATAACAAAATAAATGAACTTACTAGAATTGTGGTAGCTTATATCTGAGAAGAGATGTGGTGACTATATGCATTCCCAAAAGCGAGTTACAATGACACCAAAAGGAAATTTTAACATAAATAATCAATGAGAATACCCTAAATATAAAAAACTCTAATCCTAAAAGATGAAACATAAAAATGTTTGTGGGCCTTGTTGTGGTTAGTGGAAACGTCAATTTCCTAGGGACATAACTTTGTAATCGAATATATGTTGGGGTGATTAGTATTCCTTCGTAAAGGTATAGATAAGAAGTACAAATTTCAAACAAACTATTATCTTTCTTGAATCAATGGAGATACATTAGACACATTATAAAAATTGTATGAGCAGTGGCATGAGAATGTATGGTTGCGCTATGACGCTCTCAGTATACATGGAGGGGCATGGGATAACCACCTGTGTCTTCATAGCAATAGTGATATGAGTTCTTGTGCTATCTTTCACATGGATTTTCATACTTTAAAGAAACTCAAGATGATGTGGTCCCACACTAAGAAGTTCCATGTTGGGTGGGAGAGTCTCAAATATATTCATTTTGTCATGTAAAGTCATCAATTGTCAATGTGGCGGTATGATTTTCACATCCTCATTTTCATCTTCTACGATGATAAAATTTTGTTGTAGTTACTGATGTTTGGAAGGAGGAAGATAAAACCATGGGACTCTCTAATTCTTGGGAATAAAATATTTCCGAAGGGGGCAGCAACATTTTGATCCTTATAGAATAGGCACTGGGATCCAAGAATTCTACTCAGTTACCTTAACTGGCTTGACAATTTTGTAAAAATAAGTGGTCATTAAAGAAATGACTATGATTAAAGTGGTGCAACAGAAACATGGTGGACAAATTATGTAGCACTCTCGAGTTCTTATGCTTGAGGAAAAAATACTTGGAAGGGGAGTAGTGTCATGTCCCTCCATTGAAGGGACATCAAAAGTATTGACCTTGACTAACACCTAGGGGTTCAAAAGATGCAGTAATTAATTAATCTAGGTAATTGTATGAATTGTTATTTGAGGAGGCATGTACTTGGTTTTATTTATTTCCATTATAATTAATGTACAAATAAATATGTGGAATTAAGTTTTCATGTCAAGAGACCACACTTGGGAAAGCCAACTTTCCTAGAAGGATAATTAGAAATTGTCAAGGGACTGACAGAAGCAAGAAAACAAGAAAGAGGGAAAGTACCAAAGTAAAGAAAAATAAGTCAGACACAAATAACGCAACTATGGGACAAAGGAGGGTTCATTTTCCATTTAGAGGTTCAGTCACAACAGACAAAGTGCAAAAAATCTATCATATGAAAAAGAAGGAAACTCTAGGCCAAAGGAGGCCACAGTTCCCATTTAGAGGTTCAGTTACAAAAGCAGGCAGTGAAGAAATGCTGTCATAGGAAAATGCATCAAACTATGGGATTAAGGAGGGCACTGTTTCTAAAATGAATGAAGGTTGATGATAGGGAAACATATATCTTTCTCATACATGCTATTTTCTCAAGAAGGGCGCAAGATGTGGCTAGGGTTAGGGTTTAGCAAGTGGTAACTTGCTCAACAAGTCACCTAGGGTATATTTAAAGACAATTCAAACTAAATTTCTCAGTTTTGTTGATGATTATTTTTGTGTTGATGAATATAAGGATTTATTACTGATTTATGTGGCTCAGTCTCTTGGGAGATGCACCCCAAGTCCCTTTCCCTTTCTCTTCTCCTTCCCCTTTTCTATCTTGTTGCAGGTGACTTTGAGCTAAGGAGGAGATAATCAAGTTTAGTTCAAATTATGTAGCTTATATATACTCATTTTTATGTGTATATTATAGTAAGGTTTTGTCCCATAGATATTTCATGTTAAAATTCTCGTGAGAAGAGGTTTATGTGCCCATCTAGTGGGGTTTTTGAGAGTTTAATATAATAAGAATGAACTAATGTCCATGTAATAATTATTAGATGATATAATGTGTTAAAAAATGATATATTAGTCTCTAATACTTCATTCATAGTTTTGAATCGAACCTGGTTTGAAATTCATCAATTTATGCACACCACTGCTGGTTGACTAGGAACATTCTACTAGTTTTACGGTTTTATTCATTATGAAAGTTATATGCATTAAAATGTTATTAAAAAATCATTTTCATGAATATAACTCACCCCACTACCTATCCCATCCCTCACACAGACATTTCGTTGAGTTTGTACCACGTTTAGACATCCATATTTTCGTACAGTCTCCTTGGGCCAAAACTGCTAGTTTTGCCCAAATTTTTCCAAACAGCCCCAAATCACTCTAGATATGTTCCTAAATTTATGAAAGATAATTTTATTCTTATTAAATATATAATAAAACCTCTGAACATTGAACAAACCCATGGTTTAATGGATGTCAAACTTCTTCTTAGTTGCACGGTTGGGTGAGCTAGAACCATGGGAGTAGGCTTCAACAGAGCTAATTCCAAAACGTAAATGGTTACTGATTTAAATGTTATAGGGAATATAATTTATCTGTCCAAAATTGTGCTTGGACCCTTCCTTAACCCTATACCATATTACCCCAACTTTATTAGTAATTCACATATTTTTGCTTGCATCTAAAGTGGTTAAATTTACTGCACAACTCTGATTGCACAGATCAATTAATAATCATAATAGAGCTAGTATTATGATATGAATATCAGATCAAGGATATTACAACCCATTTAATCCAAATTTATAAGGGAAAAAAATGAAACATAGAAATTATTCTGAAAGACACAGACACAATAATACTTTATTTATATTAATGAAAGAAATATACAAAAACCATAACAAAATAAATGAACTTACTAGAATTGTGGTAGCTTACCTCTGAGAAGAGATGTGGTGAGTATATGCATTCCCAGAAGTGAGTTACAATGAGGCCAAAAGGGAATTTTAACATAAAGCATCAATGAGAAAACCCTAAACATAAAAAACTCTAACCCTAAAAGATGAAACATAATTTTTTTTGTGGGCCTTGTTGTGGTTAGTGGATACGTAAATTTCCTAGGGACATAACTTTGGAATTTGATATATTTTGGAGATCTTAGTAGTCCTTCGTAAAGGTATAGATGAGAAGTACACATTTCAAACAACCCAATATCTTTCTTGAATCAATGGAGAGATATTAGACACATTAGAAAAATTGTATGAGCAGTGGCATGAAAATGTATGGATATTATATGATGCTCTCAGTATACGTGGAGGGACATGGGATAACCACCTGTGTCTCCATAGAAATAGTGATGTGAGTTCCAATGCTATCTTGCACATGGATTTTCATACTTTAAAGAGGCTCAAGATGATGTGGTCCCACACTAAGAAGTTCCATGTTGGGTGGGAGAGTCTCAAATATATTCATTTTTTCATTTAAAGTGATCAATTGTCAATGTGGTAGTATGATTTTCACATCCTCATTTTCATATTCTACAATGATAAAATATTGTTGTAGTTACTGATGTTTGAAAGGAGGAAGATAAAACCATGAGACCCTCACATTCTTGTAAATGAAATATTTCCAAAGGGGGCAACAACATTTTGATCCTTATAGAGCAGGCAGTGGGATCTAGGAATTCTACTCAGTTACCTTAATTGGGCCGACAATTTTGTTAAAAGAAGTGGTCCTTAAAGAAAAGACTATGATCAAAGTGGTGCAAAAGAAACATGGTGGAAAAATTTTGTAGCACTCTCGAGTGCTTCTGCTTGAGGAAAAAAATACTTGGGAGGGGAGTACTATCATGTCCCTCCATTCAAGGGACATTAAAAGTGTTGACCTTAACTAACACCTAGGGGGTCAAAAGATGCATTAATTAATTAACCTAGGAAATTGTATTAAATTGTTATTTGAGGAGGCATGTACTTGATTTTATTTATTTCCATTATAATTAATGTACAAATAAATATGTAGAATTAATTTTCCATGTCAGGAGAGCACACTTGGGAAAGCCAAATTTCCCAGGAGGATAATTATAAATTGTTAAGGGACTGACAAAAGTAAGAAAAAAAGAAAGAGGGAAAGTACCAAAAGCCAAGAAAAAATAGTCAGACACAAAGAAGGAAACTATGGGCCAAAGGAGGGTTCATTTTCCATTTAGAGTTTCAATCACAAAAGACGAAGTGCATAAAATATTTTAGAAGGAAAAGAAGGCAACTCCAAGCGAAAGGAGGGCACAGTTCCCATTTAGACGTTGAGTTACAAAAGCGGGTAGTGTAGAAAAGTTGTCATGGGAAAAAGAAGTAAACTATGGGCTTAAGGAGGGCACTATTTATAAATTGAATGAAGGTTTATGACAGGGAAACATATATATTTCTCATACATGCTATTTTCTCAAGAAGGGCGCACAATGTGGCTAGGGTTAGGGTTTAGCAAGTGGTAACTTGCTCAACAAATCACCCAGGGTATATTTAAAGACAATTCAAACTCCATTTCTCAGTTTAGTTGATGATTATTTTGGTTTTGATGAATCTAAGGACTTTTTACTGATTTATGTGCCTCAATCTCTTGGGATATGCACCCCAAGTCCCTTTCCCCTTCTCTTCTCCTTCCCCTTTTCTATCTTGTTACGGGTGAATTTGAGCTAAGAAGGAGATCACCAGGTTTAGTTAGAATTCCATAGCTTATATATACTCATTCTGATATGTATATGACAGTTATATTTTTCCCCATATATCTTTCATGTTAAAATTCTCGTGAAAAGAGATTTATGTGCTCATCTAGTGGGGTTTTTGAGAGTTTAATATAATAAGAATGAACTAATATCCATGGAAGAAGTATTAGATGATATTATGTGTTAAAAAATGATATATTAGTCTCTATAATAATTCATTACCAATTATGAATCAAACCTGGTTTGAAATTCATCATTTTATGCACACCCCTGCTAGTTGACTAGGAAAATTATACTAGTTTTACAGTTTTATCCATTATGGAATTTATATACATCCAAATGTCATTCCAAAAGTTTTTTTAGGAATTTAAATCACCCCGATACCTATCCCAGCCCTCAGACCGTCATTTCGTTGAGTTTGTACCATGTTTAGACATCCATATTTGCATACAGTCTCCCTGGGCCAAAACTGCTAGTTTTGCCTAAATTTTTGCAAACAACCCCAAATCACTCCAGATATGTTCCTAAATTTTTGAAACCCAATTTTATTCTTATTAACTATCTGATAACACCTCTGAACATTGCACAAACCCATCGTTTAATGGATGTGAAACTTCTTCTTAGTTGCATGGTTGGGTGAGCCAGAAGCATGGGAGTAGGCTTAAGCGGAGCTAATTCCAAAACCTAAATGGTGACTGATTTACATGTTGTATGGAATATAATTTCTATGTCCAAAATTGTGCTTGGACTCTTACTTAACCCTCTGCCAGATTACCCCAACTTTATCAGTAATTCACATATTTTCGCTTGTATCTAAAGTGATTAAATTTACTGCACAACTCTGATTGCACATATCAATTAATAATCATAGTAGAGATAGTATTATGATATGAATACCAGATCAAGGATATTACAACCCCTTTAATCCACATTTATAATGGAACAAAATGAAACATATAAATTATTTTGAAAGACATAGATATAATAATACTTTATTTATATTAATGAAAGAAATATACAAAAACCATAACAAAATAAATGAACTTACTAGAATTGTGGCAGCTTATCTATGAGAAGAGATGTGGCGACTATGTGCATTCCTAGAAGCGAGTTACAATGAGGCCAACAGGAAATTTTAATATAAAGAATCAATGAGAAAACCCTAAACATAAAAAACTCTAATCCTAAAAGATGAAACATAAAAAGTTTTGTGGGCCTTGATGTGGTTAGTGGATACGTCAATTTCTAAGGGACATAGCTTTGGAATCGGATATATTTTGGGGAGCTTAGTAGTCTTTCGTAAAGGTATAGATGAGAAGTACACATTTCAATCAACCCAATATATAGATAGAGTCTAGGTATTGGGTGTTGTCATTCCAAAAAAAGGCATTTAGGGCCTCAAAATGGCCCCAGAAGTTCAAGAGCCAAAAAATCATAACAATATTGCCAAGATGGAAAATTGTGCTTTGAGCCAATGGATTAGGTGGATGTCTATCGATGTCCATCTAGGTCACCCTTTCCATGTGATTCCACTAACATTCACTAGGTTTCTTCTTTATTTTTTTCTATTACACCTTTTGAGTCACCCTTAACAAATTTTCTAATCAAAATACATGCAAGTTTCAAGTAAATATACTTTGAAATCCTTGGTTTGAATGTTGACATGATACATGACCTTTCTCTTGAAGTATCTCTAATGTTTTGGTCCCTCTGAGTTTGAATGTTTTGTTTGTAGTAGCATGATTTGTCTTCTATATAATTATGAGGGTTTCACCTTTTTTACCAATATATTATTGCATTCATTCATAAAAGGGGGTTTATATATTTTGAAAAATAAGACCAATATATTGCAAGTATTTGGGGGGGGGGGTGTAGGAAATAGGGGGTTTATAGGTATTTAGGAGCTATAACAATGGTATCTAAATAAATTAGGGATATCTAATAAAAATAGGTATTTTTTAATTTGAAATATTTGTTGAGACGGGGAATCAAAAAAGCTATTTTTGTAAGTAGTTATCAATATCTAGTGAAATTAGGGTTATTTTTTAATATCCCATGAATGAATGTGTTATGGCATAGTTTTAGTGAGTGAATACTTAATTTCTATAATGTCACGAGTTTATTATGATGTGTTAAGGGAAATTTATGGGGACTTAATGTTTCCACCTTTCACACACCTGGGTCACGTGGCAGAAATCTTCAAGCCACTCGGTGTGTCCTTGGGGGAAGTCTCGAGTCAAGGCTGTCACCTTGTTCTTAACTCCTCCGTTTAGGCTCAACTCCTAACGGAGCCAAGGGGGGTAGACCCTATTAAGTTACTAAGGCTAATTACTTAGTATGGTGATGTTAAATTGAATGAGTTACTTAGGAGTTTGAAATTTAACCATAAACAACCATAGATGACAAGATACAAAATGAGCGCACGAAAGTACAATGCTGAGACACAATATATATAGCAAGAAAATAGCCAGTGACTTAAAATGGAGTCAATAGATAATTAATGTACTTGCATGTGCTTGGAGTGAATGTTTTGCAATTGCCTCTTGGTACATTTTAAGTTAATGTGAAATATGAGTTGATTAAAATTAGGCGAAGGGGTGGACTCCAGATATACCTGAGAGTACTTGGAGTATGTCCAAAACTAAACCTTCATGGCTACCCGCAAGGAATATGTGGGTTGAATGGAGTCTCTGGGGCTATTGTTCATAATGCACTTATTAGGGTGTGACAGAGATCAGTGCCTCGAGGTCACTTTTCAGAAGTTCCCGCTTCCTTTGGGTATTTTTCCACCGTAGTGGTTTGATCTAGGTGTTGGATTTTCACCTGATGGTTTGTCAATTTGGGAGAGTGAATCCTAATTATACTAGTCACTCCAGTGCTTTTGATACAACTTGACTGATCGGACGAACCGCTTCCAAGTGCAGAGCATACACACCGGAGTCTTGTCAATTTTAGTAAATTTTGAGATGAATGTTCTTGTTAAAAAGAAAACCCTCTAGGAACCTCTTTCGGTCCAAGTGGACCTCAATCGGGGAATCAAGGAGGGGCTATTTTATTATGGTTACTAAAACAAATGATGATGGAAAATGAAACATAAAAATATAGGAAAACCACAATTTTCTAATTAGACTACCACGAACTTTTCTTCACCTTTTGGCTCAAAAGGAGGCTCATGGGGTAAGTATTAAAGTTACTTTGAAACCAATAGAAATGGAATATGGAATTGATTTTAAATCAAATTATACTACCCTGTAGATTAGTACTACTCTAGATTGAAAAAAGATGAACGAAAAGCAAAAAATGACACGGACACAAATCCCCCGAAGGGGGATGAGGAATGGGTTCGAAAGAGCCTATTCAGAATTATTTTTATTACCAATGGTTACAATATAAGAAAATTGATATGATTCCTCTTTATTCTTATACAGAATGAAATCAAGAGCTTACAAAGTGCAAAAATTAAAGATTTCAGTCAAAAAGGGAGACCCCTAGGGGGATTCAGAAGGCCCAAAAGTCACTTTCAAACAACAGCTCCTCCTCTTTTCTGTTATACCTACTAAAAAATAGCAATCTTATTAGACTGAAATATTCCCAAAATCACTCTGAAAGTACCTTTGGTTCAGCTTACTTTTAACCAAAAAAAGCTAAGTTAAAACTAGTTAAAAAGGGTAGAAAGGGAACCAAGGAAAGCAAGCTTTCCTTGGGATCTTGGCTTGCCTTTTAGGCAGCCAATATGATGTCAACCGATTGCTAGATTTATATTTTTATAACAGAAAACAGAAATATAATGCATGCAAGCTACAAATTCTCTTTAAAATTCCATGCAAAAAGGACGATTTCCCTAAAGCTAGATCTAGAATGCTTATGAATCCTTTTAAGAACAAGATCTAGATTATAGGCTTTGAGGAGATAGATCTGTTACCACCTAATTTGTACTTAGTGGTTTTTTATCAAGTGATCCTGGTGAACCAGATAAGGATGACTTGTTCGAACTTCAAAAGGCCTTTGGAAGTACTTCTGGGAAGTGCTTGTTGTACTATATCACATGTTCATACCCCATGGGGGAATTGTAATAAATGTTCAAGCATGATAGTGTATGTAAAAGACTCGGTCTCTTAGACTTTATTTGTTAATCCGATTAGCCCAGGGTGTTTTTTCCCTTGGTTATTATTGGTTGTTGAATAAACGAGTGATAATTTTTGAGTTTTTCACTCCATACCTTCAAAGTTGGGGTGGTCGGCTTGGCATTTAGGCCTATTGAGGTTATTAGAGTCTATGTGCCAATGTATAAACATGCTAGCCATCATGGTCGAGTCATATGAACATGTCTAAGTCCTCCTAGGTTTTTTCAATTTTTCAATTTTTTAGTTTTTTTAGTGCTTTTTATTAAAATGTAGTTTTTCCAAAACTTAGGCTAATTTTTAATAGTTTAATTGGAAAAATTGATTTTGTAATAAAAGTGGGCCAAATAATCATTTTCAGTCATGTAGGTGCTCATTTTAAAGCTAAGAGCACCATGTAAACCCATGGATCCACTATTTCCTAGTTTTGAGTGATTTTCCATCACTCAGGTCAGAAAGCCCCAAAAATCAATTATTGATTATTTTAATTAATAAATTGATGAATAATGGAGCAAATCCAAAATCATAGATCAGTGGATTCTCAGCCGATTTGATTGAAATTAGTTAGATGTTAACTAGATTGACTAGATCTGACAAATCCTTGACTGAAGGAGGTGATCAAATCAGATCCAAAGTTGATCTTTAGCATCCTTTATGGAGAATTTCACCCTCCCTCTCTCCTCCACACATTTTGGCTCATCTGGATAAGTTTTGGTGGATGCTTCAGTCAACAGATTGAGGTGTCAGTCAGATCAGCTCTCCGATTGAGAATTGCACTCAGTGAGACTCAAATCTGGCTTAGTTAGACACATATCAGGCATTGATGGACTCTCCATCAACATATTTGGTCTATCTCCTTGGGATTTGCACCCCCCCTGGGCTGGATCTCCTAGTTTTTGTATATATCCAAGCATAAGCCTCCTCTTCCAAGATAGTTAGAACTGGGATTGAGGTGCTGCTGCTATTGTACTATTGTTATTGTTCATTTGAAATAAAGAGAAGCTTTGGAGGCAAGACGGTGTTGTGCCATTGTATGTGTGGATGATCATTGCCATTTTTTTACAGACGTAACCTGTATCTGTGTTCATAATTTGCTGATTGCTTGTGGATTCATTGCTAAGATTGATAATAAGCCTATTATAATCTTGATAGGAAAGGTGATTTTCAATAAGTTTATTGGCCATCTCTTTCCTTTGACGCATGTTTAGATATCTAGATTCAACATGTTCTATAAGCTTATATGCATGTTATTCTGAATCTCTGTGTATGTACTAATCGGATCTCACAAGTTTTTTGGCAAGTTTTTTTTTTTTTTTTCAGCTGAGCTATAGGTTCCTAGATTGGAGAGGATGATGATCTAGTTTTCTTCTTCACTCTCTCCAAAACCTTCCAACGACATAGTCCCTTGACATTCCACCTGAAAGCTCCACGGTGGATCTTCAAGGCTACCAGCATTTCTCTCCTCCTCTGCCTCCTTCAAAATCAATTCTTTTACTCGGTTAATTTGTTCATAGCTTTGATATTGTTTAGATCTATCATATTAAAGTAAATTTAACATAGATATATCTTCTCAAAGACCATAATCTAGATCTTGTTCTTAAAAGGTTTCATAAGCATTCTAGATCTAGCTTTAGGGAAATCATCCTTTTTGCATGGAATTTTAAAGAGAATTTGTAGCTTGCATGCATTATATTTATATTTTCTTTTATAAAAGATAAATCTAGCAATCAGTGCACATCATATTGGCTGCCTAAAAGGAAAGACAACATCCCAAGGAAAGCTTGCTTTCCTTGGTTCCCTTTTTACCTTTTTTAACTAGTTTTTACTTAGCTTTTTTTTTAGTTAAAAGTAAGTTGAACCAAAGGTACTTTCAGAGTTCTTTTGGGAATATTTCAGTCTAATAATGTTGCTGGTTTTTAGCAGGTATAGTAGAAAAGAGGAGGAGCTTCTGCTCGAAGGTGACTTTTGGGCCTTCTGAATCTCCCTAGGGTTCTCCCTTTTTGACTGAAATCTTTAATTTTTGCACTTTGTAAGCTCTTGGTTTCAATCTGTATAAGAATCAAGAGGCATCATATCAGTTTTCTGATATTATAACTGCTGGTAATAAAAATAATTTTGAATAGGCTCTTTCGAGCCCATTCCCCATCCCCCCTGGGGGGGATTTGCGTTTGTGTCATTTTTTGTTTTTTGTTCATCTTTTTTCAATATAGCTTAGTATTAATATCCAGGGTAGTATACTTTGATTTAAAATGAATTCCATATTCCATTTCTATTGGTTTCAAAGTAATTTTAATACTTACCCCACGAGCCTCCTTTTGAGCCGAAAGGTGAAGAAAGGTTCGTGGTAGTCTAATTAGAAAATTGTGGTTTGCTTATATTTTTATGTTTCATTTGCTATCATCATTTGTTTTAGTAACCATAATAAAATCAACCCCTCCTTGATTCCCCGATTGAGGTCCACTTGGACCGAAAAAGGTTCCTGGAGGGTTTTCTTTTTAACAAGAACATCAATCTCAAAATTTATTAAAATTGACAAGACTCCGGTGTGTATGCTCTGCACTTGGCTGCGGTTAGTCTGATCGGTCGAGCTGTATCAAAATAATTTGAGTGACTAGTATAATTAGGATTCACTCTCCCAAATTGGCAAACCATCAGGTGAAAATCCAACACCTAGATCAAACCATTACAGTGGAAAAATACCCAAAGGAAGCAGAAACTTCTAAAAAGTGACCTCGGGGCGCCGATCTCTGTCACACCCTAATGGGTGCATTATGAACAATAGCCCTAGAGACTCCATTCAGCCCACATATTCCTTGCGATTAGCCATGAAGGTTTAGTTTTGGACATACTCCAAGTACTCTCGGGTATATCTGGAGTCCACCCCTTCGGCTAATTTTAATTAACTCATATTTTCACATTAACTTAAAACGTACCAAGAGGCAATTGCAAAACATTCACTCCAAGCACATGCAAGTATATTGATTTCTTTTTTACTCCAATTTAAGACACTGGTTATTTTCTTGCTATATATTTATATTGTGTCTCAACATTGTGCTTTTGTGCGCTCATTTTGTATCTTGTCATCTATGGTTGTTTATGGTTGAATTTCAAACTCCTAAGTAACTCATTCAGTTCAACATCACCTTACTAAGTAATTTAGCCTTAGTAACTTAATAGGATCTACCCACCTTGGCTTTGTTAGGAGTTGAGCCTAAATGGAGGAGTCAAGAACAAGGTGACAGCCTTGACTCGATACTTGCCCCCAAGGACACACCGAGTGGCTTGAATATTTCTGCCACGTGACCCAGGTGTGTGTAAGGCAGAAACAAGATCTATGTTAAATTTACTTTAAGATAATATATCTAAACAATATCAAAGCTGTGAACAAAGTAACTAGGTAAAAAAAATTGATTTTGAAGGAGGAAAAGGAGAAGAGAAGTGCTTGCTGCTGAAGCAGATCTGCAATGGAAAATTGTTAGTGGAATACAAAGGGGCAATGTCTTCACAAATATTCTGGATGTACAGTGGAGTCAAACTAGATCCACAGCTCGTCCAATCCTTGCTACCTGAAAGCTAAACACACAATCCTACACGAAACCTCATGAGATCTGGATATATATATCAAAAAGAGACAAGAATTACATGCAAATAAACTTATTAAACATGTATAATCTAGATCTTCTAATCATATATGCTATGAGATATAAGAAAATTAAGTAATCTTACTTGCCCAACTATACTCCTATTGATTCAACTGAATCACTCAAACTAGACAGGGTTCAGATGCAGAATTTGAGAGAAAAGCCGGCAACATCAATAGCCACAAGACAATGCTTAATCCACACATATGAGAGCATTACACCATTTGGCCTCCAAATATTTTTTATTTCAACAAACAAAAGATTACAACAGTATTACAATAGCAAGCCCTTCAATTCAACTCTAATCAGCTTGGAAGAGGAGGATTATGCTTTGATTTATACAAAAACCACGAGATCCAGGCCAAGGGGGGTGAAAATCCCAAGGAGACAGATCAAATCAGCTAATGGAGAGTCAATCAATGCAAATTTGTGTCTAACTGAGCCAGATTTGAGTCTCACTGAGTGCAATTGTTAATCGGAGAGCTGATCTGACTGACACCTCAACCTGTTGACTAAAGCATCCACCAAAACTCATCCAGATGAGACAAAATGTGTGGAGGAGAGAGGGAGGGAAAAATTCCCCATAAAGGATGTTGAAGATCAACTCTAGATCTGATTTGATCACCTCCTTTAGTCAAGGATTTGTCAGATCCAATCAATCTGGTTCAGATTTGACTGATTTCAATCAAATCGGCTGAGAATCCACTGATCTATTATTCTGGATTTGCTCCATTATTCATCAATTTATTAATTAAAATAATCGATAATTGATTTTTGGGGCTTTCTAGCCTGAGTGATGGAAAATCACTCAAAACGAGGAAATAGCGGGTCCATGGGTTTACATGGTGCTCTTAGCTTGAAAATGAGCACCTACATGACTGAAACTGAATATTTGGCCCACTTTTATTACAAAATCAATTTTTCTAATTAAACTATTAAAAAATAACCTAACTTTATTAAATTTTAAATTTGGGGACTTAGACATGTTCATATGACTCGACCATGATGTCTAGCATGTTTATACATTGACACATAGACTCTAATAACCTCAATAGGCCTAAATGCCAAGCTAACCACCCCAACTTTGGATGTATGGAGTGAAAAACTCAGAAATTATCACTCATTTATTCAACAACCAATAATAACAAAGGGAAAAATCACCCTGGGCTGATCGGATTGACAAATAAATTCTAAGAGACTGAGTCTTTTACAGACACTATCATGCTAGAACATTTATTACAATTCCCCCATGTTGGTCGTCTGGGCAGACCCGGGTTTACTATAATGAACCAACAACACCCCTAGCTCACTGGCCCTTTCGGCGACAGACCGCGAAGCGGCCTGAAGTCTCACCCGAAGTGATCCTAATGGGTTGGTTGAGGACTCAAGTGTCTTGACCAGGTTCTGTATGGCATCCTGTGTGTGTCTCGCGGCTCTTCTTAGCTCGTGGGACTGCTCTTTCCTTTCTGCGACACGATGCGCAGTTTCCTCTTACTCGCGATGACTTCAACCTTTATCGTGTCGTCGCGTCCTAGGAAACACGTAACTATGTCCCCTGCATGACCCTTAACCGCAACACACCACAGCTCCTATGATGGTGCGATATCGCCTCCCTCCAATATCCTACCGCTGCGACTCAGTGTACCTAGCGTTACTGGTGTTAACCTACTGGACACAATACGTAGAGCTGTTTTATACTGCGACTCTTAACTGTCTTGAGGGAAACTTATACAAACTCTTATACAGAATACTTAAAGACTTCACTTGCATTTGTCCTGGTTATATGCTATGAACTGAATAAAATACACATACATTTACTGTAAGCAAAGTTCATGTAATGAATGATAGATATAACAAGTAAATACAAACACATGAATCAACACATAATGCTCAGATTTTACGTGGTTCACCTCTAGGATGGAAGTTACATCCACAGAATTGTGTTTCTATATTATAACTTGAGAGAGGTACACAGTTCTGCTGCACCGCATATGCAGCTAGAGATCTTATGGGTAACTCCGCACTCAGCCTGGAGCCCTTCTCTCCTATATCTCTTCTCTATATTGCCTTCTTACAATATACTCTCACTCCCTCTCTCTCTCTCGGTGTCTATCAATCCCTGCGGATTGTTACAATACAAAATACAGTAAGATAATAGACTACTGATAATCTGACTAGCTGGATGGCCTAAAATGCCCAAAATGCCAACCTTTTACAATACAAAATACATCCCTTTATAGGAGGCCCGAAGGTCTCTCCATTACAACACTGTGGGCCTGTCCCAATAGTAACCCAAACCCTAACTAGTGACAGTCGGCATATTTTTACTTGGGGTAGCCGCTTTCCATCACACCACTGCTCTCTGCAGTCTTCCATGCTTCCCAGCACTGACCATGGGTACTATGCACCGCTTCCCTTCTTCTGTCCTTCGTCTTCAATACCTCGGCCTCATTGCTCCTTTTACTTTATGAGGGTAGCTGAGCCCTCCTATCTTCACCGCTGCCTTCAATGCAGTGATTGAGCTCTCTCTTCTCGGTCGCTCAGGTACCAGTCATCTTCCTTGACTTCTCTATTCCAACACTCACGGTTTCCGGCTCTGCTCTGCAGCTAGAAACATGCTATGGCATCGTAGCTTCACCTTATCTCTTCATCTTCGCGAAACTGTCTATCCACCAAAATGGTAAATTTTCATGTAGCTATGGGATCCTGCTCCAACAGTCCCCTAACACTTACTTGTGGCTCATCCCTGAGCCACTACCAACAGGCTTCTCCTGCTATAGCTTCTCCTTGGCTTCCTGCGAAGTGCACTGAAGCTTGTCCCAAAGTCCTGTGAATTCGTTCCCCATAGCTGCGACATGCTCTTGCACCGAGTCAAGCATAGCTTGATTAATACTTGAGTCTTCTGCTGCATCAATTTCATTTCTAGCGGTACTGAACTCCCCAAATTTTTGGTCAACCGCATCGACTAGCTCTGTGATTTTTTCCTGATAGGGTTGAAGTAGTTTATTGATGTGTATCTCCTTTTCTCTCAACCACTGCGCTTCCTGCTGCAAGCGGTTCATCTCCTTCGTCTTTCTCATCTTCTGAAGAGCTGCTAAGCTCTTGATTTCTTCCTTCATTGATGTTGTGGTATTCTCTATCTGCTTAACACTTTGCTAGATTTCTACTTTCTTAGGACGCTCATCTAACTCCGACCATGTGTGTGTCGCATCAGCTAGCACCGATAGTGCGTCATCAATGCGAGATTGCATCTGTGTGGAGGCGAGTCGAAAGGCCTCTACTCTGGAATTATTGTCTGCTTGGGGGGTGCATGGTGGTCTAGCCTCAAGCTCATCAATCTGTGATTTGTGGTCTTCCTCCATCTTGGTCACTGTTTCTTCCATCCTGATTACTGTTTCCTCCAGAGCCTTTGCTCTGTTTGCAACTCTTCTTACCTTCTGCGGGATAGGCAAGGCAAACTCAATATTACATTGGGGTAACTCCAATGCAATGCTCTGTAAGACTTGAGAGAGATCATGTTCTCTTTCTTCATATGTTCTTAATTTGTCTGCCTTTTTCTGATAGCTAGTGGCAAGTGCTGCATTCTGTTGCTTGAGCTGTGTGTTCTGTTTATAAGTTGTGAGCTCTCTACCTCTGAGCTCTGCGCTTAGCTGCTGCTGGATCATCTGTAACTGATCAATGTGGAACTCTGTGAGGTTAACCTTGACATGTTGCCTAAGCTATATCGGTACATCCTTCATTGATTCAGGGAATCGGATGCTCCCTGGTGGTATCAAGACTGTATTGAGGCAATCCACTGGGAAGATTTCCTTGCGGGAAATTGACTGTGTTGAACTTTCTCCAGCGGTCACCTTTACTAGAGGAACCTGTATCATGGCAGTCTTCTCAATAATTATCTTTAAATCTAGAAGCTACTTTTCTACCGCGCTCTGTATCTTTGCCTGCGATGTCTGCATCGCCTCGAATGAGTCCTTCAATGTGTCATGCATTCTTGTTGCAATGAGTTCATAATAATCCTCTGTCAGTGCAGTCTTTGAAAGTGGTTTTGTGGCTTTGTGTTTTTTCTTCTTCGGTGTCTTTGGTATATCTTCTTCTCCATCTTTCATTGTCTGCGTCTCTAGTGTCCCTTGTTCTCCATCCTTCCTCTTTTGTCCTGGCAGTGGCACTTGTGCTGCATCTTGCATTTCGGTCTCCATTTTGTCTTTGCCTTTATCCGATGGGTTTGTCTGTGTGGTACCTGATGGTAGGGGCATGGTATCTTCTAACGCTTGCTTCCAGTCATCATTAAAGTCTTTGATGATGCCCTCGATATCCTTCATTGTCATCCTAAACCAACCATTAGCCCAATCGTCCCTTTTAGTCATTTTCGGCCTTAGGTAAATTCTATGGCGGTCCACCATAAAATCAAGCCGATCATCATATATGTCCATGATCTCCTTGCTGATCCATGGCGTCTCTTCGAGGATGTTCCTCAATAGCCTATCGCATTGACCTTCTTCTTGGCTGGGTGGCTAATCTCCCATAAGTTTGTGTAGCGCGTACCTCTGGGCTCACTGCTCGCTAGCTGTCAAAATTGGGTATGGGGTGGCTCCTTCCATCCGACAAATACATAGAGTATCAGCAACCATGAAAAATGGAATGGGTTGGTTGCCTCATCTTGAGCTTGTAAACAATCTTGTTGAAACATATTTAACAAAAATAAAGACCAATTGAACTATTCCCCCTCTGCAACTTGTATGGCCAGGTTAATTACTGATCCTGTGACTTCCTTTGGGAGAACCTTGGTTAACAGTCTTCCTCCAAGAAGACTAGCTGTAAATCTAAGGGTATTGTCTGTTAATATTGCAATGTTGTAAGCCCAACCTCCTCTCTGCAGTTTATACTTGGAGACTAGGGTTGGTGATAGCTTGGAATCCTTGGTCTTTCCTGTTATATTTGTCTTCGGGTCTTGACCAGTCTTGGACAGGCCGGTAATACGGTGTATCAGGTCAATATTCAGGTCGACCTTGTGACCAAGCCAGAGGTAACCCCCATGTACGCATGAAAGTAGGATGCACACCACGGCATTAACCTCTGCACCACGTCCAAAATGTGGTATTCTTAACAGATTGAGCAGACCTAAGAGTTCAATAATCTGGACATGTGCCATGGGAACATATTCATCTGCACCTGTCCTTGGGTTTTTCTGGATTGTAAGATACTGATCCAGGTGGAACTGAGGATATGTATTACTATCACCCAGGTTATAATCTACAAATTTAACAACAGCGGCATATCCTAATAGATCTCCATCTTCCTTTACACGAGAATCAATCTTTGGGATAGGAACAGGAAACTTACCACTCTTGGGAATTTTAACCTCTGGTGCACCGTCAACTCATGGTATGATGTAGTCTGTTGCATTATGAACTTCTTCATCCAGCTCCGAACTGGATTCTTCTCTTATGTGAGTTTGGATCCTCATCCCTGGTCGCTGTCCGGTCTGTGATGAACTTGGCGTGGTCATGGAAGTTGTAAGGCCTCCACACTCGAATCTTTCCAAAATTCCTTCTATAGGCTCGTCCTCGGACAGAAGGCACTCGGTGTTATACTTTGGATGGGCAATGGCTGCAATACTCTGGAAATCACAACACTCTGTAACTTGATTATCTCTGGACAGGGGAAACTTAACAATGCACCCTATAGCTCTCGGGTCTTTGTAAATGTAACCCTCCCGAATGAATAATTTCTGCTTTTATACTAAAGGCAGTAATCCTAGACACAACGCTCATCTAGACTGAACCTGTCGGTCATATTAATTGCTTGGATGAGACCACACCCATCATTCCGATCCTCAATAAATGCTGAAATCCAATCAATTTTCCTTGAAACGTGTGTGTGCAGGCGCCAGTCTCGTCAAAGATTTGCCAAATCTGGAAAAATTTATTATGTCGTGCCAAATCTACTATAAGGTATACCAGTCATTTCCTCATTAACTGCCTATCAGAAGGCAACTTAACTAACCCTCTGTCTCGTTACAAAAATGGGTACGTGGCATGGAGAAACATCACGCTGCTGCGATGCCTCACCGCATCACTTGCTCAAAACAAACTTAAGCGTTTTTTTTTTTCCTTGTGAACCGTCCTTATGCGATTCCTTATACTTAGAATACCTATCGGTGTAGACTAATTTCTGATGCGATGCCTCCTTTCAACTACACTGGACATCTGCACCGTTCACGATTCTGAATTGGGGCTGAGAGGTGGAGTGGCTGTCACTATAGAGCTTAAGCCTACTGCCATTGATCATCGTGGGAAGAAGCTCCCCATTCAGTTTGCTGAGCTGAACGGCTCCTCCCTCTGTGACTTGCTGTATCTGATACGATCCCAACCAATGCGTCTTGAACTTCCCTGGAAACTTAATAAATTTACTGTCATAGAGGAGTACTAGGTCTCCAATCTGAAGAGTCTTACTCTTAATGTGTCTGTCATGCCAAGCTGTTTCTCGTGCCTTCTGCACTTTCTGATGGAATCTGATGATGAATCTGTCTTCCTCTAAGGCAAGTAGCTATGCTAGCCTCTCATGCACCGTGTCTGTATCAGTCATTCCAGTGATCTGAGCAATTCTTAAACTGGGAAGGATATACTCCATAGGCATAACAGCCTCCTGTCCATACACTAAGCTGAAAGGTGTGTGTCTTGTAAGTTTCTTGCATGTAGTCCTATACGCCCATAATACAGCGTTAACTCTGAGGTCCGAATCATTCCTTTGGCTATTGCATATCTTAGTAAGAGAATTTTCTAAAATCTTGTTAAAGGCCTCCACCATACCATTAGCTTGCGGGTGGTAGGGAGTGCTCTTATCGTGCTGTATCTGAAATTATTCCGTCAAGGCCTCAATGGTGTAGTTCAAGAAGTGTGTGCCTTGATCACTCATCAAAATTACTGGGCATCCAAATCTAGTGATGATGTTTTCAAAAATGAACTGTGTGGCTGTAGCAGCATCACATTTTCTTACTACTTTGGTCTCAGCCCACCTGGTGAGGTACTCTGTGCCATTGATGATATATCTCGCACCAGTTCGTTTTCCTGGTGGGTTGATAGGACCCACAAAGTCTATAGCCCACTTGTCAAATGTGCGCAACGTAACCTGTGGTTGCAGCGGCATTTCATCTCTCCATAAAGGTTTTCCTACCCTCTGGCAGATATCGCAGCATCTGCAAAAGTCCTTAGCGTCTTTATGTAACATAGGCCACCATAATCCTGCGGTCAGGATTTTCTGCGCAGTCGGCTTTCCTGCGAAATGACCTCCTGCGGTACCTGAATGTGCTTCTCTAAGCATAGCCTCTTTTTCGTGCGGCATCACACATCTGCGCAGGACTTCATCTAGACCTAGCTTGTATAACTGTCCCGCGATTAGGGTGAATTCTGCTTCTTTAACAACCAACTGCCTCTTCTAGTGAAGCTTGGTAAACTCATCGGGTGCCCTTCCTATAGTGAGAAAGTGAATGATATCAGCATAGTACTCATCTGCGATCTGGATAGAAAACAACTGCGTATCTGGAAAATTGTCCTCTAGATTACTTGGCTCTTCTCCTGAGTCTATTCGTGACAGATGATCAGGTCCAGCATTCAATCTTCCTAGTTTGACAATGATTTCAAAGTCATACTCCTGAAAGAGGAGTAACCATCTGCATATCCTTCCCCCTAACACTAGCTTATTGATCAGATACTTCAATGTGGAATGGTCAGTAAACATCTTGAATGAGGCACCCAACAGGTAGTGCCTGAACTTCTGTAGCGCGTACACCATGGCTAAGCCTTCTCTTTCTGTCATGGTGTAGTTCTTTTCTGCTGTCGATAGCTTTCTTCTGGAGTATGCGATAGGATGATCGATACCTCCTTCTCTTGGTTGCGTTAAAACAACCCCTAGTGCGATGCCAGATGCATCCACATGTACATGAAACAGCTTAGTCCAGTCTGGAAATACTAAGATAGGTGATGTAACCATCTTCTCTTTAAGTGTATCTAGGCTCTGCTGGCATTCCTCATTCCATAGGAATTTTATATCTTTCTTTAACAGTTTTTCCATCGGTGCTGTAATCTTTGCGTATACCTTGATGAATTTTTTGTAGTACCCGATATGACCAAGTACTGTCCTCAGTTGTTTGACGGAGTTGGGTGCTGGAAGATTTACAATGATGGCAATCTTTGCAGGATCTACCATCAAGCCTTGTTTGCAAACAATGTGACCCAACAAAATACCAAATGGCGCATAGAATATACATTTCTCTAACATCAGTCTTAAATCTCCTATGTGCTTGTCAATTAATCCAAATACAGTCCAGTCATCAAAATAAACTTATAGGAATTTATGGATGTATTCTTTAAATACATCAACTACTACTCTAGAAAATATAATTGGTGCATTCTTAAGACCAAAGGGCATTACCGTATACTGGAATGAGCCCCATTCTGTGGCAAACATGGTCTTATGTCGATCTTCTGAGTGGATTCTGATCTGGTGATAGCCTGAAAAGCCATTAGTGAACGAGTAGACCTCCTATCCTCCAACATTGTCTAATACTTCATCCATGAAAGGTGTCAAAAATGGATCATGAAGTGATGTGTCGTTGAGTTTACGCAAGTCGACATAGATTCTGATGTCTCCTTTGGTTTTCTTCTCTTGTACGACCATGGGACTAACCCATTCGCTTTCTTCTATGGGCTCAATGATTCCTACTGCTAGCATCTTATCGATCTCATCCTTAAATTTTTCTTTGTAGCATGGATTTAATCTATATGGACGCTGCTTGACTGGTCTAGCATCCTCTTTCAATGGTATCCTCATGACTCCCAGGTCTCCAACTATTCCCTTCATCTCTGTGAACTTGGTGGGAAATAGGTCTTGATAGTCATGTAACAGGTCTACGATCTATCCAACTATTTCATCGGTCCAGTAGTCTCCGATAGAGGCAAACTTTGGTTCTGTGTCTGTGCCAATATTGATTTTTTTTATCTTGAGCGGCTCTATGATTTCTGGAGTCTGTAGCTTCGGTCCATCAACATCGCGAGTCCCTTCTGACTTTGGAATGTTGATGTTGCGAGGATCCTCATCCTCCTCCTCTGGTTCTGATGCGAATTTATAACACTCTAGCGCCTCTTCTAACTAGATGGCCCACTCAGGTTGAGTATGTATTGATACGGTACACTCATCAAATATCTTAATCTTTATTACATCTAAGGCCTGATCAACATTTGGATACTCAGATTCAAAATTGAAGGTGAGTAGAAATCTGTCTATTAGAAGTGGCCATGTAGTCATTCCCTTGCGCAATTTAGTCTCTATGTACCAATTCCATGGAACTGTGTCCAAAGTGTGAATGAATTGGTGAACCCATTCATCCTCGGGAATGTCCGACCAATTCTGTTTTCATGTCTGAATGTGTGACCTGGGGTCACTTTCTCCTGTGTATCTCTGCTAGAGATATTCTCTGTCGGTAGAGAATCTGATCACCATCAATCTTTTAAGATCATACCATGATACGATATTCTCTTTATGTGCATACCACCATATTGTAGATGTGGCTCATACTGCAAGGTCCATAGCTACGTTCCTCTGCTCGTGAGGAATTTGTTGTTCAAACTGCGTGAGAAAGTCCTAGATATCTGTTAGACCATGATATGATGGAATCTCATTGACCACTGCGCCAATCCATCGCAGTGACTTAGTCATATACGCACATCTGTGCACTGAGACTTCATAAAGTCTATTCTGCCAGTTCTCTAAACCAACATCTGAATCCGAAGTGCATGAGCTGTCGCATCGCCAACTAATGTTCCCTTCCACGGTTGGATTGATGTAGTTGCTTTGGTTCGCAGTCATCTGATAGAGACTGTCCATGTTACGTGCCTCTTCCTCTACTCAGATAGGTTCAATGTATCTAGGACCCTGAAGAGGATCTAATGGTGCAATGACCCAGATCTGCGCATCCTCAAAGGTCATTTGTCTTCTCTTTAAGTCGATAATGGCCATGTTACCGATCGCCCAATCAATACCTAGCAGTGCTGGATATGGTCTAATGTTGCCAATGATTTCTATAACTTCAAAGTCCACAGAGTTGCGAACTCCGTCAATGTCAACTGACACCTGCGATAATCGACCCAGGGGTGATACCCGTTGTTGATTAGCTAATCTGAGGTGGATAGGCGATCTGACTAACTGAAGGCTACCCATCTATTCCCATGTCTACTTAGTCAGAACATTTACCTCTGATCCTAAATCTAGGATGACCTTGTCCATTTCAAATTCTCCAACTTGTGCTGTGAGTCGCATCTCTCTTCCTGTTCTTGTATGTCTGCTAATACTATGAACAGCGCGCTGTGCACTACTCATGGAAGAAGATGGTTGACACTGATCTATGATGCGTTGAAGTTCTCCAATAGCTTGCTCATTTCTCACGAGTTTTAGACAACTGCGCAGGAAGGATTGTACACTTCCTACCAACTCGTCTTCGTTGCAAGCGCCCAATGTGGTATCCTACGATGTCTGGTCAAGGCTAATGCCACAAGGTGCTTGCTGCGGTCCGCCCCTAGACAACGGTACCTGCGATCCTGATTGCATAGAGTCATCAAAGAAAGTCTTAGCTTCCTGAAATGTCTGTTTGTTCTTCTGTAGGTCAAGTGGTGTTGCTTTGTTAGGAGCTTTACACACCCACCCCTGACCTGTGGTCTTTTCAGTAACCTGCGATGTCTCATTGGTGGAAGCACCACTGTGAGTCACAATGTTGAATCTTGGTTCTGGTTCTACCTGCTCAATAGCAATAAGCTGGATGTTCTGGTGTACTACTGGCTTAGGATCTCTGATCTTAGCTATTAAGGTAGGGTAGTATTCTATAGCGTGATCATAAGATTTGCAATAGTTACATGTGGTGGTAGGGCTCTAACAATCCCTAGCATAGTGTCCTACAACTCCATAGTTGTAACAAGTGACTGGTCCATGACCACGGCCAAATCCTTATCCACAGCCAAAGCCTCTAAATCCTCCTCGTCCTTTGAATCCTCCTCCATGGCCACCATAAGCCGGATCATGCTGTGGTCTTGCTGCTGGACCCTGTGTTTCTGATTGGACTCTATACAGGTCTTGCTTGCTCCCGACCATGAGATCATAGGCTTGAAAATCGTGTTCATCATGGTTTACGGACTTACAAAAGACGCAGTATAAGTTCTTAGCTATCTGCACGTACTTCTGAAGTAGAGGGCACTGGTGAGGTAGATGTCCTCTTGTTTTGCATATTTCACACCACGGCCCATGGGTTTGTGGTAAGGGGTTAGGAGCCCCGGTTGCTAGATATTCTACAAAGACTAGACAAATATCTTTAGTATGGCCTTGTGCTTTACACTTTACGCACCATATGTCTTGCGCAACCTCTTTCCCTTTCTTAAGCTCATGCATCTGTATCGTGAGATTAGCCAACTGGTTTTGTAGGTTTGTCATACCTGTGCTAGTTTCAGCTAGAGGTGAAGCCTCTAGTTTCATCGCCATCTCCAACACGTCGTCTTGCATCTGGAGTTTCTGCTGCATTAATGGTAATCTGATGTGAGGGAGCAGCGCTGCAATAAGCCATTCCTTATGCTGCTCTGGCGCAAACTCAAAGCTGACTTGGTCTATAAGGGATTTAAATTTCTGGTCGAAGTCCCACACTGACTCTGTAGGTAACTGTTTGATGTCTTTAAGCTCTGTAATGCACTGTGACTCAGACTTAGGTTTCTTGAACTCTTTAATCATAGCAGTCCTGACCTGGACAAGTGTTCTGGGTACCGCTGAGTTATACTTCATATACCATGTTAAGGCTCATTCTCTTAGTGTGGTGACCAACTGTATAAGTTTGCTATTATCGTCATTGATTGCTTTAATGGTCCACATAGATTCACATAGGAACCAATGCTGCTCTGGGTCCTCTGCCCCTGTACCCTTAAATATAGGTAGCTTCATATCATCCCCCATTATATTTCTACGTGGTGGATGTTGATTTGCTGTGTTACTACCACTCGGCGGTGTAGGTGAAGGTGATGTAGCGGTAGTATTTACTGTCTGGGAACTACTAGATGGAGTTCCTACGAGATTGCTCTGAGTCCCGATATGTTTCTGTGGGGTATAAGGGTGGTAAGGGATACCCCCTTCTGTTCTGTCGGTATGGTTATGACTTTGTTGTCTAGTACTATTTGAACTGTCTTCAAATATGGGAGATTTGAAATCTACTTTGTATTTCTTTCCACTATGTGTACGTCCAATGTCATCAAAATCAATATCAAACTCTTGTGACATTACTATCTTTACTTATTCATCTGAAACTAGATCCATTCTTCCTTTTTCATATAATAGCATCTTAATAGACAAGTTTAAATATTTTAGGTACTTACCGCGATATCCTTTGAAGAAGTACCGTTCAACCTCATTGAAGCTTTTTCTCTGGTCGACTGCAAACTCTGTAATGAAGCCTTCTAACACACTCACAAGCTAGAAGTCTACTGTCCTCGTAATGGGATTATCAAGGTTATTCATGGTCTGAATCAGCTCTGGTGTCCAGACAATGTTTCTTTTCTTCTTGAATATGTTCTTGCCAGTCAACTTTGATAAACAGTCGTAAAGCTCGATTCCAAAGGTTGCAAAAAATATCGCATGCAGGTCTATAACGATATGTTTTTGTAACCAGTCCTCTGTACTTAGTCTAGGACTCTTGTTCTCTCGTTCGGCAAACTCTTTCTCCGTAGACACAACCCACTCATTGAGTTCGTCTCTACTAGGATGCCAATAGAACATATGTGCTCAGTTTGTTCAAAACCGGCAACGGAACCATTTGTTGGTCGTATGGGCGAACCCGGGTTTACTATAATGAACCAACAACACCCTAGCTCACTGGCCCTTTCGGTGACAGATCGCGGAGCAGCCTGAAGTCTCACCCGAAGTGATCCTAATGGGTTGGTCGAGGACTCAAGTGTCTCGACCAGGTTCTGTATGGCATCCCGTGTGAGTCTCGTAACTCTTCTTAGCTCACGGGACTACTCTTTCCTTTCTGCGACACGATGCGTAGTTTCCTCTTACTCACGACTACTTCAACCTCTATCACATCACCACATCTTGGGCAACATGTAACTCTGTCCCCCGTGTGACTCTTAACTGTAGCGCACCACAGCTCCTCTGATGGTGCGATATCGCCTCCCTACGATATCCTACCGCGGCGACTCAGCGTACCTAGCGTTACTGGTGTTAACCTACCGGACACAATACGCATAGTTGTTTTATACTGCGACTCTTAACTGTCTTGAGGGAAACTTATACAAACTCTTATACATAATACTTAAAGACTTCACTTGCATTTATCCTAGTTATATGCTATGAACGGAATAACATACACATACATTTACTGTAAGCAAAGTTCATGTAATGAATGACAGATATAACAAGTAAATACAAACACATGAATCAACACATAACGCTCAAATTTTACGTGGTTCACCTCTAGGATGGAAGTTACGTCCACAAAACTGTGTTTCTATATTATAACCTGAGAGAGGTACACAGTTCTGCTGCATCGCATATGCAGCTAGAGATCTTCTGGGTAACTCCACACTCAGCTTGGAGCCCTTCTCTCCTAGATCTCTTCTCTATATTTCCTTCTTACAATATACTCTCACTCCCTCTCTCTCTCTCAGTGTCTATCAATCCCTGCGGATTGTTACAATACAAAATACAGTAGGCTAACAGACTTTTGATAATCTGACTAGCTGGATGGCCTAAAATTCCCAAAATGCCAACCTCTTACAATACAAAATACATCCCTTTATAGGCGGCCCGAAGGTCTCGCAATTACAACACTGTGGGCCTGTCCCAATAGTAACCCAAACCCTAACTAGTGACAGTCGGCATATCTGTACTTGGGGTAGCCACTTTTCGTCACACCACTGCTCTCTACAGTCTTCCATGCTTCTCGGTGCTAACCATGGGTACTATGCACCGCTTCCCTTCTTCTGTCCTTCATCTTCAATACCTCAGCCTCATTGCTCCTTTTCCTTTATGAGGGTAGCTGATCCCTCCTGTCTTCGCCGCTGCCTTCAATGCAGTGGTTGAGCTCTCTCTTCTCGGCCGCTCAGGTACTATCGTCTTCCTTGACTTCTCTGTTCCAACAGTCACGATTTCTGGCTCTGCTTTGCAGCTAGAAACATGCTACAGCATCGTAGCTTCACCTTATCTCTTCGTCTTCACCAAACTGTCTATCCGCCAAAATGGCAGCTTTTCCTGTAGCTGCAGGACCCTGCTCCAACACCCCATGGGGTATGGACATGTGATATAGTACAACAAGAACTTCCCAGAAGTGCTTCCAAAGGTCTTCTGAAGTCCGAACAAGTTATCCTTGTCCGGTTCACCATGCTCACTTGATAAAAAACCACTAAGTACAACTTAGGTGGTAACACTTTCCCCAATATTTTTTTTCCTTTCTGAAGAGAAAATTTGGATGACGTTCCACGTATCCAATTTTTTTAACTATTTTGTTTTTTTACCAATTTTTTGGCCTATCCTATTTCTATTGCAATTAATGAAACTCAGTTTGGATCTTGCAATGTTCTTATACAATAGTTTTACAGAACCCATATTTGAGACTAAGTTTTTGGACTAGTCAAAACCCATGACTTCAAAAGACTATAACTCTAAAGTTATAATGGACTAGGACCTAAAATGTTTACCATAGGTGTTTTACCATATGTTTCGATTCTCCTTAAAACATACTTATCTAAAACATCCCCAACACAACTTTATAGCAAAAATGGCTCTAATAGTGAATTTTATGCACAAAATTTCCCGAAAAACATATAATTAAAAAGAGAGAGAAAATCGACACCTTAATAATGCATTAAATAAACTACTAAGAAGCCTCTTTGAGGGAAAGCCTCCTTTTTATAGTGTATCAAATGCATAAGATAGGATGGGATGATCCTAAAACTATGTCTCCTTGGCATATATATAGGAAGGTCCTTATTGACCAATAAAAACAATACTAATATAATAATAGAAATGTATTATCACAATATATAAATATATTTTATAATTTGGCCATATAGGCATATGTTGTGTATCAACTCACTCATCATGGGACATATACTACAACTTAATGGTAAATATATAGCTACACATGTTGGAATATATATCTAAACTATATAAGTTCATGGGGATGTGATGCCTTCAAGTCCAACTTGAGTGTGATGCTTTTTGTTACAGCTGATTTTACCACACATGGTTGATCACGCTTTTATGTCCTTCCCTGTCCCTCTGCAGACTCTTTGGACCCCATGGACTATTTTGTACCTTTGATGTTTCCAAGATCATCCCTAAAAACACTCATTATTTGCTATACATGACTTTTAATCTCTTTCTCGCGTATATACGTGGATATTACTCTTAAACCCGAAAACATCGAGATGTGTGCAAAAAACCAAATATTTTTGGAGTTTTCCTTGATGTGGATCTGAATCACTTGTCTCTTCACTAGTACAAAATGAGGAATTAGCTACTAGGTGACTAAAAATTCTAGTCACCACAGGTTTTCCAAGTGATTTACTACTAAATATGAGCAACTTTGATTGACTCAACTATAAACGACTAAAATTAACGACTAATTTAGTCACCAGTTAACAAATATGACTAGATAATAAGTGACTGAGTTAAAAATGACTAAAATAAATGACTAATTTAGTCATGACATAAAAAATGACTAGCTAGAAGAATATGAATTAGTCATTTATGTTAGTCATTTTTAATTGTGTCATGAAAAATTGCAAATTTGGCAATGAAGTGTAATTTTTGTAAGTTGTCTACCTTCTATTAGTAATATTAGTGCCATGCAGCTCGATCTTCAGAGATCCAACAAAGCAATTGCATGAACTTTTAGCCTTATGGGGGCTTTTATGGTTCGCAAAAAAAAAATTCTCTAGCTGTTTATTTTTTGGCTAATCAAAGGTCATGATGATTGATTGGGCCGGAGGTCTCACCATGTTGCAGTCACTGAGTTATATATGATTGTTGGTTGAAAAGGATTGGGCTCCTAAAGAATTGTTTTCTTTCTTTATCCTTCAAGCACCTGTACAGGGAGTTCAATTCTGACGCGGACCTACTGTGTTGAATACTTAGGCTAAGATGACTAGATTTACAAGTAATTTGTATGAATCTAAGAAGATGCTTGAAGACACATCTACGAAGAGTAAATGGAATTGGAATTCAGGCAATTCTAAACATGGTGATGAGATTGGTGTCGGTGGACAGAAATTGAAAGTGACAAATATTGGTATTGATCTTCACGTTGGGTCTCCACTGCCTTCAGAATGACATCAATGTTTAGACCTTCAAGTTTGTTCTGTGTTTTTCTTGATTATCTATTGTGTTTTTTTTCTTTGTTGTGGATGTGGTGGAGAT
>LPNX010613087.1:8038-19134 GCA_001517045.1 Pseudotsuga menziesii
AACCTAAGAAGAAGACATTGTGCAGTTAAAGAAGCTAGGGATTCTTACTTTTTGGGTCTCTGTCCACAATACATCAGCAAAAATATGCTAGGCTAACTCTCCATTGAAGGGCGCATCTTTCTGTCGAAGCGGGATTCAATTCCGAGCATTTTCAGTTTTCGATGTGAAAATTAGGGATTTCTACATAAGAGAAATTTTTGAGTGAGCCCGACATTGGATTTTTATCCTCATCAAAATCGAATTTTAGAGACCTGGATCAAGAAATTTGGTTGGGTGAAACACCAGGAAAGTCAAACCCTAGTTTGACCCCGAGTTATAAAAACCCTAAATATTAACACTGCCACGTTTTGGTACATTCGCTATATCCAAATATTGGCGAAGGATCAGGAGCTAAAAATTGCAGGGGCCGAAGATAAAATCCTTATGTAACCTGTATCCAAAATTCAATTTCATATTCTCTGTATTCTGGGAGATATAATCCCTCCAAGTTAGGGTTCTAGCCTCTTCTAGAATTCATCCATAAACATGACACCTGGGGAGAATTGCAATATCTTTGGCTACATAGGTCCAAATAGAATTCTTGAAGAGGTTATAGAAAGGGAATGGACTATAATTTATGTTGTCAAAATTTCAAACTCAGAAGATGAACTCGTGACATGTGGCAGGCCGTACAACCTTGCTATTTTGAATAGTCCTGTAACAGGTCACCTTGGGAAAATGATCATAAATCCCAATTGGTGAAACCAATTCTGATTAAACATATGGTGTTGGATCAGGGACATGTGAGGTTATATTAGTGAGAAATTTTAGACATAGAGGATAATTAATTGTGGAGATATCACAGAAACAGTGACAGGAATTTCTGTAGAAGAAATTGGAAAACTAGGGCTTCCTGTTCTGGGAGCTTCCCTCCACTGTTTTCAGAAAAGGAGTACTTTGGATAGCTCCATTTGAAGAGATATATCCTTATATCCAATAAGATCTGAAATATTCCAAGTTTTGAAAATTAGGGTTTCTCTGACAAACCCTAGAGCAACCATCTCAGGAACCAGGACGGACACCTCAAATCAGTAAGATCTAATCTATTGCTATTTTCATTTGAGGTTCTCATTTCAAAGTAATCTATCACATCAGCTTGATGATAAGCTTGGTGAAGTTGACAACTTCCAAGCATGGAAGTATATGATTTCTCTAAAGAAAATGAATGGGACACCTACATGAGTAGAGAGGTTCTAGTTCTAGAGGGAGATGAGGCTAGAAGCCTTACACAAGAAGAACTTGGTCAAGGCCAAGAATATCATGGTTGATTTAGTCACGGATCAACTTGTACCACAAGTGTCTTCCTTAAAGACATCGATGAGGTTGGGTTCCTTGACCAAACTATTTGAAGGGAAGAACATACATCAGAAGATGACCTTAAGAAACCAGTTGAAGGAAGTGAAGATCCAGAATGCAGAGACCATACAGTCATCCTTTACAAGGGTCTCTCAAATCAAAGAACAACTTGTAGTAGTAGAATAAGAAGTGGAGAATCCAAAATTCATTAGAATAAATTTGGGGTCTAAAATGGGCCTTATAAGAAAACGTGCCAAAATAACTTTTTGTGAGTTGGAATTCAAGAACCAGTAGAATTTCAATAAAATAAGTCAACCATAATGGTTGAATTGACATATTTGTCATTAAAAAAAACTACTTTTTTTGTTCGTATTTTTGACATATCTCATTGTGTTCTTACTCAAATTTCGATCAAGAGAGCTTGTTCGATGTGGAATTTGATTCCACATCCAACGAGTACCCACACTGCATACTTTTGACGGACCCCGCTACCCCAAAAACAAGAAATACTTGAAAAAGCGTGATGATGACATCATCGTCATGCTTTTTTAGGTATTTCTTGTTTTTGGGGTAGCAGGGTCCATCAAAAGTATGTAGTGTGGGTACTCGTTGGATGTGGAATCAAATTCCGCATCCAACGAGCTCTCCCGATCGAAATTTGAGTAAAAACACAGGGAGATATGTCGAAAATACAAACACAAAAAGTAGTTTTTTTCTTTCTTCCTCCAAAATTAATCAATATTATTTTATTATTTTAACTATTATTTTATTATTTTAACTATTATTTTATTATTTTAACTATTATTTTATTATTTTCCTTAGGAGGCCCATTTTAGACCCCAAAATTCCTCTAATGGGTTATAGCCACCTTGAATGGCCTCCTAGGATCATGGGATTCATTCATGCGAGGAATGTGTGCCAGAAGGAAGTGATTACTTTCAGCAGACTCTGAGAAGAAGAAGAAGCTCGACTCATAAGAAGAGAAGAGAATATGGGAGCAACTGAATATCAAGCTCTCACCATCCAAAGAAGATCCCTCAATTGATGAGGAATATGAAGATCTCAACTCTTGAAGAAATTCTTATCCACCTTAGCATTTGGATAAGAAACGATGCTATTATGAATGAAGAAGATGATGAAGCTGAAGACTCAAGAAGGAGTATACCCACGAAACAAATAAAGATAAGTATTCAATTGTCATTTCATGATATTATTTTGTTATGCATTTGTTTATATTCAGTTGATGTATTATGCATGATAGGATGTTTGCATTAACGACAGTGTACTACTAGTATGCATGTGATGGGTAAGTAGCTCATGGTGCTATGCAACTCTCCATTGCTAATTATATAGAATGAAACCTTTTTGCTGACATATTGGATTAGTGCACAATCTCAATGTTGTCTTGGTAGAGATGGAAGGCATCTAGAAAGTTTTAGTGAGATATGGATGAATGTTGTATTGGCTAAAGTAGTTGCATGATCATATATTTATGCATAAGAACTTGCTAGTATAAATATTCTGTATGAAAATGGTTTCTAACCATACAAATGCATTTGAATTGTAGGAAAGACCGCATACATAATCACCTGTAAGCAAAGAAGAATGAGACTTGTTCCGAAGAACAAGTGACGACATTTCAAAATGAAGAATAATATGACGAATACAGTGACATCATTGATACAGAACCTTCCAACCATGAAGAAGTAACCAAGAAGAAATGGAATACCATTTCAAGAAGAATGATGTCTAGGATGTAGTATCAATACGTGAAGGAAAGTTCGTAGCTCCATCATGCAGTAGATGGAAACATCATGGGATACAAAGCAAGATTCGTAGCATGAGGCTTCTCACGAAAAGAAGGCATAGACTACGAAGAGACATTTGTAGCCAGTAAGAATTGAAACACATACATGATGAGATTGATGAAGATATTAACCTTTGCTAAAGGTTGAAGATGAAATTCTATACATTAGATGGATACATAGAATACTAGTAGCATAGGAAGCTACTTGTCACTCTAGTATAGAATGTTTTCAGTGCATAGAGCACAAAAGACAGAGGGAGTATGATGCTTCGCTTCAGAGGGAGTGACTATAGAATATATTGAGGTTCGACATAGTATGATAGGATGGGTAGATTACTAATGAATCTAGGTTTTACTGAGAGTAAAGTGGATTCCAACCTTTGCTTCAAGGTTGAAGGTGGAAGACCAGTGATGCTCCTGTTATGTGTCAATGCACTATTTTCTAGGCATGGAGGTGTGGACAAGGGAAGTATGCAATAGAGATCCTGAATAGGTTCAGGATGATGGACTACATGACCACACCTATGGAATCGAACCTAAAGCTTGAGCGATGCTTCATCAGAGTCGGTTGATGCTACGATGTATTGTCAGATGATTGGATCATTGATGTACCTGACGAACACGAGACCAAACATTTTCTTTGTTGTGAACACCTTGAGCTAGTTCTTGACAGATCCGAAAAATGTTCACTTGATTGCTGCAAAGCATATTTTCAAGTACCTAAGGGGTACAGTTGATTATGGGCTCAAGTACAATGTGAATTAGAATATTAACCTGGAGGGTTATGTTGATTTAGATTGGGCAGGCAGTGCCATCGATAGGAAGAGCACTTCAGGGTGTTGCTTCAGTATGGGATCAGGTGTGATCTCTTGGTTTATCAAGAAGCAATCCTGTGTGGCACTGAGTACAGCTGAAGTAGAGTATGTCACAGCTTGTTCAGCTAGCTGTGAGGCAGTATGGCTGCGGAAGCTACTGTATTATTTATTTGATCCCTGGATGGATGCTACTTGTATACATTGTGACAACCAGAGTTGCATCAAGTTGTTAGAGAATCAAGTGTTCCATGATAAGTCGAAGCATATCGAGATCAAGTATCACTATATCAGGGATATGGTGCAAAGGGGAACAATGAAGCTCCAGTATGTTGCGATGAAGGAACAGATAGATGATGTGTTGATGAAGCCATTGGCTAGAGTGAAGTTCGAGTACTTCAGGGAGAAGCTTGGTGTTCTCTAGATTGAGGTTTCCTCCAAGGGAAAGTGATGAGTCCCATAGCCATTCTAACGAGTAGGTCAGATATAAGGTCTGATCCATTCTGTCATGGTGAGAGGATTTGGTTCCTTCCATGTCAGATATGAGTGCTGAGATCCATAGCCATTCTGACGAGTAGGTCAGATATAAGGGCTGAGCCATTCTATCATGGTGAGAGGATTTGGTTCCTTCCATGTCAAAGTGCTGATTTCCATTCTGGGAATGGAGGTACCTGGTCAGTTACCAGGAACACTCAGTCCAGGACTGAGAGAGCCATTCTGATGAGCAGGTTAGATATAAGGGCTGAGCCATTCTATCATGGCTAAAGGATTAAGTTCCTCCCATGTCAGATATGAGTGCTAGCCATTCTGTCGAGTAGGATAGATGTAAGGGAAACTGCCACTCTCCAGGAGAGTGGACGCACCTGGTCCGTTACCAGGTAGCTCAGTCTGGGAATGGGGTCCTTTCTGGTGAGGGTGGAGGATTTGGTTCCTTCCAGGTCAGATGTGAGTGCAGACCATTCTGGCAAGGGTGTAGGATTTGGTTCCTACCAGGTTAGATATAAGGGTAACTGCCATTCTCTGAGAGAATGGAGGCACCTGGTTCGTTACTAGGTAGCTCAGTCTGGGACTGGCGGCCTTTCTGGAGAGGGTGGAGGATTTGGTTCCTTCCAGGTTAGATGTGAGTGCAATCCTTTCTGATGAGGGTGGAGGACTTAGTTCCTTCCAGGTCAGATATAAGTGCTAAAGCCTTTTCACAGATGATAGTGATGTCCTGTCATGCTGGTGAATGTGAGTGCTGGGCCATTCTGATGTGATTGTAGGCTTCTACATGATTAGATGTGAGTGCTGGGTGTGCCTATCTGATGAGTAGGTTAGATGTAAGTGTGGGGCGGGCCATTTTGATGAGTAGGTCAGATATAAGTGCTGAAGAAGACCTACATGATGGCTAGGCCTAAAACCAACATGAAAGAAGGATGGCTCTGTAGAACTTCCTATGACGAGAAGAATCATGAGATAGCACATATGATGATGACCAGCAGTGATGATCTAGATCAAGCTATGATCTAGATCCAGTTATGATGACTCTGAGAGATCCAGATCGAGTGATGATCCAGATCCAATAATGATGATCCATATCGAGTGATGATCCAGATCTAGTGATGATGATCTAGATCAAGTGATGATGATCCAGATCAAGTGATGATCTATATTTAGTGATGATGATCCAGATCGAGTGATGATCCAAATCTAGTGATGATGATCCAGATCGAATAATGATCTAGATTCAGTGATGATGATCCATATCGAGTGATAATCTAGATTCAGTGATGATGATCCAGATCGAGTGATGATCTAGATCGAGTGATGATGATCTAGATCGAGTGATGATCTAGATTCAGTGATGATGATCTAGAATGAGTGATGATCTAGATCCAGATGAATATGAATTAAAGATGAATATGAATTGAAGATGAATATGATGAGAGATCAATGATGATCTAGATGATACATAGAAGAATACTTGTGCTGATAAATTATGTTGAGAGAATACCTTCCTAGTTAAGAGGGAGTGTTGATGTAATTGTAACTTCGGAATGTATTCATCCGTATTTCTTATGTATTGTAACCCGATGTTTATTCTGGGATGTATTGTAATGTATTTGAGTCATGTCATACCCCGATGTTTATTCCAGGAAGTTTCTATAATGAGAAAGTCATGTCAAGTCATTGTGGGTAACCCTCTTATTGGTCAAGGGTTAAAGTCCCCACATTTGTGGGGCCCTTGGGTTATTAGACTATCCTAGTGAAGTTGACCCTAGGTGAGTCATTGTAAGTCGAGGCAATAGTCCCCACCATTTTGTTACCCTCCTATTGGCTGGAGGAGGCAAAGTCCCCACAAGTGGTGGGGCACTAGGGTTATTAGACACTCCTAGAGATGTCGGCTCTAGTAAGTAATTGTTAAGTGAGGCCGGCATTTTGGAGTGGGTTCCAAGTGAATGAAAGAATATAAATAGAGAGTGAGAGCCTCTCTATTTATCATACTCATACACACAGTCACTGATTGGGGTTAATGAGTGAGAGAGGAGAAACTCTCTTAGTATGAGAGAGAGAGACTGCTGCTGTCAGGAGATCATCTTACTGTTTTTCGGTTTTACCTTTGGTGCTGATTCTATCTCTGAGGAAGTTGCGGGGTTTTCTCCTTTATGGTTTCCCCGAGGAAAATTATTTGTGTCTCTTGTCTCTTGTGTTGTGCTTGTGTTTTATTGCTGTGCATGTTATTCTCTTAGTTAAATATCCTAAGATCATAATGGTAGCTTGAATGATAAAAATATAACATATCCATGATGAACAAGACTCAAATTTGGACACAACTACTAGACATACATTGTAGATCTATGTCATTATGAATCAAACTTTAGAATAGCCACAAGACATATATTATGGATCTATGCAATGACTCAATCACTCCATCGCAACCTGGGGAAATGAATAATACAAGTAATTACTCTAAGGGTCTTCATCTGAACCCACAAAAGGTACAATTCCATCCATGTGAATAAATTTTTTAATGACGAACATGGACTTATCCACTTGATTACTGGTCAGTGTGATATATCGTTAACAAGCACAAGGGAAATCGCCATTAATGTTAAGGACTCCCAAGGTACCTTAGTACACTCCTTGAATGTGAATTAATGAATTGAAGTCGAACATTCAAAGGACATTCCAAGCAAAGACCAATAATGTAAGCCTATTGTTGGAAGCGAGGTAACCTGCCATTGAGGCATGCATCCCCAAGGTACTAATTTAATTTATAGTTCTAACCCTTGGATAATGTGTGGAAGTCGACAAGGATAGAACCGTCAAAGGATGGCCATAATATTCCCCCCTTCATCGACACAAAATAGGATAGAAAATTATTTTTTAAGTGGAGATTATATGGTGGAATGTCTTCAGGACTAAATCAAAGATGACCGACATAAAGGAAGTTAAGGTAAATATAAAGGATGATTAGGATGGTAGACCTTTATTGAACATTTATAGTACAAAACATGACCTATTAGCATTGGCTTAATGAGACTGGGACCACTATATGATGCAATAGGAGACCAATATATTCTTTGAAAAACTCAAAAGGATAACATGACTCATGAAAGCGGATCGATTCAAAAACAAGCCAATGAAATTGAGGGAAGTACTAAATTCATGTTCAAGGATGATAACTTGCTTCAATACAAACTTAGACACATTTTTTTTCCAAATTCCCCATCATGAATGATGAGTGCCTCTTTGATTTTTAACGAGACAGAAGAGGGTAAAAAACACTCGATGTATCTCATCATGGATGAGTCCAATATCACATGTTTTACAAACCTAAGAAAGGAGGGATCACTACAACAAAAACCTGTGATTAGCATCTCTTTTAGCTTGCTTTTTAGAGTCCATGATCACTTTTAGTGTATTTTTCATCATTTTTTGGACGCTTTTCCACGGGATGGTGCTTTTAATGGTGTCATTTGGGTCCCTTTTTAAAATTTGGTGCTATTTTGGATGCTAATTAGCATCCTAATTATTGTCCCAATTAGCATCCCAATTAGCCTCCCAATTAGCATACCAATTAGCAACCAAATTAGCATCCCTTTTAGCATCCCTTTTTAAAAGTTGACGCTATTTTAGATGCTAATTAGCATCCCAATTAATGTCCTAGTTAGCATCCCAATTATCATCCCAATTAGCATCCAAATTAACATCCCAATTAGCATCTAAATTAACATCCCAATTAGTGTCCAAAAAAAATCCCATATAATGCTAAGAATAACCTCCAAAAAACGTCTTGAATAGCATAGCACCATATATTAATCCAGGGTTAGCGAAAGGAATTGTGCCATGAATTTCAATAAGAAAACATCTAACATAGGTCAAATTATAGAGCTGGGAATTGTGCCAAGAAAAAATCCAACATAGTGCCAAGTATAGATCCAGGTATAGTGCCTAGAATAATGCCAAAAATATCGAAAGGAACTGCGCTAGGAATTGCACTAGGTTTAGAGATAGGAATTGTGTTCAGAAAATGTCTGACATAACATCAGATATATCAATGTCAATGTCAATGGTCATAATTCATGTGATATTACTTTTGGATCTTGATTTATCATAGTGGAACCTAAATGATTGTAATCATGGCACTTTTAGATCTTGATTAATCCTAATGAGGGGTAAATTACCTTAATGACACCTGAATTGCTCTAATGGAATTTGGGTGTCCCTGACAACATTTAATATACCCTAATGGCATCTGAATGGCCCTAACAACATTATGATGATGCATTATGATAATTATGATGGAGCGTATGGATATGATTTGATAAGTATAATACTATATCATTAATTCTTGTGAGGTAGTAGGGTTCCTTGCTCATTATTATCGCAATTATATTGATGATGACTACGACAACGACAATGATGTTGATTTATTGTATGATGATGATGAGGATGTGGCTGTCAATGATGATTATGCTTGTGGTATCAATTTTGGATCCTAATTGATTCTAATGGAACCTAAATGTCTGTAACGACATCTAAAAATCCTATTATCATCGAAATGACTGTAACGACATATAAATGACATTAACAATTGCATGACATTAATCCTAATTTCGATGAGTGATTAAGAACACTAATGGAATATGAGTGACCATAATGATAATGATGACAATGATTTTGTTGTTGATGTACTTAATTATGCTAATGATTATGATCAAGATGATGTTTATGTACCATATGGCATTGATGATGACGATGATGGTGATGACAACGTCGATGTCCACGATGATGATGCATGTCATAATACTTCTGGATACTACAGGACTTGAGATATTGGAGTTAATAACAAGTAATAGAGGTTGTGAGACATTGGCCATAAAAATATTGTTAGCCATTGGGTTTTACATTAACTGATATGGCCATTGGGTTTAGTAGTTCCCTCACCTACCTACATGCCCCTTGCAGAAAGGTAGTACAATACCACCTATCATGGTGCTACCAAAATTTCACCCTACAAGGTTGTTTTAGACAAACTCCCCATCCATACCCTCATTTTTACCAAGAACATCCATGGCACAAGAGGTGGATATCAATATTAACATTCTCCGGTGCATGCCTTTGTGGGTATTGATCTTCATTCCTTACCATGAAAATCTACATTCTAACTGTAAACCCAAAATTCAATAAATTACCTGTTTAAAAATGATTTATGGGTTTTAAACATGAATGCCAGGAGAGCCCACAATGGCTCCCTGAAAATTCATTCATTCTTCACAACAACCAAGACAACAAGCTGGATGGCTCATTCGTCTCTCAGAATCATAAATGAATTGGCTGTCAATGTGGGATCCGAATTTTTGGTTTTATTTATTTTTCTTAAGAATAAAGACATGAGGACAATGGAGTGGGTTACAGAGAAAAGGAATTCACATTATTATCCATATTCCAAAGATGTTCAAAAATTTAATTGGGTGGATAATCACATATGGGTAAGAATAACATGGAAATAGTTGGCGGATAAAGTGGGGTGGGAGTGGGGCCACATACCCTTTGCTAGGTTTTCATGGTGGTTAAAGATGCCATGCATTTCCCATGAGTATTAGTGGTAAATGTTATGGCTCAATACCTTCAATTTCAACCTCTACATATGGAATGATCCCTAACACAACAGGATTTGAACCCGAAATCCGATTTTAGAATCCGACGTTGACTGACATTTCGCATAGATGTGTCAGATAGCAATAACTGAAAAGAATGCCGATCAAAAAATATTTATAGCACCATCGAATATCCGACATAAAGGCGTCGGATATCCAACCCCTAGAGTGTCGCATATCCGATGGTAGGGTGTCGAATATCTGATGGTAGGGTGTCGGATATCTGATGGTAGGGTGTCGGATAACCAATGGTTTGTAAACCCAATAGTGTCGGATCTCTGATCCCTGAGTGTCGGAGATCCAACGGGATGTATAGGTTTTAAAAGAAAATGTTTGGTTTACATGATTTTAAATTTATGGTCCCATATTTTCAACGGTAACTATGTTCAAGGTGTCGAATATCTGATGCATGGCCATTATAAATATAAATTGTTTTAAACATTTTGAAATGTTTGTTGTAGAAGTGACGAACGATTTGTGAAAATTATTTGTTCCTCGATGGACGTTTTCAGGAATTGTTTTATTCTTCAACGGGTGGTTGTGGGAATTTGTTTTCATCGATACACAGTTTGCTGGGAAATTTTTATTCTTTGACTTCTCTCCGTTTGAAAAAATGTTGATGCATGGAACTTGATTATTTAAGACAACCAGTTATATTTATTAACGAAGTTTGTAACAAAATGTCAAATAGATTAAATATTTCGGATCCAAACGAAGACAACTGACAATTTCTTGCTAGCCTATGGGATGCAACGAAACGAAGGGGTGATGGAAAATGTTATTGTCTGTGTACTCAGTGTAGGGGATTTAAGAGGAGAAGAATATTGATCTCAACAGCCAAAAAACATTGCAGGGAACATGGACACGCTGAGGGGGGGGAACGAATATCGTCCATTTGTTGGTTTAGCATTATAAAGTTTATTATATTCATTTTTTTGGTAATTGTATGTATTATTTTTATTTTTCATATATTAATGTATATCTATTGATGTTTCCATG
>LPNX010613141.1:4292-44106 GCA_001517045.1 Pseudotsuga menziesii
ATTTACATTTCACATGTCATAAAATTCTACCCAAAACAAAATTATATGCTCAAACAAATTTTAAGTGGTCATCTTTTAATTAGTAATAGAAAATTCTGTAAATTTCAAAATATTCAATATAAATATAAAAAATGTACAAAGTTAAAATAAATAAAAAATAAATTAAAAAATATAACTAAACTAAATTTACAATTATTAAAAAAATAGACAATTTAAATTTTATTATAAAGATTCATATAAATAAATAAAATAATATATATATATATATATATATATATATTAAAAGACTAAATATCTTTTTTAGCAGAGCAAACTAAATATGATTATCAAGCATATTCATATAAGTTTGCATTTAAAAGAAATCTGCACTAAAAAATACATTTTAATATTATAAAATAATTTAAAGAAAAAAATCCATGCTTTAATCCGATAAAATAATTACAAATCCAAAAAAAAATCGATGCTTTAATTGGCTAAAATAATTTCAAATCCATAAATAACAGGTGGATGAAGTGTAACTTTGTGGTACATGCAGATTCTCAGAAATCATGATCCCGCCATGTGGACATTTTGGCAGTGTTTTAATCAGTTTCGCTACAGCAAAGTGTTTCCTTTTCGCCCTGTCAACTAATTGCCAAGCAGAATGAGCTTCAATGGAGAAAGGTTGTTTGGAATCTGACCACTCAGCTGATTTTTGAAGAGGTTCAGAGAATTGAGGACTTGTATGGATCCCAATAATGCACGAATAGGACCGTTAAGTGTATCTCAAGCAAGGTATATTTTCGTGAGAGGCCCGCAGGGCAGTGTAATTCCAGCAAGGTTTATCGACAATTGGAACCGATTTCATTCCACTGCCATGGAGAAGAAGCAGATCTCTCCCAGATTTCCTTAATGTTGAACAAAAATTGAAATATTTCATTAACTTGGGAACTAAGCTCTGACAAGGGAAAAGGCCGTTGAGTTACACACACCATATTTGATCGTCAAAGCCACGTCCGTCACTTGTGATCTTTCTGCCCCCTCCATTAACTCGGTTACATCTCTTCATTCACACCGACCAATCGTTTTTAATCTCTCGTCTATACCTATGGAGCCAAAATCCCAAATTGTTTACACTAACAATGCCTACAAACTCGAAATCTCTATTTTTTAATTCGTTAATATTGGTTATGTTTTAATTCATTATTATTTTGGAAATAAATATCCACTCTCTTAATAATAATAATATGTTTACAGTTTAATTGAAGAAAGGTATTAAATGGTTTATTGATCAAATGCTTAGTTGAGAAAAACATTTAAACAAATACAGTCATCACAAGCAAAAACATTTAAACAAAATAATTATCATTACAAAACTAGGCTGAATCATAATTTTAAAACAATAATCCTACTATGTAATAAATTTAGGCTGAATCATAATTCTAAAACAATAATCCTACTATATATAAGTTACTAGAAATTTGAATTTAAATCCAAATAACAAATTTTGAAATATGAAGTAACTTGCCGATTAATTACTGCAAACACACTATGATATTGAAAGATACACAAAACTAGAAAAGCATGGAGTACAAGCAAGAGGTAGTTAGATAATAAAAAAAACTAGAAAAGCATGGAGTAAAACCATACCCTTTGTAATGCAAACACCACTGCCTTCTCTCGTCTGCGGTTTAAAGTGGAAAACCGAGCCTGAACTTGCCTTGGAAAACTGAGCTTCGCTTCTTTCATATCCAGCTGGGACCGATTAACTCTGCCATCAAAAGTGTGCAACAAGTGATCCAATGCAAACTCTAATCTGAGCTAGAGCAAGCTCTAAACTAAATTAAAAATTTTAAAATATTAACTAAAACCCTCAAGTATTTCAACTTTAATAATATAAAAACACTCAAAATTATTTACCAAAAGAAATACAATTATACAATTATTATGAAAAAAATTACATCTCTTTCTCATAAAATTCCATACAAAATACAATTCAAAAAATTAATTACTTACTTTAAATTAATATTAAAAAATAAACTAATAATATTAATAATATGTTTACAATTTGAATAAACTAATAAAGAAAGTCTAAATAGTTTATTGATCAAATGTTTCAAATAGTTAAGAAAAAACATTTAAACAAATACAGTTATCACAAACAAAAACATTTAAACAAAATACTGCCATAACAAAATGGTTAATGTTTTCTAATAAATTTAAGGACTTGAAGAAATTACTATAATTATAAAACTAATAATTTTTTCCAATAAATTTAAGCTGAAATCATTATTATAAAATGATTTTATTATATAGAAGTTTTAGTTGTCAGAATTTAAATTTGAATTAGTTGTTAAAATTTAAATTTGAATGTAAATATATAGTTGCCAGAAATCAACAAAGCAAATATAAAATATAAAGTAATCTAATAAATAATACATTAATCACTGCATACACACCAGAAATGTGAAAACTAAGATATTGAATGATGTTTACAATAATTAAGACATAATTAGATGCACAAAACTAGAAAAACATGGAATAGAATCATACCCTTTGTAATGGAAAAAACACTTTTTTTCATCCTCTGTTGTTTATAGTGGAAAATTGAGCCTGAAACTTGGATAATCACACAGCAAACCTTGCCTTGAAATCCAGAACTCCACATGCTTCTTTCATATCCAACTGGGACTGATCACAATCAACTTTCCAAGGTCTAAACTAAATCAAAAACTTTAAATTATTAACTAAGAAAAACATAGTCTATAATTATGTATGGTGGCTACTTCAATTAAAAATCAATTGATGAAGAAAAACAAAACAAAAATGAAAAGTGCTTTAATAAGAGATGCTTTAATAAGAGAGAGAGTCAGCTAAGTAAATTTCTTAGCTAAAGAAATTAATAAACTTAAAATTTCTATTAAAAAACATAGTCTATAAAAACGCTTACATAAAAAATAAAACAATCTATCAAATTTAATTTGATTTAATAATTAAATACAATTTTAAAATAAAATCTATATAAAAACTAGAAATTTGATTTAATAGTTAAATACAATTTTAAAATCAAATCTATATAAAAACTAGTTACCATCTAGTTATCAAAGTTTAATTTGATCTACCAATTTTATTCATTCTATTTTATTCATTCTTCATATAGAAGAAATTAGAAAAACCATAATTTAATATACTTATATTACATAATTTTATAAAATAAAAATTAAATTAAATTTAAGAATAAATAAAATAATATTAAATTACTGAAAATAATACTAAAATAATATTAAAATAACAAAATAAAAAATTTAAAAATATATAAAATAATATTAAATTATTTTAATAACAATAATACTAAAAGATAAACTCTAAAATCAATGCAACTACTATAGCATTAGGAAATCCCAAAAAATAAAAAGCATGGTGGAGCGCAGGCACAGAGCCGGTCCACTTTCACTTTCACTTAAAGCAGGCGAGGGCTTATGACCTACCCGAATATTCTACCCGATGGAACTGCTCCTTGAAAAGGTTTCCAGAATCTTTCACGACTGTTCCATTTCCATTTCCATCAGTGGAGGTAGTCTTTCATGTATGCAAACCGAACACTTCTTCACTTATTAGAAGATTAAATAGTGATTAAATTGTTTTAATGGTGATGATACTGGTAATTATATTAGAAGAGGAATTAAACATTATAAAAAAAAAAAATAAACCTTAAAATTACATTGTGAAGTAAGTAGTCAGGAAATAAAAATTGAAAAAACAAAATAAAATAAAAACTATTTTACATCAGCAACCAATTGTTATACACTATAAAACTTTATAAAGAAAAAAATAAACGATAAAATTACTGCAATTATGATAATATTAAAAATAAAAAACAAAACCTAAGAGAAAAATCCTAAAATCACTGTACCTATCATATCTAAAATGTACCTATTATTTCCAAAATAAAATTAAAATTATTGTTACACCATCAAACTATTGCTATACATAAAATCTGTGACGGAAACCTTACCACGAAGATGACGGCACCATATACCAAAAATTCGTCCATATTGCCCAGACTTTCTCATACGAATAGCCATTAATTACTGCACAAATCACAAACGAAATAACAGATCTGAACCCCACTAATATTAACAAAGTGTTTTCGAAAGCAATATAACAACAAATCTGAACGCCAACAATAGTAACAAGTGCAATCAACAGTAACCTAACTGTATTCAAGAAATAGTAGGTAACCTAAGGACGGAAACCGATTAATTACTGCAAGCGTAGAACAAATGTGTGGAGTATGATATTGACTGATGATTATAATAACTAGATTCACAAAATTAGAAAGCCAATGGAAATCATATTCTATTCCATGCAAAAACCCAATGGAAAGAGGTAGTGAAATCATATTCTATGTAACGGAAAAACTACTGCAAATAAAGAGACATACGGTGCCTTCTGTACTCTACGGTTTATAGTGAAAAGCTGCCCATGGAAGTTAGATAAGCACAGAGCCTTCTTGATGTAATGAGAATATTAGGGAAAAAATGATTAATCCCACCGCGGGATTCTCATATAACCCAAACTGACTCCAACTCTCTCCTATTAGAATACCGAAAATATTTACTGTCTCGCTGTCAAAAGAGAATACCGAAAAATATTTACTCTCTACAACACACAACTATTTTCTCATGTAACCATTAAATGTCTGCAGTGAAAATACACAAATATAATGCTAGAAACCTTATACTTTGCTTTGTAGGCCATTGACGGAAACCTTATAAAAAACAAACAAGGAAAAAGATGAGATGCACACCAGTATATATATACATGAAGACACAGTACTAAATGCCCAATACCGTTCTCAGTGAATGTTTGCAAACCATTAGTGGTTAACTAAATCACCAAATTGGAGAAAGTACCATACAAATCCATCCGTTCGAAGATCTGATAACCTGTAATTAAGAATCAACATCTCGCAAACTAATATAAACAAAACTTAAAAATCCAATCCATCGAGTACAGATTTGCAACTTGCCTTGGAATCGTCACTCCACAGGCTTCTTATTTCATATCCAACAGCTGGGACGGATCACAATAACCTCTCCAACTGCAAGCTTTACCGTAGCAATAGCCATGGAAGCCTCTGGGCATCCCCTCCTTCCCGCACATATACAATAACAAACAGATAATAATCACAAACGTTTTCAAGAAACATGAAATAAACCTAACGCACCCTCACCCTCTGATACTATTTCATTAATGAAGTAAATCTAACGAGCCATGTGGAGTAGCAGATCTACCTCCGTGCCTCCTTCCGACACGAGATATGAACATTTTCAAGAAATAACAAGCTGCCCACCAACATGAGATGATGTAAAAAGGCCAAAAACCCTGGGATCCCATTCAATTATAAAAGCATTCTAAATTCACATTGCCTTTTTGCATCAACTATGCCATTACCATACACCGATTACCCAGGTTTTGAAATGCATTTTAATCTCCCCGTCGCCATTCCATCAAATGATTTTGAAATGTTTTTAAATCTACCGGTCACCCATTCCCATTCCCATTAAGAGTTTTTCCTTTGGTAAATTCACATAGGAATTCTGATAAGAATGCCGTTATCATATAACGGTTACTCCGGATTTGAAAGGATTTTTAATCTCCGCTAACATTTGCTTTTTGATCTCCCGCTCTTTGATTGACATTTACTATAATAGTCTGACAGAAGACATTTACTATTGCAAAATAGAGGAGTAACGTGGCTAAATATGGCAAAGGTTTTGATTCCTGGCTGCCACCTTAAATTAGCGTGGATATTTCAAACGTAAATGTGGTGTTCCAAACAGGTTTTTCTCTCCACGGAAGAAATAGATATTTATTCGTCCGCTGACAATGACAACACATATGATAATGTAACATGGAATATCCTTTTTGAAATAACGTGGACTGAAAAAATCTTTGGTTAGATCTTGAAATAAAGTATTATGATTAGTTAGCCTTATTCGTAATAATTGATAAAAGTATTCCAAATACATTAATAAAGTATTATGATTACCTACATGTATTAGAATTATTAAAATTTTGAACTTCAAATAAATTTTATAATTACTTAAACGTATTTCAAATAAAGTATTAAAATGTATGATGATTATAAACATTTTGAATTTTAATTATTTTTATCGTCTTAATAAGCATAATGTGTGATGTTATTAAAATTTTGAATTTTTAATATTATGCTAAATAAATATAATTTATAATTTATTGGAATTTGTTTTTATGTTTGGATTTTTTTTAATATTTTTTTTTCATTCTATATCTATGTTATCATAGGAGGAGAAATTTGGTTATTTTTAATGTTTTTTAAGTATTTGAAAACTAAAATTAAAATTTAATAAAAATATATTAATATTTGTTTTTAGAATTTTAATTTTATATATTTTTTAAAATGAAATTAAATAGTAATTATAAGTAACATTTGGTTACATGTATGAAATTAAGATAAAATGATTTATTGTGCATAATGTGTTGTTGTTGCTGTTAATTTAATTTACTTTAAATGGTTAAAAGCTAGTTAATTATTCAATACTATATATATTTTGTATGACTTGAAGTCTTTTTAACCTATTATATTATAAGTATATAGGTTTTTTCTAACAAAATAATTTAAATGGAGGTCTCACATTATATCATAAAAATCTTTATGATACCCAGGTATCAAAGATAACATTCAAACCCTTCTTATAACAAAATAATTTTACTTGTTAGGGTTAACCGCTTATCAAATGGAAAAGCCAAAGACATTGAAGGTTACCAAGTGGAAATCTTAAAAATTGGAGAGCATGTCCTCATCCCGCACATCCACAGACTCTTTAATCTATCCGCGAAGCAATGGTTTCCTACACCTTGGACTCAAAGCCTCATTATTCCTATTTTCAATAGTGGTGATAAAAATGACCCCTCTAGTTATCACACTATTATGATTAGCCCTCTCTTAGCTAAGTTATATGGTATTATTTTAGAAAAGAAGAACAATAAATGGCTAGAAATGGAAGATACGCAAGCTAAAGGCCAGGTAAGTTTTAGAAGGAGTCATTCAACCATGAACCACCTCGTTACACTTAGGATCATTCCAGAGGAATGATGTAATAATAAGTATGACCTATTTTGTTGTTTTGTGGATTTTATAAAAGCTTTTGATATAGTTCCTAGAAATAACATGTGGAATAGGCTAGGGAAGTTTAAGGTTCCTTTTGAGTTGAGAGTTGTCGCAATAAGGTTATACGAAAAGGTCATTGCCAAGTTTAAGAATAATGAGGAATGGTCAACGGATAGAAATTGTAATATTGGAGTTAAACAGTGTTTCTGCCTCTCCCCTACCCTTTCTGGAATTTACATTGATAAGCTAGAAAAGTGTTTAGAAGAAGCAGGTTACGTCACTGCAATCTTAGTTGGGGTAGAGATCATACTCCTACTTTATGCGAATGATATTATTCTTATGACAAGGCATCCTTCTGATCTCGATAAGCAATTAGTAATTCCTAAATATTTTTCTCTAACATGGGTATGACTGTTAACACCGACAAGACAAAAATCATGATTATAAAATCGATGAAAGACACCTATGAAAATTTTATTTATGATAATAGAAATTTAGAGCAAGTGACTTCTTACAAGTATCTCGGAATTGATATTCATCACAAGCTCAATTGGAACTATAACATTGAGAAAATGATTAATGGAGGGAAAAAAACTTATTTTGGTCTTGAAAATAACTATAAATCAACCAATCTAGTCATGTGGGATAAAACGAAATTCCTCTTTGAAACTTTTTTCATCCCTATTATCTTGTATGGTTGTGAAGTATGGGGGTGCATCATTTGTAGAGAATCTTGGGGGAATATTGAGCAAATCCATAAGCGGTTTTTAACTTATAACCTCGAAATCAAAATCAATATGCCTTATCCTATTCTCTGAATAGAAGTGGGTATTTCCCCCATCAAGAGAATGGCTATGACTAGGTACCTAATGTACAAGCATAAGATAAATAATATGGGAAATGAGAGACTTCCTAAAATTGATTTAAACTCAAGTCAAAACCAACTACGCCTCAAGCGGTGTTGGAGTAAAGATACCATGGCTTGGTTAAACAATTGGTGCATTGATGAAAACAACATTTTGCAGAACATTGATAATGTAAAAAATATTATTACTTCTAAGTTTAAAGAAAAATTATGGTGCGAGGAAAATTTAGTGGTTAAGATAAAATTATCACACTATAAGGAGGTGTTTAATCCTAACTTGGAATATCATAAGTATCTCTCGGTAGTAACTAGCTCATAGAAGAAAATTAATATAGCCAAGATTAGATCGAACTATCATGAAATCCATAGCGAAACAGGGCATTGCTATATTCCTACAACCCCATGGGAGGAAAGAATTTTCCATCTATGTGAGTCTATGAATGTTGATGATGAAAATCAAATTCTCTTAGAGTGCCATTCTTACACCCACATTACATCTGAGTTTCATAGTATTTGCTACAATACAAACTTTTATAACCTCCCGACTTTCCAACACTATAGTGAGCTTGGAAATCCTTTTGGGCATAAGAACAAGATTTTAAAGTAAACCAAGCATTATCCTTCTTAAGGTCTGATAGACCAAAGTTGGTCTCAGTGGACATTAATCATCATCATCATCATAAAGAAGGATAAACTATGATTAATAATCGTACAACCACAAGTAAAGTGGACACTAAACTTAACCACTTAGTTTTATGGAGATGGATACTTGTTAAACAAAAGATAAACATCAAACTAATTACCATATTTTTATAGATAACATAGACATGAAACTAATTAATATAAATAAAAGACAAATACTATTTAATAAATAAAAAATTTGATATGAAAAAAATGATATCGACTTAATTTATGCTTACTTAAATCTTAATCAAGATGAATTTAAGAATAAGATAGGATGACCCTGAAATGAATCTTGGTTATACACTTGTGACACTCAGCCTAAAGTGCCCAATAAATAGGCTCAGCCAACCACTTAGTTTTGTGGAGATGACTGGTTTTTAAAATAAACATTAAACTAATTACCAAATCATTATAGTTATCCATTTATGGTATAAGATAAGCATTAAACTTATTAATATAAACATAAAAATAATATTATTTAATAATAATAATAATAAAACAAAAAGTGATATTAGCTTAACTGAAACTTATTTATTTAAATCTGAATGAAAATGAATTTAAGCCCTACCATAGCCACAAGCCTATAGGCTTAATAGCAAGATACTAAGACCATGAAATGAATCTTTTTTATACATTTAAAGTCAAATAATATCAAATAATATCTAATAATATATACATGAAGAAAGACTTAATTATATTTGAAGTGTATTTTGGTAAACCTTTTAATTTTACAATTATGGCAAGTGACATTAAGATTAATGTCAAATTAAAGGCAATGTTTAAATATCAACATAACATATTTAATATTTTATTTTTTCTATGGTAGGATTGAAGATTTCGTTCATTTACAAAAGTAAGTTGTAATACCCCTTGTTAAAAAGTTAAATCACTCATATGAACATGTAAATAGTGGTAAATATCATTTATAAAGTTTATGACATTAAGTTATAATGGAAATAATTTATTCTTTAATAATTTTAATAAAATTATTGTATGGTTATGAAAAGCCTTGCCATGAATTGACAGAATTTTTATTTAAGTCAATTGTTTATTTTTTACTCATCTCTACGGGGATAACTGGCCAATGTGGGGAGTTCATTACTCACAAGAAATTCCTAGGAAACTAAAAGGCATGCCCATGGAAGAAAAAAATTGCTCATGAAAGAAGAGATTTTAGGCTCTAGAAAGATTGAGCTACTAGACTCATAAATAAAGAATTATTGGACCTCTCAAGATCTGCTATTTGAGATTTCAATATCTGAAAGAAATTAGGGATCTCATGGTCTGGAATTTATTTGAGCTTTTAGGATTTTTTCAGTAACTATCCCTCACTATTAGTGGCACTTCAAGATGAAACGTTCATCACATTAAGTTTGAGTTATGGGTAACGGGGTGGACTCTGATAGGTGTATTTGACTCTGAGGTCCTAAGGTTAGGTTGAACATGGATTCTCTAAACATAATACCAATTTACCCCCTTATTTACAAACGAGTTTATGTCTTGTTAATGGACTAAACTTAGTACTGTATATTGTTATTTAAATTTTCTTACAGATGAGTTATCATCTTGTTAATCAACCATGATTTAGTTAATTAACTATCGAAGTTGCACATTGTCATTTAAATATAGATGAATTCCTCTGTATTCTATGATTAAAATCCATACATTGTTTTTGTTTGTTAATTTCTATTTTACCAATACTAAGAATGGATTCGATAAAACATGAAAGAATCTGAATTAAGTATAATGTATAGGTAGTACTGTTGTATTGTTCATACTTAGAATAGGAAACAAGTAGAACTTAAAAGAATATGAACCTCAGCTACTCATTTCTTAAGGAATTTCTTAATGGTAATCATGTAACTATTGGAATTTATTACCGGTAATATGAATAGAAGTATAGTGTAACTATACAAGTAAAAAAAATAACCATATCTTATAGGTAAATAAATGTATTTTTTCTTTACCGTAAAGACCATGAATTAACTTAATTATATTGTATTCCCTAAAAGAATCCAATAATCAATTCGATAAGATTTATATGATACTCCTCATATTTGGAATTGAAAACCAAGAAATGGAATTCCTACCAAGAATCAAATCTAAGAAGGTTTATAAACCTAAGAGTAGAAAATATCCAAAGCTATAAACATTTTAACAACAAAATACAACATATTTAATCCATGCTTAACCCATGAATGAACTAAAAACCCCTACGGGTGTGGTCTATCTTATTTGATTCATTGAATAGAATAATTAAGACTAATCTCGGATGATATAGTTGATTAAATCAATGATTGAATAAGACTCAGAGCTAGCCATAAAAAGAATTACTATGGTAGGATTTTCTTATTGTAATATATACATAGATATTCTGATAAATATTCCTAGAAACATAGTTTTGTTGGGGAAATTATTCCTATGGATGGGGTGAGACCACCAACATGTCAAGGTCTATAGATAGAGATATAAGGTTTTAAAAGTATAATAATTAAGAAAAAGCTCAAGGGTTAGGAGGGTGTGTACCTTAAAAAGAGAAGGTTGATCCAAGCCTCTCTGCAAGTCGTCCTCTTGCTCTCCAATCACAAAACCACTTCAAGACCTTCCTCAAACCAATTATTTGACTACTTATAAAAGATTGATATTCAAAAGAACATAAAACAATGATCTCATAAACATCAACATATAATCAAAACTGAGAAGTACATTACATTGTAATCATTTGGAAAGGTAAGAATATCAAGTCTTTTATTAATTGAATGAAGCAAGTACATAACACACCTCCTCATCAATCAAGAGAACTCATGAAATATTCAATTATGAGTCTTGTGCTTCTCTTGTCCAATAATCCCAGCCTCCAAGCTCTACATAAGGTGTAGATGACAACTAGGGCACAAGCTGTAAGGGGGATGAGAGTCCAAATTTTTCCAACATAACATTACTATAGACCAAGTCCCATTCATGGTCCCATATCCCTCCCTTATAGAAAACGAAAAGATAGGGTCGAGGAGGATGCCATTACAATCAACGAAGAGGTTCCATCACCACCCAAACCACTCAGTTTTCAAGATTATATATATATATATATATATATATATATATATATATATATTGATTATTTTTAAGTTACAGACTAGCGAAGCACTAGAAACAAGTGTATGCAAGGTAAAAAATGATAGTGGACCAAGTGCAAGGGGCGTTTTTGGGAAAAAATTCCATTTTAGGTATTTTTAGGGGTTTTCTGGAGGTGTTTTGGTCTCCAAACATGTTCACCATCTTCCTAACTATTGAACGAACCATGAAATAGGTAAGGGAATCCTACTAAAGTCCCAAATGTGGATATCCCATCCATCAAATTCCCATTGGGTGAGCGACAATAAGTTCATGAAGTGTCATCATGCAAGTGGCATCATGCGACCAACACATGTAAGTGTCATCACAGAGGGAGAACTACAAATTTTGGCTATAACAGATGCCCCCTAATGCATGAGTTCATAAGGTAATATGATGGCTGAAATACACTATAAACAATAAACAATTGGTTCATGGAGTCAAAGAAAGTGGAAAAACCAATATCATAGGCTCAAATGAGGCACCTAAAAGAGAGGAAAATGTCAGAAAATCGGATCTCTAGGACATACATGTCCATGTACAAATGATATCCATAAAGAAACAAGGTGTATTCAAAATGTCTATAATTAATGTAACTATCATGGCTGCACAAAATACAATGTGGCACCATGGGAAATAGATATGACTCATGGACACAAATGAACAACGTGGATCCATGCTCAATAACTGGTCATAGCCATAAGAACACAAGGTGGATCTATGTATCAGGAGGTTTCATATGAGATGTGATAAGGTCTTGTGCAAATCGGACAATAGAAAAATATGAGGATGCTACTATTTGCCCAAGGTATTCAATTCAAACCACCCAAAGGTATGAATCCTAACCATATGAATAGAGGAGTTGAAGTCAAACATGGGGGATACCATTTGATCACTAGTCATTGATGTAAAGCATTAACAAATGTGAGGGAACCCACCAATAATGAAAATGGTCCCCAAGGCACCTAGTACATTCTAACATATGTGAATAGATGGTATTGAAGACAAACACCTAAAGAATCCATTGAGTGGGACACATTAAGATATTCCTCTACCCAATAGCGATGAAAACTACATTTATGATCGCAATCCCTAAGGTACTATTGAAAAATATAAATTTCATTCCTATAGAAAGATGAGTTGAAGTCGATGGAAAGATACCTATTGGGAGGGAGGAATCAAGGCATCCTCCATCATCCAACACGAGGAAAATGAAGGACTGATTTGTTTTGGAGTTAGGACAAAGTTTTTCAAAGCAAATTGTTGAAATCATAATCAAATGGACTGATACTAGGGAGTGACCAGTATATAAGATTAAGTAAACTACAAAATGCATGAAGCATGTTTTATACTCGGATAATGATCATGACACAAAAGTGGCTCGGGTCAGTTTTATAGCTCAGAATGACACATCTCTACCTGTGACCACTTTCCCATGATTCTATCGCATGTTGACACTTCCATGATGTGTAACATCCCCAGTTTTGACCCCGTTTGCATGATGTATATAATGTAATTAATCATGGTGAGGAGCTAAAGGCAAAAGGCCCACCATCGATTTGGTTGTGTATGTTTCGGCAATGGGGGATAGTTGCCGATGGTATATCGTGTTGTCCAACACATTATGGTTGGCATCATGTAAACACGCACATCAATTAAAATAAACCACAACTAGCTACGGCAGTGCAACGTTGAATAAAAAGGGCATGGTTCCAAAGGATAAGGGTGGGGGATGTCAAACCTTGGTCTATGGGGGAAAAACCCATGTGTTGCCACCTTGTTTTGTTTTGCCATCTTCCCTTGTTAACCTCTTTAATTTTTTGTGGAGTAGTTGAGGCAGTTATGGCTGCTGGTGGTTGGGGCAGTTATTGTTTGGGGAGTGGGGTGGCAGGACTGTCAGTCCCTTGCCCACACGCCCACTCCACCCACGCCTGCATTCACTCCACTCTCCCACTGCTACGCATCCTCACGGTGGTCTGTTCATTCCTTGATTCTGTCTGTTCATCCGCGCGTGCATAGGGAGGTCGGTTCGTTCCTCCTGTTGGTCTGCTCACTCTCACGCAGAGGAAAACGATCTGTTTTCATCCTCACGCAGGCCGTTGGTCGAGCTCCCCATTGCGCGTTACCTCCATGGCCTGTTCATTCCTCACGTTGGTCATTCATCCGCGCGCATGAGTGGAGTTGTTCACTCTCACACAGGAGTGGAAGTCTTGCTCATCCTCACGCACAGGCAGTGATTCTGCTGGGTCTCACGCAGCCAGGAGAGGAGCTGCTTATCAGTTTTCATTCACGTTTTTCCACAGAGTGGAATCGGGTATGTTTTCCCCTGTGTTATGGTTGCTGATGCGTTTTGGGACTGTCGTATTCCCCATACCGTGAGCCGTGTTGTTGTTGCATTTTGAGGCTGCTACGGACTATTTGGAGTTTGTCTTCTCCCCTGTTTTGGGACTGTGTATAGCAGTCATCGTTTTCATTGTGAGTGTGTGACTGTTGGTTGCCACATTCGTTGGCTGAGTTTCCCATGGCTATGCTGGGAATGTTGTTTATTATCCATTGTGGACTGTGGATTGTTGTCATCATTTCATTGTGTGTTGTGGCTACGGAAGTACCCTGGTTTTGGGTTGCAGCTGAGTTGTTTTGGCCACGTTAGGGCCAAGAACAACTCTGGGTCGCCTTGTGGGCTTGAGTTGTGTGTGTTATCTTCTGTTTGGGACTATCCTCGGTTGTCTTTGCCTTCTTCGCATGTTTGTGAAGGGATTGTTTGGCTGTGGGTATGCAGTGGTTGGTCTTCGGACTGTGCTGGCTTGGCCGGTTGTTGATGGCCTGATAAACCCAGCTGTGCTGGTTGCTGATTGTGTCCCCTGGCTATGTGTAAGCCTGCATTGACCCTTATCCTTGGAGGAATCATGCCCGGCTTGGGGGTGGCAGTGTTGCTGAGAGATTGATGAGCACGCTGGCCTATGGTTGGGTGGAACGTTGCAGCGACGTAGCTAGTTGCGGGATTCTTCATCAAAAGATAAGTGCCACTAGTTATCTCATCTCTGCAAGTGATCTACTATTTCAGGAATCATGATGGACATGTAAATGCTGGAAATGTATATGTATTGCTTCCGCTGTATATTGATGTCATAGGAATTATGAATCCCTGTATGATTGAAGAATTATGCATCTGCTTGTATGTCTTAGCATCCCGGTTATGCATCATGTTAAGCTTTTAATTTTCAGCATTAATGGATTGTATATGTTCATGGGGCTGTTTGCCCATATTTGGTGTGTCGGTCGAGTCCTCCTCGCCGGTTTAAGGGATGGGGACGTGACAGAATGGTATCAGAGCCAAGGTTGCAACAATGGGCCTCTATGGGCCATGAAGGATGCAGTGACAGAGGGTAGAATTACCTTCTATGTTCAGCAGAATAGCATCAATCAGGAAATTTGATGACATTGGATGAATGGAAAAATTCAAAAAAAATTCTAAGTATTTGAACAGTGGTCCAGTCGGAACACTTAGTGGTTCAGACTTCCGCCATAGCGAAAGGGTTAGTGGAAGAGACTTCCACTGTAGCGGAAGAGCTAGCAGAACCGCGCCCGACAGAGGATATTCGGAGGGAAAATTTGGAAAATCGCCTAAGTATTCGAAGTTCGTCGGAAGAATTTAGTCTATCGGGCATCCGCCATTGCGGATGGAGAAACAGTTAGGCGTCCGAGGGGTAAGTTCCCCGACTGCCGACGCCGCAAGAAAGTTAGAAAAATTTTCTAAGTATGGAAGGTCACCGGCCATCGGAACAAGAAAGTCTTGGTGCATCCGCCGTTGCGGAAGACAAAGACACTAGTCTTCCGAAGTGAAAATCCCGCCAATCGGAAGGAGATAGCATTTCATGTTCCGCCATTGCGGAAGCCAAAGGCGCTAAGTCTTCCGACGAGAAGGACCGCCGGCGCCGCAAGGAAGTTGAAAAAACAATTTCGAAGTAAATAGCCGCCAATCGAAAGAAATAGTGGTTCCGCGAGCTGCCATTGCGGAAACCAAAACCACTAGCCTTCCGATGTAAAAGGACCGTCGACGCCGGAGTTCAAAATTCTTCTAAGTAAACAACCGTCGATCGGAAGAGGTTAGCATTGGAGTGCCGCCATTGCAGGAGGCAAAGGCACTAGCCTGCCGATGAGAAAAGACCACCGATCAGAGGAAGATTGAAGGCGGGGTTCTGTCATTGTGGCTGCGGAAGAGATTAAGTCTCCGACCCCGCGGAAGAGTTTAGCGTTTCAGAGTCCACCGTTGCAGCTGTCGAAAGGAATAAACCACCGATGCAGCAATGGATCCGATTGCCGACGGAGGAAAAAAAAATTGGAAAATTTGGCCAAGTGTTGAAGAACATTGGCGAGGGATAGTTGTTGGGCCACCGCCATTGCGGAGGATGGGAACGCTAAGTCTTCTGACAGGAAAGACTGCCAACGTCATGAAAGCAGGTTTAAAATTTTCCTAAGGAAGAAAGACATCGACCAATCGGAAGAAAGAAGTTCTTCGTGCATCCGCTGTTGCGGAAGACAAAGTCATTAGCCGGCCGATGAGGAAGACAGCCGATGCCGCAAGAGAAGTTAAAACTGTTCTAAGTAAGTGTTGATTGGAAGAAGTTAGTGCTTGGCATGCCGCCATTGCGGAAGCCAAAGGCACTAAGCTTCCGATGTGGAAAGAGCGCCGACGCCGGAAGTTAAAAATTTCTCTAAGGCCGAAATCAGAAGAAGAAAGTGTTTTGTGAGCCGCCGTTGCGGAAGCGAAAGTCATTAATTTGCCGATGGGAAAAGATCACCGATGCCGATCAGGTTGGGTCACCGATCGGGCGAAGAATGAAGTTGTTGGGCCGCCGTTGCGGCTGCGGATGAATTTGTTCCGCCGATGAGAAGGAAGATTGAAAATTCGTTAAGTATAAGGTCATCGGAAGAAGAAAGTTGTTCGTCTGCTGCCGTTGCGGAAGTCTAAAGAACTAGACTTCCGATGAGAGAGGACTTTCGGTGCCGTTCGCTGGAAACCATCGAAAAAATTTAGTGGTTCTAGTCGCCAACGTAGCGAGAGAAATAGTGGTTCGGCTCACCGAAGCGGTGGAGAAGTTAGCCATTTGAGGCCCGAAACTGCGGGAGAAGTTAGCCATTTGAGGTTCAATTCTACGGAAGGATTAGTGGTTTTGGGAGCCGATGAACTACGGAATATTAGTTGAAATGAGGCCCAAAACGGTGGAAGGAGTAGCTTTTTTGACAGCCAATACGTCGGATGGATAGATGAAGTGAGAGCCGATTCTGCAAAGGAAAAATTGAGTTCTTCAAAGGGGATTTCTTAGTGGTTTTCAATGGGATTTCCAACAGATTTCGACTGCCTTCCGGTGGGATTTTCAGCTGTTTTCAGTGGTTTACAGGTGGCTGAAGTTGGCTGAAGATGGCACCCAGTCCAAAATGCAGTGGTGTAATAAAAATGCAAATATTTGGTGAAAGTCTTCATTCTTAGAAGTGGTGTGGTTTTCACACCCGAGGTCGGAATGAATCATGTGAATAGGCATTGGAAAGCTTATCCAGTATGGAACAAGGATAAGTGACCAGAATCTAAGCATGAAGCAGCAAAGTGCTAATGATGTCCGCTACTATCAAATGGAAAATCTGGACAGTTGCATGCCCAGGGGTATCCAGGACTATGCAGTCAACCAACTGTTGCGTGGAAGAGGAATTCCATGCAAGGATGAGGGATTTGAAAAAGGGAAGTTTTCCTTAAAACCCTATCTTGCTAACTATGTTACATTTCCTAAGTTTTATGCATGAAATGCATGAGGATATGTGTTGTATACATAGGATATTAAAGATTATATATCTATAATAAGCCACTAATGATAGTTATTTCCTTGATGTTGGCATTAGTGGAAAAACCAATGATGACATGGACCCAGATGAATATGTTGCCGATGCTGATGAATGAGACCAGCAACCCTATGAGGAAAGGGATAAGGCAATAAGTCCAGGATAAAAGTTGGTGAGCAAATTCAGCAATCTCCTGCAAAGGACCAACCAAATTGGTCACGGCAAGGGTGTAAGTAAGACCCATGCAGGTAAGAGTTTGCTTATGACAAATTCCATGGATTGGTAAAGGTGAGAGACCTCATACCATGAGAATCTTGGAATATAGAAAGGTGGCATGCCTATATATGTTGATGACGTTGATTATAGTAATGCATCCTATATGAAGTGGACATGGTTAGGCCATGCATGGTATGATGAATGCATTGAGATGAATGCATGCGATATTATGAATGACTAATGACTGAAATGATGAATTAATGATAATTCTGGAACTGTTTCAAAGGTTGTTATGAATGCAGGATAGTCATGATCAACTGACTGCCAGAAATGCTCTATGGAAGAGCAAGGTGGTATGAATGATACGCTTGTGAAGTAAGGAGTATCTAAACCTTTCATCTAATTGCATGAATGCTGTGACTATACCTTGCAATGTTAGTATGATAATGATTGCATGAAGTAAATGAGCTTTGATAAACACTGATGTGACTAACAGCTGGAAGTATTTGAATTTTTATAAATTCTGAAAATGCTTCAATGATGGTTGTAGCAATGAAAAGGTTATATGCATCCAGCCTTACCAAGTGTTTGGTTGATTGAAGCTCATGTTTCAGGTAGATTATTTCGAGCATGGCAGTGAGAGGTAAGATCCTGACCAATGCCAGAATCTACCATGTAAAAAAGCTTATTAAATTTGAATTGTGAATTTCAAATTTAAGAAATTTCTGACAACTACTAGTCACCACTGGCTTGCATAAGCTTGTGTTTGGATGTTTGAAGCTTATGTTTCAGGTATATTATTTCGAGCATGGCAGTGAGAGGTAAGATCCTGACCAATGCCAGAATCTACCATATGATATGCATAATAGGTTGTTAAAATTTGAATTGTGAATTTCGGATTTAAGAAATTACTAATTACTAACAACTACTAGCCACTATTGGCTTGCATAAGACTGTGTTTGGTTGATTGAAGCTCAGGTTTCAGGTAGATTATTTCAAGCATGGCAGTGTGAGGTAAGACCCTGACCAATGCCAGAATCTACCATATAAAAGAGCCAAACCTTATGAGAAGAGTCTCATGGTTGTGAAAATAGCTGGTATGCATAATGGGTTGTTAAATTTGAATTGTGGATTTCGGATTTAAGAATTGCTGACGACTACTAATCATTGTTGGCTTGTATGAGATTGTGTCAGGAGGGACGCATGGTAAGTGGGTATGCATGTTATGTTAGTAAGCATGAAATTGTAATGGGCATAGTAGTGCTGCTTACAAGAGACCCATAATTGAGCAAGTCAATTTCTGTAGTAGACAAAATTGCAAATTCTATTTGAATTTGAATACTAATGTATTGCTTGGTTATGGAACAATCAATTTGGATTGTATTATCAGGTAATGATTGAATGTTTGGCTATTTGATGAATGTGTTAGGGATACACACTGCAGGAAGACCATGTGTGATGGCCTGCAGAAGCCAAACTTCCTAGGAAGGTTTTCCCTTATCTTGGAAATGGGTTTTGGGTGAAACGCCATTGGACATTTTGAAAATGTCTCATCTGCACTGCATGTTTGGTGATAACATGAGTGAGATGGTATAAATTATGTCAGTAATACATGTGTGAATATGAAATGTAAAAGGAGTTGGGATGGCAAACTGAGGGACTGTTAACTCAGGGAAGGAGCCTCCATTCCTCCTTAACAAAGGCATACTGCGACGGCAAATGGATAAGTGTTTTGTGACCCTTGCTATAAATATGCATGTTTAATTATTAAATTCCATATGCAGAACATGTTTGATTTTATTTCCATGATGACCAATCGCTTTAGTATGAATAGGGCCTACATGGCACACACCAGGAAGGGGTGCACACTTTTCCGATGTTGAGTCATGAAAAGGGTTTTCAATATTGATTACACCCTAGGGAGTGGACGCACTCCTGGTGTCTCAATACTTGATAGTGAATGGTATGAAATATGATTACCATTTTAGAGCAATAACGCTGATGAGTTTGCTTGTATTGCTTGTATTGCTTGTGATTGGCAGGTAAAAAGGTAAAGGTAAAGGTGAAAGGTAAATAGTTGTTGTGAGGGGTTGCGGAGTAAGGGGTATTGTTGAAATAAGTGTACTATTGGCATAAGTGTATGTGTTATTGCTAACATGAGTGTATGTTGGGCTGTGATATGCCTGGGGATCCATAGTAGATCCTAGACTTAGAAATGGTCATGTTAAAGTTCCAAGCCCAGTTGACATGAGGATGTACTGGCTGGACATTAATTATTTGATGTTGTGGGGAAGCCGGCGTGCTAACCTAACATCTAAGTCCATAGGCAATCCCAAGGCTTGCAAAGCGAAGCAGGATCCTGTGGATGGACGAGGAAGCGCACAATACAGATAAGTATTGGATTATTTTGCTTATGAAAATACATGTGTATATGATTTGGTTATGATGTTTTAAGCTCTTGTTCTAGAGATACAACTGATGTGAATAAAACTAAACATATGAATTTATTCAATGTTTGGATATAGGTATCGCTGGAAGCGAGGACTATGAGAGCATCCTAGGGGTGCATGTGGACATGTGACTATCCTGGAAAGCTCGAAATGAGTGGTAATGAAAAAGGTGCTAGTAAGATGAGGGAGTCCTAGCAATTGAGACAAACCATATGGAGAGACTCCATGGTTTAGAGGTCTAGAAGGGACCGAAGACACTAAGTGTCATGACCAAGAAGGATTGGTCCAGCATTCACGGTGAAGTGAAAGAGGCTGAGAGCATGAAAAGCCACTGCGATGGTGTGGGTTCCAGGATGGAACAAAATAAAGAGGGAAAAACTCTTACTGCTCTCTCTTGCCTTTTGATTATATATATATGTTTATGCATGGTGAAAACAAAGGATTGTTGAATGCATGTATGACTGAAAATGGAATGTGTGTTTTTGCTGAAGGTAAATTGTGAATGCTGGAATAGTTAATTCCCTACCCAGGAATGGACATGAATGAGCTCATGTGCCTATTGGGAAGGCATGGAAGATATGAAAGCCTCATTGATGAGACTTGGACTGTCATGCCAATTGGGTAATTAACTGACTAATTTTAATGTTTATATTATGCTTGGTCTGATAGAATTTCAATGGTGCATTGCACAGGTGAGAAAGGTGAAACTAGGTGGTGCCCATTGATCATGGCAGCAGATCAAAAGTTGCTGGACTTAGATGGAAGTCTCCTTCAAGTGATTTCCAAGACCCAAGAGAATCTTGGGGAGATGCTCAAGATACAGAGGAGGCAGAGTGAAATGAACCACCAGATTTTGCAAGACTCTATTGGTTTGCAAAGGGAGGTGAAAAGCCTTCTGGGAGCAATCAGCAAAGGAAAGGAAGGTGGATCAGCAATGGGACAATTGTCCAAGCGACCCGATAAGAAATGGTCCAGGCATGAAGTCTCAAGGGAAATTGAGCAGGTAAAGATGAAGCAGCCAGTGAGATGCTGGAGATGCGGAGGACATCATTTATGCCGGGACTGCCCAATGAGGGAACATGATGAAGGAAATAGCTGCAAAGTCCCTAGACTTCGAGATCAGCTGGAAGTTGAGAACCAGCAGGAGAATTCCATGGAAGCCGAGGGGCTTGGTCTTGAATGTTCAAGGTAAATGGTTGGACGTGGGACAGATCTGCAATTTTGAAATTTTGATGTGCAATTGTATATGTATTGTATATAGGTAATGGAACACCGAGGACAGTGTTATTCCAAGGGGGAGGGGAATGTAACATCCTCGGTTTTGACCCCATTTGCATGATGTATATAATGTAATTAATCGTGGTGAGGAACTAAAGGCAAAATCCCCACCATCGATTTGGTTGTGTATGTTTCGACAATGGGGGATAGTTTCCGATGGTATATCATGCTGTCCGGCACATTATGGTTGACATCATGTAAACATGCACATCAATTAAAATAAACCACAACCAGCTACGGTAATGCAATGTTGAATAAAAAGGGCATGGTTCCAAAGGATAAGGGTGGGGGATGTCAAACCTTGGTCTATGGGGGAAAAACCCATGTGTTGCCACCTTGTTTTGTTTTGCCATCTTCCCTTGTCAACCTCTTTAATGTTTTGTGGAGTAGTTGAGGCAGTTATGGCTGCTGGTGGTTGGGGCAGTTATTGTTTGGGGAGTGGGGTGGCAGGACTGCCAGTCCTTTTCCCACACCCCCACTCCACCCATGCCTACATTCACTCCACTCTCCCACTGCTACACATCCTCACGGTGGTCTGTTCATTCCTCAATTCTGTCTGTTCATCCGCGCATGCATAGGGAGGTCGGTTCGTTCCTCCTGTTGGTCTGCTTACTCTCACGCAGAGGAAAACGGTCTGTTTTCATCCTCACGTAGGCCGTTGGTCGAGCTCCCCACTGCGCGTTACCTCCATGGCCTGTTCATTCCTCACGTTGGTCGTTCATCCGCGCGCATGAGTGGAGCTATTCACTCTCACGCAGGAGCGGAAGTCTTGCTCATCCTCACGCACAGGCAGTGATTCTGCTGGGTCTCACGCAACCAAGAGAGGATCTGCTTATCAGTGGTCATTCACGTTTTTCCACAGAGTGGAATCAGGTATGTTTTCCCCTGTGTTGTGGTTGCTGATACGTTTTGGGACTGTCGTATTCCCCATACCGTGAGTTGTGTTGTTGTTGCACTTTGAGGCTGCTATGGATTGTTTGGAGTTTGTCTTCTCCCCTGTTTTGGGACTGTGTATAGCAGTCATCGTTTTCATTGTGAGTTTGTGACTATTGGTTGCCACATTCGTTGGCTGAGTTTCCCATGGCTATGCTGGGAATGCTATTTATTATCCATTGTGGACTGTGGATTGTTGTCATTGTTTCATTGTGTGTTGTGGCTGTGAAAGTACCCTAGTTTTGGGTTGTAGCTGAGTTGTTTTGGCCACGTTAGGTCCAAGAACAACTCTGGGTCGCCTTGTGGGATTGAGCTGTGTGTGTTATCTTCTATTTGGGACTGTCCTTGGTTGTCTTTGCCTTCTTCACAAGGCTGTGAAGGGATTTTTTGGCTGCAGGTATGCAGTGGTTGGTCTTCGAACTGTGCTGGCTTGGCCGGTTGTTGATGGCCTGATAAACCCAGTTGTGATGGTTGCTGATTGTGTCCCCTGGCTATGTGTAATCCTACATTGACCCTTATCCTTGGAGGAACCATGCCCAGCTCGGGGGTGGCAGTGTTGTTGAGAGATTGATGAACACACTAGCCTATGGTTGGGTGAAACGTTGCAGCGATGTAGCTAGTTGCAGGATTCTTCATCAAAAGATAAGTGCCGCTGGTTATCTCATCTCTGCAAGTGATCTACTATTTCAGGAATCATGATGGACATGTAAATGCTGGAAATGTATATGTATTGCTTCCGCTGTATATTGATGGCATAGGAATTATGAACCCCTGTATGATTGAAGAATTATGCATCTACTTATATGTCTTAGCATCCCGGTTATGCATCATGTTAAGCTTTTAATTTTCAGCATTAATGGATTGTATATGTTCATGGGGCTGTTTTCCCGTATTTGGTGTGTCAGTCACGTCCTCCTCACCAGTTTAAGGGATGGGGACGTGACATGATGACACTTCATGAAAGTCATAGAAAGTCACTGAAAAAACACCTAACTTAGAAGTCCCATATATTGAGTTCTGTAACTCCGTTTGACCTCATCTCTGCACAATTGGAAAGGTATTTCTATTAAAACTTTCTAAAAGACACCAAAGTATGAAAATGCCTAGAAGTACCCTAAAAATGAGCTTTTTGATGTGTATGTGAGTTTCCTTAAGGAGACCCGCATACGAACCTGAGTTGATATATATAATAGTCGCGTATGCCTTAAATACATGACTTTCTACATTGCAACCCGCGTATACCTCCTCATGTACACGACTGTTGTTTCTGCAACCTGTGTATGCCTCCTGAAAATGTCAAAAAAATACGTATTTTGAAATTCAAGTAGCTTGGGTAGTTATGCAACTGACTCCTTCAGTTGTAACTACTTTTTCTTCGACCCTAACTCTTCATTAAGCATATGAATAGAGGTAGGGAGGTCCATGAGAGGAGACTTAAATCTTTGCATCATTATGCTAGAGGAATTGGGACTCTCTTTTCCCACACCTTTTCCCTAGTGATCATCCCCTTGTGTTGCAGAGCTTGGAGACTGAGTTCCTTGGAGAAGAGAAGCAGCAGAACTAGATCAAGGTTTCGTGAGGTGCCGAACTTGAAGAGAAGGCATACTTGTACTTGTTTTCAAAATTAATAAAGATGTGATGTCCTTCTTCTTCCCAAATCAATGTGTCTTGTATATTGAATCTCTAATTGTGATTATATGATGTTATTTATCAGATTATGTTTTCATGTTTCATTGAATATAATCTCTTTTCATATAGTCTATTTGGTTTGAGGAAGGTATAACTTGTTTTGTAGGTCTCTTGGAGCAAGAGAAGCAAGAAGAGGATTGAAGGGCTGCTTGGATCAACCTTTTTTTGGCTAAGGTATGAACCATTATAATATCTAAAACTTGCTTATATATACTTGCAGAACCATTTGCTTCCACCTTTCAACCCTAGTACGTTGGTGTCCTCTTAAACCCTAGCCATAGGAAACTTTCCTTTACAACAGAACTGGTGACTCTGTTGGGGATCGCCTTCTCTATTTGGAGTTTATTTGTCTTTCTTTCAGCTTTTTGTAAAGTTTTAGGTCTTTCTTACAAGTTAGGAACACCTTTTGAGTTTCTTGGAACACCTTTCCTGCCTTCCTAGGTCATTTTTTTATCCTTTTTGTGCCTTTTGTCATCCATACGCAACTTTTAGGCTAAACAATCACGTGTCTGTGTTGTATACGCGACTTGAACTATCTGCAACCCATGTGTCATACGTGACCTGCCTTAAGGAAACCCACGTATGCACCTGAATTTGTGTTCTTTCATCATTTTTTAGGGTTTTTGGGTGATTTGAGGGCTTTTGTAGGGTCTTCAAGGGTCCTTTACATGTGCATGACTCCTGAGAGGTTGTTTTATCTCTGTTAAGTTGTATATCTTGTAATTCTCTTTCAATTCTTTGAACTTGTTTTTGTTGCCTTCCCCCCCACCTCCTTCTTTGGCTTGACCTTATTGGACAAGGTATTGAGCAACCTCTGTTTGTAGGTTTAGATTGATACTTGGGACTTCTTGATTTTTTTTATGTCAATCTTATTTCTCAGTCTCTTCATTCCAAATTTTTTGGCTTGTTTACTTTTGTGAGCCTTCCTTCCAAGAAAGGTTATATCCAACTTTAGAGAAACCTAGTGTTTCTTTGTGGGGTGTAGAGTAGTTGTCTATTTTCTTTGCTTACATTACTTGCTTGCATTAGTTGATAGGTTGTTTTTCTTTTGCATTCATAAAAGAAAAATTAAAAAAACACATGTTTGCTTTATATGCATGTAGATTAGTTTGTTAGTCTAGATTGCATGGCATATCATTGTTTTTGAAAAATAAAAAATAAAAAGAATTTGTTCTTTTGTGGCTTTCAAGTTTCTATTTGAAAAAGAAAGAGAATAGTTTTAGCTTTTTGCATTTCATTTCTCTTTGCTTAGTCATTTTCTTTCAACTTTGAGTCAAAACACCACATAAGTTTCACGCCATTTACCCTCTGACTAAAACATCCCTTAAAATAAACGAAATAATTTAAAGATTATTAGTTAGTTTTAATTTATAGGGTCATACACCAACTAGCTCAGGCTAGACTTGTGGATTAGGGAGTTTTAACTCTCCACAAGTATTAAATTTCAGACGTAGTTGGCCAATCACTAGGTAAACCCTTTTCTATGTTGATTGTATCTGTAAACCCTTTTCTATGTTGATTGTATCTGGGAAGCTCCTCTCAAACGGGATTTAAGCACGGGGCCGCGTGCAGACTTGGACTGAGGAGATAACCCTCTGATTCCTTGTCAAAGCATAGACCAAGGTTTTTGCGCATCTGGGGATTTTATCTTAGACAGGGTTTTGGACTTTGCTACCCTACCCATGCATACAAACCAGGCTTGCGACTGTCCCACCAGTCTGTCAATATAGTTAAGGTAGCCTTTAATCTCTTTGACATCTAGGGTTCATACACAGGTACACCGGAAGGGTATTTCTGGTTGACCTTGGATGGGCTTGGAAGGTAACCCCGGTAGAAGGTGTGGGAGGGCGGTGGGTGATTCCTCCTCTTATGCTAAGAACATCAACAGGGATTCCAAGTAACTGTCCATCAGCTTTCTTTTGGAAAGTGTATCTTATACGTGTTTGTCTGTTTGGCTTTAGGAATTTTTTAGTGAGTGTTGTGTTGTTTGTTTGTACTTAGTCTTCCTTCAGGTGTGTGCTTAGTACTTTTGGTTTACTATTGACCTCATACTTTGTCTCCTTGTTTGAAACTATGTCGAACACCCCTTTGAACACCAACCAAGAGATCCCCAAGCTGGGAACTCCTTGCACTATTCCTCTCATGGGGAATGTGTTCCCTTGATGGCCACCTTGAGTCTACCTAGATTCACCCTAGGGCTACTGGTGTGATTGTTTTCCACTCCAAATGTCTTGAATGCTCCTGGTGCTTGTCAAGTAAGCTCCTTATATCAAGGGCATCAAAACACTACTTCCCCTTCACCTATAGTTTATTATCCTACTCCTTCTACCTCATGCGGTGAAAGTACTGATACTGGTAACCGACAGTGTAAAAGGAGTAAATAAAGGAGGAATAGGAAGAAGGCACATAAGAAAGGGGGCACTCATTCAACCTCTGTAAGTCAATTTGAACCTCGTCACTCAGCCTCTACAGTTCATGCTAAGGGAACCCGTTCAACCTCTGATGTTCAAGTTGAACCTCCCCATCCAATCTCTGCAAGTCATGTTGGATCCATCCACCCAGCCTCTGAAGTTCATGCTGGGGGAACATACTTAACTGTTGCAAAGCATGTTGATCCTAACCATTCAGCCTCTATGTTTCATGATGGGGGAAAAATCTTAGCCTCTGTAGGTCATGCTAAGAGAAAACAGTCATCCATTGCTAGTCATGTTGACACCGTTGAGAAAACTAGTCGTTCGAAGTGCAAACTTAAGCTCCCTTGTAATCTATTGGAGGGAGATCATCTTACTCACCAGTTCCCTACTATTGTAGAGGTACGAAGAGTGTGGTCCAAGAATCAAGAATCTCCTTCTCCTGAACAACCTATAGTTTCTCAACAACCTAATCAACCTTTGGTTGATCAAGTGGTCGAAGCAATCTCAGCTTTGGTCGATCCCACTCTTCTTCTAGAGAGTGATCCTGATGTGATTGAACCAATGTCATCTTTGGTCAATCCCACTCTCGCTTCAAAGAGTGACTTTCATGAAGCGGTTGAATCGAATTCATTGTCGATCAATCCCACTATTCCTTTGGAGAGTGAAGTTTCTTCTAGTCACATTTTCGTCACTGCCAGTTCAGAACTGACTGAACAAGGGGGCACTGAACTCACTTCATATCAACCCCCACCAAGCTCTCGGATTTATTCCTTTGAAGTTGGGATAGCCTAGTTGAGCTACACCTTCCTTCTAATGCACCTTTCTAGATAAAGGTCAAAGTTGAACCATACACGATTGTTCATTGTATTGTTGATGAAGGAGCCTCAGTTAGTATTTTGTCTGCTCGTGCTTGGCGAGGCATGGGATCTCCCAGCCTTATGTCAATTGCTAGTTAGTTACTGGTGTTTGATAGAAGAACTTGTATAGCCTTGGTAATTCTTCCTCAACACCTGTTACTTTCGGTGGGAAGACCGTCTTAGTTGACTTCACGGGGATAGAAGACCCCTTGGACTTCAATATGCTCCTCAGATGTGATTATGTCTATTTCATGTAAGCTATGGTGTCAACAATTTTTCATGTGATGTACATTAATCATGGTGAAGAAATTTTCACTATCGATCAGTTGGATTTTCTTGATCCATCTCCTGACCCAACTAAAAACCAGATTTTTCCTTTATTGATTCCCAGTGTAGACACTACCCCACCACAGGTGAGCTATGTGGCCTCATGTCCTTTGCGTTCAATTACTACTAAGAAGCAGCCTCTGTTTTCATGCTTACCTTCTCGGGAATTGGTCCAGCAGTTGACCAGGTGAGTCATCCTATACAGACTATGGAGCCTGCTCTCCACTCCGTTGATCCATTTGAAAGTTTAGACATGTCTCCTATCTTGGATGATCTCCATCCTTTGGATGAAGTCTTCCTAGAGTCTTTGATATAGTTTGACCTTCTTTTGGATGTTGGTTAAGATGTGACTAAGTATAACCCTAATTTGCCTAGTAAGCCTGGCCTTTCTTTTTATGTTGGTCTTGGTGAGTCTTTTGACTCTTTCTTTGAACAGCAAGTCAGTGATCCTGATGAGTTTGATTTTTCTTATGAATTTTTCAACTCTTGTGATACTGAGTTTGTTCCTGCAAACTCTATATCCCTTGTTGATTTTTGCTTTCTTTTTGAGTTTGATATTACTGATTATAAACCCTCGATCCTTGGTGCTATAGAATATTCTTTGGTCGAATCTGTCTTGACTTTACCTTTTGTATAAGATAGCATAGTCACATCTATTTCCACCAAAGTGACCTGCATCGGATATTTTATTCTGAATATGATTCTGATGTTGTTTTTTCTTGGATATAGGATTTTTAGTTGGATTCACAACTGTTTGCTAGCCTTGTCTTGTTGTTCAAGCTGTAACTGCAATTGCATGTGCCCTACTCATGCTTATGAACCTGATGTCGGCTTCCATGCTTTTAGCTTGTTGTATAAGCCCTCATCTTTGTTCTCATCGTCGCTAAGCCTTGTATCATTTTTCCTTTGCAACTTGACACCCATTACCTTGAGGAGACATTACCCGAGTGTATTTACATTGCTCTTGTTCCTTGCATTATGCATAAGTTTGTTCCTCACGCTTGGAACTAGTTTCGCTTGCCCCTGACACTCATCTCCTCTCATTTAGAGAATTCTTTATGCTCTCCTTCGAGATCGTTAAAAATAGTAAGGAGGCCACAAGTTGACTTTTTCAGACTCGTTAAAACTTCACGGGAAAGATATTGAGTTTCTTTAGGCCTAGGTCTGACTCCTCAAAATAGACTTGACTTCCAAGTAAACTTGTCCATTTAGGCTCGTTAAGAATATGTGAATGGGCATCCACATTGGTGGTAGGTTATCGCTTTCTTGGACCATGTGGAATAATATGAGAAAGGAACACTCTCTTTTCTTCGAAATTGAGAAGAGTATTCTCAGGCATAGGTTTATCACTTTTTCGTACGTGAGGGACTAAACTTATGGAAAAAGAACCCCTGATATGAGCTTAGTTTTCTCTTTTTCATGCTCTAGACCTAAACATGAAAAATATTTCAAGTGTACTTTATGTCTTTGCCATGCTCGTTAAACCCTAAAGATCAAATCATCAAGTTTATTGTTGTAAGCCCCATTCCTCGTAATCAAATGGATCTTTCCAAGTGATTTTTCCTTCCTTCACACTTGTAAAACTCAGGCTATATGCTGCTTTTGAAGGAGCATTGTGTAGCTGGTAATTTAACCTTTTTTGGACCTTCTGACTAAGTATGAAAAAGGTGTGCCTTACTTCTTCGGAAGCTAAGAGAGTTCTGCTGTGGTTTGTTTTATAATTTTTCAGCCTCAGGAGACTAAATTGGACAAAAAGGACCCCCCTAGAGTCTTCTTTGGAGTTTTCAGACTCTCTAAACTATGAAAACAGCGTCAAGCATGTACTAGTTCAGGCTCGTAAAATCCATGAATTAGTGCTTTATCAAGCATTCTTCTATCTTTTCTTCAATCTTGCCAAAAATGAAGATGGTCCTCAGTTTTCTTTCTTTGACTCCTTAAACCTTTACAAGAAAGAGGGGAAGGGAAGTTCATTCACATGTTTTTTACATCATGGTAGCAAGTCTTGTTTCCTTGAACAAAGCACCGGTTTTGAGTCTATCAATAGTTGGGTCCTAGTATTTTGACCTTATCCCGATACTGAGTTTCTTACTCCTCCATTTGGTCTCTTTTCCAATTATATGGGGAATTTGTCAGTGTCTCCTACATTGCAGATTTGTGGCGTTGGTTATTTCATGTCAAAAGCTACCTAAGTCACTTTTTGTGTCGTGCTCACTATTCAAGGATTAAACCTTTTGTGGCCATTCTACAGTTTCCTTGACCTTTTTTGTCGGTGAATCCATGGTATAATTTCATTATATCATGTCTTCAGCATTTCTTGTCATGAAATTTAGTACCAATTTGAGATCCAATTAGTCTCTAACTTACCTCGTGTTGGATAATGAAGGATGCCTTAATGCCTTCCTTCCAACGGATCTCTTCCTATCAACTGCAACACATCTTTCTCGGGGGATGAGATTTAGAGTTTTGTAATAGTACCTTAGGGATTGCAGTCATCAATGGCAATTCCCTTCGCTATTGGGTGGTGGGAATACCTTAATGTCTCATACTCAATGGATTCTTCAAGTGTTTGACTTCAAGTCCTTGTATTCACACTTGTTAGAATGTACTAGGTGCCTTGGGGACCATTTTCATTAATGGTGGTTTCCCTCATGTTTGTTAATGGTTCTTATCATTGACCGGTAATCAAATGGGTTCCTCCATGTTCGACTTCAACTCCTTTATTCGCATGGTTAGGATTCGTACCTTTTTGGGCGGTTTGGATTGAAGACCTTGGGCCTACAGTAGCTTCATCATATTTTTCTATTGCCCAAGCTGCACAAGACCTTGTCGCACTTCATATGACTTTTTGCTGAGACATAGATCCACCTTGTATTTTTGTGACTATGATCGATTGTTGAGCATGGATCCACCTTGTTCATTTGTGGCCATGACACATTTAGATTTGATATGGCACCTTTTTTCATATTGAGTGACCATGATATTTTCATCAGTTATACAGATGTTGGATCCGCCTATATATTTATGGCGATGTTTGGTATATGGACTTGTATGTCCCAGAGATCAGTTTTTTTCTGACATTTATCTCTCTTTTAGGTACCTTTGTTTGAGACTTTCGATCTTGGATTCTCTGCTCTCTCCATACTCAGTTGTTTCCTTTATAATGTATTTCGACTATCATCTTCCCCTCTAACCTAATACATTAGGGAGCATCTGTTATAGCTCAAAATGACACATCTTTTCTTGTGACCACTTTCCCATGATTCTGTCGCATGTCGACACTTCCATGACGACACTTCATGAAAGTCACTGAAAAAACACCTAACTTGGAGGACCCATATCTTGAGTTCTATAATTTCGTTTGACCTCATCTCTACACCGCTGGAAAGGTATTTCTGTTAAAACTTTCCAGAAGACACCAAAGTCTGAAAATGCCCACAAGTACCATAAAAATGATCTTTTTGATGTGTACGCATGTTTCCTTAAGGAAACCCATGTAGGTACATGAGTTTATATATATAATAGTCATGTACACCTTAAATACATGACTTTCTACATTGAAACCCATGTATACCTTGTCGTGTACACGACTGTTGTTTCTGCAACCCATGCACGCCTCCTAAAAATGTCAAAAAAATATGTATTTTGAAATTTGGGTAGTTTGGGTAGTTATGCAACTGACTCCTTCAATTGTAACTACTTTTTCTTCGACCCTAACTCTTCATTAATCATATAAATAGAGGTAGGGTGGTCCATGAGAGGAGACTTGAATATTTGCATCATTATGCTGGAGGAATTGGGACTCTCTTTTCCCACACCTTTTCCCTAGTGATCATCCCCTTGTGTTGCAGATCTTGGAGGCTGAGTTCCTTGGAGAAGAGAAACAGCAGAACCAGATCAAGGCTTCATGAGGTGCCAAACTTGAAGAGAAGGTATACTTGTACTTTTTTTCAAAATTAATAAAGATGATGTCCTTCTTCTTCCAAAATCAACGTGTCTTGTATATTGAATCTCTAATTGTGATTATATGATGTTATTTATCATATTATGTTTTCATGTTTAAATGAATATAGTCTCTTTTCATATAGTCTATTTGGTTTGATGAAGTTATAACTTGTTTTGCAGGTCTCTTGGAGCAAGAGGAGCAAGAAGAGGATTGAAGGGCTGCTTGGATCAACCTTCATTTGGCTAAGGTATGAACCATTCTAATATCTGAAAATTCCTTATATATACTTACAGAACCATTTTCATCCGCCTTTCAACCCCATTACATTGATGGCCTCTTAAACCCTCTCCACAGGACACTTTCCTTTACAACAGTCGGTTATTGAAAACACACTATACAATGAAGACTTAATTGAACCTATATCAACAATGAAACTTCCAGTGATAAAAATATCAATAACATACATTAATATGACCTGCAATGAATCACCTAAATGCTTCAAATATACATTAGGATCATAATTTCATCTTTCAAATCCTTGTAATAGAAGAAAGTTGTCCATCTTGACATACCAATCCCTAAGGGCTTACCTGAGTCCATACAGAGACTTCTTCAACCTACAAACAAGTGATGGATCATGAATAAAACCTTCATGCTACTGCATATAAATCTCCTCATGAAGGTCACCATGAATAGAAACACTCTTTACATCCATGTGGTGCACCTCCCATTGCTTAGATATAGCAATGGAAAAAACTATCCTGATAGAGTCCATGTTTGCAACTGGTGCAAATGTCTCTGTATAGTCCACTCCTTGGAATTAAGAGAAGCCTTTGGAAACCAATCTGTACTTTCACTTGATATAAGAACCATTAGCATCCACTTTATTCCTATAGAATGACTTATATTGCACTAGTTTCCTCTTGGAAGGTAGAGGAACCAATTCCCAAGTTTCATTGTCTTGCAAAGATTTGAACACTTCTTACCTGGTTGTTTTCCATCTTGGTTCATGTGATGCTTCGGAATATCAATTAGGATTAGATACAAGCATCATGAAGCACCTCTCTGTAATATTTGAACTACAAACAGATAATGCATTGTGAACTTGAGATCTAGTCTTCCTAGAATCTAATGGATCTCCAACAAGATCACTAGCTTCTTGTATGGTTTTCCTAGCCCACTTTGGTATTATCGGAGATTCATTATTTGCATGCATGTCATGATATTCATCCTCAATATCAAAATCAGAAAAATCATAGCAATCATTACATGCATCATCATTGATTGGAGGGTGTGAGCAATCCCCCTTGACTAGTTTGATCTCCTACATGGACTCTTCTTCGAATTGTACACTTCTTTCAATAATTTTTTTCTAAGATGAGGGATAAAAGAGCTTGTATATCTTTTCATATTCATCATATCCAACCATAATGGACTACTTTATTTTATTTTTCAAGTCCTTTCTATTCTCAGGAGGAATTGTAGCCCAAGCCTTTGAGCCAAAAACCCTAAAATTAGAAACATTGGGCTTTTGACCACTCCAAGACTCAAATGGAGTTTTCTCTTCTAATGATTTTTGTGTAACTATGTTCTAAACATATGTATCACAATTGATGGCTTCATCCCATAGCTTAGGATGTTAATATTTTTAAAATTTGTTATACCAAAACAAAATTATCTCTAAAAGAATAACAAGCACAATAGAACAGAAGAGAACACAAAGATTTATCCTAGGAAACCATCTTGGGGAAGAAAAATCAACAAAATCTACTCTATATATACTTCAACCAAGTACAGTGTTATACCCAAAGAATAAGACTAGAATGATTCCTCTCCTCAAGATGGAATGTTCCTTCTCTCTCTAGCGCAAGTGCTTTTGTATTCTACTTGTCCAAATGAGGTAGGAGCCTCTCTTATTTATACTAATTAGCTGAGAGGCATAATAACCCAATAGTTCTAAATTATCCTTGATGCCAAGGCCAACATGAATTTGGAGACTCAAAGATACATTTTAATAATAGTTTTGTGGGTACTAATGACCCGAGTTACAATGGAGGTTTTACCTCAAGTATTTACATGACAAAATACATCAATGAAATCCCTAATCAAAGGAACAACATATCTAGAAGGAGTAATAACAATAATATTACAAAATAGAATATCTTTCATAGTGACATTTCTTTAACACTCCCTCTTAACAAGGAAGGTATTCTATAACACAACAACAAATCTGTACGACTGTCTAGTGAATATATATGTCATAGGAAGTTTTATCAACATCATCATCATCCGTGGAATATCATCATCATGCACATCTCTATCATCCGTTATCATCTCGAGCATCGTCATCTCTTGAATCATCTCAAGCATCATCATCTCTGACATAATATCGAGCATCATCGTCCTTGGCATCATCCCTAGCATCATGTTGAGCGTCATCATCTTTGGAATCATCTCAATCATCATCATCTCTATAATCATATCGAGCATCATCATCTCTGGCACAATATCAAGTATCATCTATGGCATCAGTATATAAATATTGAGCTAAATCACCCACATCATAATCTAATGCTAGGACATCATCATCTGCAAGTTAATGCAAGACCACTCTCCATAATAGATTACTATAATTCATAGGACTATCCTCACTCGGTAAGAGATAGTATCACTTTCAACAAGAGAGTGTTCTTGTCCACAGGACCATCCTCAAACATGGTATTGTCGTTTGGAACTGAATGCAGTTCTCATTCGCAACTTAATGGAATACCACTCAACATATGAGACTACTATCGTCCATGTCCATAGGACCATCCTCATCCCATAAGTGCTAGGACCACTCTCAACAAGAGAGTGTTCTTGTCTGGAGGACCATCCTCAAAGAGGATACTATCGTCTGCAACTGAATGCATATCTTGTCCACAAATGAATGCAGGACCTCTCAACATATGAGAGTACTATCATCTGTAGTACCATCCTTAAATAGTAAGATTTAGGACCACTCTCAACAAGAGAGTGTTCATACCCGCGGGACCATCCTACAAATGAATGTAGGAGAAATATCCATAAGGGAGTACTATTGTCTGTAGGACCATCCTCGACCAGTAAGAGATAGGAACAATCTCAACAAGAGAGTGTTCTTGTCCACAAGACCATCCTACAAATGGATGTAGAACCACTCTCCATAAGAGATTACTATCATCTGTAGGACCATCCTTAGTCGGTAAGATCTAGGACCACTCTCAACAAGAGAGTGTTCTTGTCTTCAAGACCATCCTCAAGGAGGATACTATCATCTGCAAGTGAATGTCAGACCTCATCAACTGCAAGATACTAAGACCATGAAATGAATCTGTGCAAGATACTAAGACCATGAAAGGAGGATACTGTCATCTGCAAGATACTAAGACCATGAAATTAATCTCTTTTATACATTTAAAGTCCAAAATATCAAATAATATCTAAATGCATATAGACATAATTATGAAAAGTTTCTTCCTTTAAAAAAAAAAATCTTGAACATTAGCTTTTAAAACCTAATTGTTTTTGATAGATGTGTATAAGATAAATAATAAAATTTACCATTATTTAAATGAATTTTTCTTAGAGTAAGACTTTTAAAAATGAAGAAAAATTACTTGACGATAAAAAGATTTACACTTACTAACTTTTACTTTTCATTTTAGTAATCAAATCAATCCACCCCACAAATAAAGAGTTTCATACATAAATTTAACAAAATTCGAATTCTAAAATTTTTCAAAATTATATATAATTAGAAAAATGTTATTAAAAACTATATAAATTCATATTATATAAAAGATTTATGTTTTCATTTAAGAAAATAATTTTTCAAAAAATTATCTTCTTACCCATAATTTTAGCAACAAATATTGATAAACATATTATTTTATTTAAACAAATTTATTAAGAATGTTATTTACACGTACATATATACTATTTTCAAAGAAATGTGTAAAAAAATATTTTCATAACTGTTGAAAAAATAATTTTATCCTTTATTATTAAAAAAATTGAAATGAATTTAATTATTTATACATCATAAACGTAGCATATCTAGAATTAAATTTGTTTTGGACATTCCAATGAATTAATAATGGGTTGGATCACTAAAAACACTCTATTCATATATTTTCCACCAGTTTATATGAGATAAGTTATTTGAAACAACAAATTTTTTTGTCAAAAGCAAAACTAATGACCACAAGCTCGCTACTTTTTTTTTTCTTTTGATAATATGATTTCTTCCACAACTCAAATCATTTATTTGAATGTAGAAAAGCAATCTCAAAAACCATGGGGCACATGAACTATGCAAGTTTGAGAGATGTTATCTCGAGTTCCAAAAATTCAATGCTCAATTCACTAAAAAAACTAGTGAGAAAAAAATGGTAGGGAAAAACATCACCGATTTAGACCTTTCTATATATACCTAAAAGTATCTTTGACCCAAAGTATGATAGATATACTGCATTGCACGTGGCACCATATTAATTTTCTATGCATACTAATAAGCTCACATATATATTAGCAGGTATATTATGTGAGCATTTATGTATATTTGTATTAATGTGTGTGTGTGTGTGTGTGTATATATATATATGTATGTATGTATGTATGTATGTAAATTAGAATAGAAGAAGAAAAATGGGGAACAATGGTATCCTATGTTGACTACATATAGAATAGAATGATAAGCCAAATGCATGGGATGTAATCAAGATGTTTTAACATTATAGATGATGGTAGAGATATAGCTGGTTACGCCATAGTCTAGATGCTTGGAATCGTAAGAAGGAAAAGTATTTTGTAAAATATATTTAGTCAAAAGGAGCAAGGAGCTTGTCCTTCTATGCTTGTTTATTTTGGGGAGTTGAGTTTTTTTTTTTAAGTGGAAGTTATGTTATATATTTTTATGTTATAGTAGTGAAAATGTTGTATATGGATATTTGATTCATAGGTACATCAATATTAGTGCATTCAAGTATGATAGTAGAGTATGATCAATCATTTTTATGGGACCTTCCTTGAACTACTTCTGATTTTGGGAATGTTGGGAACTGAAACTACTAGGTCTACTTGTGTGGATGGTAATTGTTTTGGGAAACAAACAGAATATGCTTTATGGTGGATTTAGATACTGAAATGTAAACTTCACGACTTTATGTAATATTTTTTTTAAATTTTATTTCCATACTCAAGATTATATACTTTCCAGAGTTATCATTTTTTTTGAAAGGGTTGAAGTCCTAATAAAAATACTTTTCTCGTGACTAGATTTGAGATAAGATCCTTGTTTTGATTTTGAGGAATGTAACTTGTTTTCATATATAAAAATAAGATGATTTTGAGGAGTTATACATGAATATTGAGATATTTACTCTATGTGTTCAATAAGATGATCTATAAAAGGGAAGCTTACACATAGCATCTCAATCAAAAAATAAAATATTAAGTAAATAAAAAATTTACAATATCATTATTAAATAATAATTTAGATATTAGGTATTTGAGTACATAATAGAGATTTACATAGTAAACTCTTATAGATCCATTTTAGCTTTGTATCCAAAAGTTAAATTGAATTAAGTGTGACAAGGTTGGGTTGAAATGAAAATTTACCTAAACAAAATTTCATTAGATGAGAATCCTTTTTTTAACAAATGCAATCCATGTTAATATATACATGAAGAAATACTTAATTATATTTGAAGTGTATTTGGGTAAACCTTTTAATTTTACAATTATGGCAAGTGACATTAAGATTAATGTCAAATTAAAGGCAATGTTTAAATATCAACATAACATAATTAATATTTTATTTGTTCTATGGTAGGATTGAAGATTTCATTCATTTACAAAACTAAGTTGTAATACCCCTTGTTAAAAAGTTAAATCACTCATATGAACACGTAAATAGCGGTAAATATCATTTATAAAGTTTATGACATTAAGTTATAATGGAAATAATTTATTTTTTAATAATTTTAATAAAATTAATGTATGGTTATGAAAACCCTTGCCATGAATTGATAGAATTTTTATTTAAGTCAATTGTTTATTTTTTACTCATTACTCACAAGAAATTCTTAGGAAAATAAAAGGCATGCCCATGGAAGAAAAAAATTGCTTATGAAAGAAGAGATTTTAGGCTCTAGAAAGATCGAGCTACCAGACTCATAAATAAAGAATTATTGGACCTCTCAGGATCTGCTATTTGAGCTTTTAGGATCCGAAAGAAATTAGGGATGTCATGGTCTGGAATTTATTTGAGGTTTTAGGATTTGTTCAGTAACTATCCCTCACTATTTGTGGCACTTCAAGATGAAAAGTTCATCACATTAATTTTGAGTTATGGGTAACGAGGTGGACTCTAATAGGTCTATTTGACTCTGAGTTCCTAAGTTTGGGTTGAACACGGATTCTCTAAAAATAATACCAATTTACCCCCTTATTTACAGACGAGTTTATGTCTTGTTAATGGACTAAACTTAGTACTGTATATTGTTATTTAAATTTTCTTACAGATGAGTTATCATCTTGTTAATCAACCATGATTTAGTTAATTAACTGTCGAATTTGCACATTGTCATTTAAATATAGAGGAATTCCTCTATATTCTATGATTAAAATCCATACATTGTTTTCTTTGTTAATTTCTATTTTACCAATACTAAGAATGGATTTGATCAAACATGAAAGAATCTGAATTAAGCATAATGTATAGGTAGTAATGTTGTATTGTTCATAATTAGAATAGGAAATAAGTAGAACTTAAAATAATATGAACTTCAACTACTCATGTATTAAGGAATTTGTTAATGGTAATCATGTAACTACTGGAATTTATTACCGGTAATATAAATAGAAGTATAGTGTAACTATACAAGTAAAACAAATAACCATGTCTTATAAGTAAATAAATGTAATTTTTATTTACCATAAAGACCATGAATTAGCTTAATTATATTATATTCCCTAAAAGAATCCCATAATCAATTTGACAAGATTTATATGATACTCCTCATATTTGGAATTGAAAACCAAGAAATGGAATTCCTCCCAAGAATCAACTCTAAGAAGGTTTATAAACCTAAGAGTAGAAAATATCCAAATATATAAACATTTTAACAACAAAATACAACATATTTAATCCATGCTTAACCCATGAATTAACTAAAAACCCCTACGGGTGTGGTCTATCTTATTTGATTCATTGAATAGAATAATTAAGACTAATTTCAGATGATATAGTTGATTAAATCAATGACTGAATAAGACTCAGAGCTAGCCATAAAAAGAATTACTATGGTAGGATTTTCTTATTGTAATATATTCATAGATATTTTGATAAATATTCCTAGAAACATAGTTTTGTTGGGGAAATTATTCCTATGGATGGGGTGAGACCACCAACATATCAAGGTTTAAAGATAGAGATATAAGGTTTTGAAAGTATAATAATTAAGAAAAATCTCAAGAGTTAGGAGGCTGTGCACCTTAAAAATAGAAGGTTGATCCAAGCCTCTCTGCAAGTCCTCCTCTTGCTCTCCAATCACAAAACCTAGAAAACCACTTAAAGATCTTCCTCAAACCAATTATTTGACTACTTATAAAAGATTGATCTTCGAAAGAACATAAAACAATGATCTCATAAACATCAACATATAATCAAAACTTAGAAGTACATTACACTGTAATCATTTGGAAAGGTAAGAATATCAAGTCTTTTCTTAATTGAATGAAGCAAGTACATAACACACCTCCTCATCAATCAAGACAACTCATGAAATATTCAATTATGAGTCCCGTGCTTCTCTTCTCCAATAATCCCAGCCTCCAAGCTCTGCTTAAGGTGTAGATGACAACTAGGGCACAAGTAAGGGGGATGAGAGTCCAAATTTTTCCAGCATAACATTACTATAGACCAAGTCCCCTTGATGGTCCCATCTCCCTCTCTTAAAAAAAATGAAAAATATAGGGTCAAGGAGGACACAATTACAGTCAAGGAAGAGGTTCGATCACCACCCAAACCACTCAGTTTTCAAGATTATAT
>LPNX010613141.1:45078-61038 GCA_001517045.1 Pseudotsuga menziesii
GAAAATATCCATTTTAGGTCTTTTTAGGGTTTTCTAGAGGTGTTTTGGTCTCCAAACTTGTTCACCATATTTCTAACTATTGAATGAACCATGAAATAGGTAAGGGAATCCTACTAATGTCCCAAATTTGTATATCCCATCCATCAAATTTCCATTGGGTGAGCGACAATAAGTTCATGAAGTGTCATCATGCAAGTGTCGTCATGCGACCACAACATGTAAGTGTCATCATAGAGGGAGAACTACAAATTTTTTCTATAATAGATGCCCCCTAATGTATGAGTTCATAGGGTAATATGATGGTTGAATTACATTATAAACAATAAATGATTGGTTCATGGAGTCAAAAAAATTGGAACAACCAATATCATAGGCTCAAATGAGGTATCTAAAAGAGAGGAAAATGTCAGAAAATCGAATCTCTAGGACATACATGTCCATGTACAAATGATATCCATAAAGAAACAAGGTGTATTCAACATGTCTATAATTAATGTAACTATCATGGCCGCACAAAATACAATGTGGCACCATGGGAAATAGATATGACTCATGGACACAAATGAACAACATGGATCCATGCTTAATAACTGATCAGAGCCAAAAGAACACAAGGTGGATCTATGTATCAGGAGGTGTCATATGAGATGTGACAAGGTCTTGTGCAACTCGGACAATAGAAAAATATGAGGATGCTACTATTGGCCCAAGGTCTTCAATCCAAAGGAATGAATCCTAACCATATGAATAGAGGAGTTGAAGTCAAACATGGGGGATACAATTTGATCACTGGTCATTGATGTAAACCGTTAACAAATGTGAGGGAACCCACCAATAATGAAAATGGTCCCCAAGGTACCTCGTACATTCTAACATATGTGAATAGATGGTCTTGAAGACAAACACCTGAAGAATCCATTGAGTGGGACACATTAAGGTATTCCTCTACCCAATAGCGATGAAAAATACATTTATGATTGCAATCCCTAAGGTACTATTGAAAACTCTAAATTTCATTCCTATAGAAAGATGAGTTGAAGTCAATGAGAAGATACCTATTGGGAGGGAGGCATCAAGGCATCCTCCATCATCCAACACGAGGAAAATCAAGGATTGATTGGTTTTGGAGTTAGGACAAATTTTTTCAAAGAAAATGGTTGAAATCATGATGCAATGGACTGATACTAGGGAGTGACCGGTATATGAGGTTAAGGAAACTACAAAATGGATGAAGCATGTTTTATACTTGGATAATTATCATGACACATTAGTGGCTTGGGTCAATCATTGAAAACAAACTATACAATGAAGACTTATACTTGCAGAACCATTTTCATCCACCTTTAAACCCTAGTACGTTGATTACCTCTTAAACCCTAGCCATAGGAAACTTTCCTTTACAACAGTCAGTCATTGAAAACACACTATACAATGAAGACTTAATTGAACCTATATCAACAATGAAACTTCCAGTGATCAAAATATCAACAACATACATTAATATGACCTGCAATGAATCACCTAAATGCTTCAAATATACATTAGGATCATATTTTCATCTTTCAAATCCTTGTAATAGAAGAAAGTTGTCCATCTTAACATTCCAATCCCTAAGGGCTTGCTTGAGTCCATAGAGAGACTTCTTCAACCTACAAATAAGTGAAGGATCATGAATAAAACCTTCATGCTACTACATATAAATCTCCTCATGAAGGTCACCATGAATAGAAACACTCTTTACATCCATGTGGTGCACCTCCCATTGCTTAGATATAGCAATGGAAAAAACTACCCTGATAGAGTCCATGTTTGCAACTGGTGCAAATGTCTCTGTATTGTCCACTCCTTGGAATTAAAATAAGCCATTGGAAACCAAATTGGCCTTTCACTTGATATAAGAACCATTAGCATCCACTTTTTTCCTATAGAATGACTTACATTGCACTAGTTTCCTCTTGGAAGGTAGAGGAACCAATTCCCAAGTTTCATTGTCTTGCAAAGACTTGAACACTTCTTACCTGGTTGTTTTCCATCTTGGGTCATGTGATGCTTCGGAATATGAATTATGATTAGATATAGGCATCATGAATCACCTCTCTGGAATATTTGAAATACAAATGGATAATGCATTGTGAACTTGAGATCTAGTGTTCCTAGAATCTAATGGATCTCCATCAAGATCACCAGCTTCTTGTATGGTTTTCCTAGACCACTTTGGTCTTATGGGCGATTCATTATTTTCATGCATGTCATGATATTCATCCTCAATATCAGAATCAGAAAAATCATAGCAACAATCATTACTTACATCATCATTGAGTGGAGGGTGTGAGCAATCCCCCTTCACTAGTTCGATCTCCTACATGGGCTCTTCTTCGAACTGTACACTTCTTTCAATGTTTTTTTCTGAGATGAGGGATAAAAGAGCTTGTATCTCTTTTCATATTCAGCATATCCAACCATAATGGACTACTTTATTTGATTTTTCAAGGCCTTTCTATTCTCAGGAGGAATTCTAGCCCAAGCCTTTGAGCCAAAAACCCTAAAATTAGAAGCATTGGGCTTCTGACCACTCCAAGACTCAAATGGAGTTTTCTCTTATAATGATTTGTGTGGAACTATGTTATGAACATATGTATCACAATTGATGGCTTCATCCCATAGCTTAGGATGTTAATATTTTTAAAATTTGTTATACCAAAACAAAATTATCTCTAAAAGAATAACAAGCACAATAGAATAGAAGAGAACACAAAGATTTATCCTAGGAAACCATCTTGGGGAAGAAAAATCAACAAAAAATACTCTATAAATACTTCAACCAAGTACAATGTTATACCCAAAGAATAAGACTAAAATGATTCCTCTACTCAAGATGGAATGTTCCTTCCCTCTCTAGTGCAAGTGCTTGTGTATTCTACTTGTCCAAATGAGGTAGGAGCCTCTCTTATTTATACTAATTAGTTGAGAGGTAAAATAACATAACAATTCTGAATTATCCTTGATTCCAGGGCCAACATGAATTTGGAGACTCAAAAATACATTTTAATAATAGTTTTGTGCATACTAATCACCAGAGTTACAATGGAGGTTTTACCTCAAGTATTTACATGAAAAAATACATCAATGAAATCCCTAATCAGAGGAACAACATATCTAGAAGGAGTAATAACAATAATATTACAAAATAGAATATCTTTCATAGTTACATTTCTTTAGCACTCCCTCTTAACAAGGAAGTTATTCTATAACACAACAATAAATCTATACAACTGTCTAGTGAATATATATGTCATAGGAAGTTTTATCAACATCATCATCATCCACGGAATATTATCATCATGGACATCTCTATCATCTGTTATCATATTGAGCATCATATTCTCTCGAATCATCTCAAGCATCATCATCTTTGATATAATATCGAGCATCATCATCCTTGGCATCATCCCTAGCATCATGTCGAGCATCATCATCTTTGGAATCATCTCGAGCGTCATCATCTCTATAATCATATCGAGCATCATCATCTCTAGCATCATATATGACATCAGTATATAAATATTGAGCTAAATCACCCACATAATAATCTAATGCTAAAACATCATCATCTACAAGTGAATGCAGGACCACTCTCCATAATAGATTACTATAATTCATAGGACCATCCTCACTCGGTAAGTGATAGTACCACGTTCAACAAGAGAGTGTTCTTGTCCGCAGGACCATCCTCAAACAAGATATTTTCATTTGGAACTGAATGTAGATCTCATTCACAAATTAATGCAATACCACTCAACATATGAGACTACTATCGTCCGCATCCACAGGACCATCCTCATCCCATAAGTGCTAGGACCACTCTTAACAAGAGAACGTTCTTGTCTATAGGACCATCATCAAATAGGATACTATCATCTGCGACTGAATGCATATCTCATCCACAAGTGAATGTAGGACCTCTCAAAATATGAGAGTACTATCATCTGCAGGATTATCCTCAAATAGTAAGAGTTAGGACCACTCTCAACAAGAGAGTGTTCTTACCTGCAAGACCATCCTACAAATGAATGTAGGAGCAATCTCCATAAGGGAGTACTATTGTCTGTAGGACCATCCTCGGTTGGTAAGAGATTGGAAAAATATCAACAGCAGAGTGTTCTTGTCCACAATACCATCCTGCAAATGGATGTAGAACCACTCTCCATAAGAGATTACTATCATCTGCAGGACCATCCTCAGTCGGTAAGATCTAGGACCACTCTCAACAAGGGGGTATTCTTGTCTGCAAGACCATCCTCAAGGAGGATACTATCATCTGAAAGTGAATGTCAGACCTCATCAACATGTGTAGGTGTTACAGCTGCAACTATTTGCCAAATTTTCTAAAAATTTTGGACCCTCCTTTTAATTTTATCTTGCCTGGATTTGTTTTGGATTGCTGAACATTGTTGTTCCTCTGCTACAATTTTGGATCTTTTGAGGTTGAATTGAGATAAATTGTTTACCATTTTTCGGAAGTGAATGACTATCTTTTATTTACTTGAACTTGAAGTTTTGGTTTATCGATATTTTCCTTTTTCACTGTCGGAAGGCATTTGAACAATGAATCAGGGTCGTAGTTCTCTACGCAGCCGCCATTGTGGAAGCTAAATGCTGGATGTTCTGACGGTTAGCTCTTATCTCTTCCGATGCTGTGGTTTTTGACTTTGTGATATATTTTTTTCTTTTCACTCTCAAAACAGTTTATGACTTGAAGCGGATCCCTTAGTTTGATTGTTTTCCACCGTTGCGGCTCCTCAGCAGACTAACCATTCGACGTATAATTGTTTCGCTCGCCGATGGTTTGTTCTTGTTTTTGCCGATATGTTTTATTTGCCATGGATCCCTTAGTCTGATTGTTTTCCATCTTTGCGGCCTCTTAGCGAACTAATCATTTGATGTTGTAGTCATTTCGATGTCCGATGCTGCAGTTTTAATGTTTTATTTCGCTGACATTTTATTTTTCCGCGAAACCCTTAGGCTGTATAACTCCCGCCATTGCGGCTGCACAGTACACTATCATTCCGGTGTTTTAGTTGGTTCATCTGCCAATACCTTACTAGTTAGTGGCTCCGCTATCTGATGCATGATTATGATAGCACTTAGTGTTTTGCGTCACCAACATTGTGGAGACCAGATTTTGTCCGTCACCCGCGTTGCGGTTCCTTGACGAACTAATCGCCCAATCCTTAGTTAGTCCACTTGCCGATGAATTTTTCCCATCGAAATTTTTTTCACCGATGTCTATATATAGGATGGGGTCATTATTTTATTGTTTACCCTTGTGAACTCACGCTTGTTGTCCCTGTCGAGTCAAGCTATGCATCCGTGCGTAGCTGTCGGGATTTCATGCGTTTGGGGTGCTACCGTGGAAGTGTTGGACCATCCCGTCGAATGCAAGTCATTTTCCAGGTAGGAAAACCATGGTTTCTCTTTGCTTTTGATTGTATTCAGTCATTTTCGGAACCAGGGTATTTCCCTGGTTGGGTTTTATCGCTGCTAGTTAGTTAGCCATATAATTTGATGAATTTATATCCTTGCAGCGTGAAGTATCAATTGGTTTCACAGTTTTGCGGTGGGATGTTTGTTGTTCTTGAGCTTGTTTTAAACCGTTATGGAATCTCGATCCCGGTTCGAGGGTTTAGGATATTGGTGCAGAAAAGCATTACACTGTCTGCACCGTTTCTTGTGGAGTTACTTATGGCCATCCATGGAGGGATTTTTTAGTTCTCTTTTCTATCGTGGGCATTTAACCTGTTTTTCTGGGACGCCGAAGTTTTTTATTTTTGGTCAGACTGGGTTTTTCTGCATAGAGCCTCACTTTCGAATACTAGCCTCACTGATAGGGGTGTTTCATTATGGTGAGGAATTGGATTGTATTTTCAGTTTAAATAATGCATATTTCTATCGAGGTCATGTGTAGTTGCAGATGGACTTAGAAATATTCACACCTAACTTGCAGAAGTTCTTTTGCTTGTTATTCTCGATTTTGCATCAATATTATGATAAGTTTATTTGTTAAGAATATGGAAGAGGTAAAGGTTTTATGCAATTTTACTTCATTCTTAGAATGCTGATTAAAATCTCCAATAGCCTAAAAGCATGTTTGATCTATGACAGGGCAACTTCTTCAAAGGAGATATGTCTAAAAAACAAAAGAAGAAGGCTCTTGTTGCTGAAGGAGAACCTGATGTGGAAATCATTGCCAAGGTAGAATATATCTACGAAGACACTAGAGATACCACCGGGGTAGAGCCTGATTACAAGTGGGGTGAGATATATCAAATGATTTCAAATCAGGATGTGCCTGATGCTGGATTTGAAGAGTTGACCATATATGCCAACATCGAGAAGTCAGCTCTTATGAAGGTAGCCACAAGAACTGAGTTGTTCCCATGCTCAAAGGTGATCAGTTGGATTATGCCTAGGGCAGATGCGACCACCATGATCTTAGCAAATACTGCCAAATAGGGATATGTTGCATGCAGTCCTAGTTATGTCTCACTGGCATATCACCTACCTCCTACTCAAGTATACCTAACTAAAAGTTGGATAAAGGAGATAAATTTGGACCTGGTTGAAATAGTGAAGGGGATGATGATACTTGGGAAGAAATTTTGAACCAGTCCATCAAGAGAGTATGATACAACCACTCCTCGAAATCCTTACAGGTTTATAGCACTGATGGTAAGCAGAGTGTTTGGGAGAGCTCATGGTAAAAGTTTCAAGTTGGGATGGATTCCCATTATTTTTTATGTGGCCACCCAGGGGACTATATTCAACTGGGAAAACATTGTGTCCAACAGCCTCTCAGCTTGCATATCTTCAACTTTGGGAGGGGTGTCCCAGAAGAAGTCTGAATTCTATATGAGCTCCATCTTAGTGGATTGTATATTATGTACCCAGCCATGTCCAGAATTAAGGTGCATTTGGGACAAGGACAAAACCCTTGTGTACACTGCGTACAAAATATTTTGGGCACACAAATATTACAGCCACTATAAGAAGATATGTGAACATTTTATTATGCCTTTGTACACTTTAATCTTCCTGACATAATGCAACTGTATGTCCAAGGAGGCATTCAAAGTCATTGAGGAACATGGGATTTATTATTTGAATGAAGAGGGGATGTACATTATAATGTATGGTTGCTCTAGGGAACCTTCTCTACTACCCCAGTATGCCACTGATTATGTGGTACATAAGGAAGTAGTTAGGAAAGTTTATCTGGATGGTGTAGGAAGCTTCGTGTTTGAACATTAGAAGGAAGCCTATCCTGCTATCCCTTTTTGGATAGGGAATTATAAGTTTACAAATATTAAACAAGCTACTAAATTTGTACAAGAGTTGGAGCATTTTCATTTTGGGAAAATGAGCTTCCACAGGAATGAATCCTGAAAGAAGGTTGCACAGCATTGCAAAGAAGAAAATGTTCATTTTGAATATGCAAATTTCTAGGACAAGGATGAAGAAATCTTTAGGAGTGCATAGAATATGACTGCATTGAAGAGAAGGTTTAAACATAAAATCACCATTGTGGGCGGTAAGGGTAAAACCACACAGAAGAAAGCTGATAAGGAAGAAGAAAAGAAAAGGGAAGAGGATGGTAGGAGGCTAGCACAAGATGTTGAGAGTTGGTTGAATAATGAAGAAGAAGAAAGAAAGAAAGCCGCAGAAGAAGTAGCAAAGAAGGAAGAAGAAGAGAGGAAAAAGAATGAAGATGAAGAGATGAAAAAACAAAAGGAAACTGAAGGTCTGAGACCGATATGACCTAAAATAGGCCAGCAAACTACTGATCCTATGGATACATAAGAAGCATAGGATCATACCGATCAGGGGTAGGGACAAGATAATCCTAACTCTCAGGAGCCTGCTGCAACTTCTGGCAGCACTCAGGAACAGGTTGTGTTTTCTGGATTGAACTTGATACCTTTTATGCAAAAAGAGAGAGAAGAGGTCCTTGATTTCAGCACTATCTTTTATGACAAGGAGAAAAATAGGATTGTCAAAAGGACCAAGAAAAAGGTCGAAATAGGAGGACAATCTAGTATGATGATTACTGATAAAACCTTGGTATATGGGATAGATGCAGATCCACGACTGACAGCCAGAGATGGGGTGGCATTAACCCAGGCCACTGAACACAATGTAGATAGACTGATGATGAATCTGGAGCAGTTGAAAAGGAGTGCAGCTCAATTAAAGGACATTCTCAGGAAGGAGAGGGATGAAGGTAACAAGTTAAAGAGGAGGTTTGAATATATGCATAATGAAGTGAGAACTTCAAAGGCAAAATTCCAAATTCTGCAGGCAAGCAAGATGGCCTTGGAATTCTTAGTAGAGAAGAATGAACGGGAGGCTCAGAATAGTCTAGCAGAAATGTAGGAGATATAGACAGAGAACAACAACCTCAAAGTATCATTTGAAGCTCTGAGTGCAAGAAAGGACCAGCTGCATAGCAAGGTTGTTGAGTTGGAGGCATAGAAGGCCACCATAGAAGAAAAGGAAAAGCAATTGCAAGTGCAGGTGGAAGGTTTTGAGGGACAAATTGCTTCATTAATAGCATCACTGAAGGATGCTAGTGAACAACAAACTGATATCTAGCCTCTAAAGGAACATGTCCTGTCCCAATGAAGAATAATGCACCAACTGCAGGTGTCTATTGAGAAAGAAATATGTAAAATCTTACAGATAGATAGCAGGTTGGAGGAAATATTGGAAACTACCTCATATTTTGTAGATAGGTCTCGGGATATTTTGGAAGTCCTGAATGGAAGGATAGTAAGGATAGAAACCAATGAAGAAATCCCTACAGATTTACTAACGAAATATCCACATAGCTTAAAGCAGGATTATGACTTGTTAGAGTTTGCAATAAATACTGCATAAGAATTCAAGAAGACTGTGAAGAAAACGAGAGTAGCCTGTACTGAATACTGCAAAAGGGTGCTGGTCACCTACAACAGATGTCAAGTAGCTATAGAACAAAGACTGGATGCATTACCAGAGCATGAGCTATTCACAGAACTACTACAAAGTAGGTAGCATGAGGATGAACAGAAGATGCAACAGGTCAAAGATTTAGATGAGCAGATCCTAAAAAATGTAGTGGCTCATTCCGCAGTCAGCATCTATTTACTTGAAAATAAACTACGTTTGAGTCCAGTAATAATTGAGGTGGTGAGGAATCAGGTTGCAAAATCTAAAATAAACATTCGGTTTCTTGAACCTTCAGATTTTGAAAGCATAGCAGCAGAGGCTCAAGCGTGGAAAAAGTTTATCAATGATCAAGTGGGGCCCTCTTCATGAGAATGATTTATTAAATTTTGTTTTGAATGTAATGTATCATATAATGTATGAGCACTCACTAATGGACAAATTTTGGGAATGGAAACATTGGGCAAGCCCAAGAGTCACTTTGGGGAAACCCAAAAGTTTTTCCTTTTAGTATAAGTATAGGAGAGTAAGTTGTAGAAAGAAAGACTTTTTCCCTTTGAGATTTGTGAGAACAAGTTTTAAGAATAAATATTTCCTTTTTCAATAAGAATTACAAGTTTTTAGTTGGAGAAATATTTGTGGAACTTTTCAAATGTTGTGCCATGGATGTGTTGAATGTGAACTATTTTGTTTTCAACTTTTTGTCCATTAACTGTGAGATCATTCTAACTCTTTGAACCTATGTTCTTGTATGAATTCTCTCTAGTTTATTCTATGGAATTTCCACTATGAGTAATGAATGTTTTTCATAAACAATTAGCTATCTGGTTGTTCATCTATCTATTGATGTTTATGTGTTTTGAAATAAGTAACAACTATCTGTGATTTTTCTTAATGCATGAGCAGAAGTACATTACTCATTAATGAATTATAATCTTGCTCCCTAGGGATAGGTTAGATAGTCAGTTTTAGTTTCTTGCTGTGTGTGATTTAGATGCGAGAGAGTTTAAGATGAGAGGTAAGAACCTGCACATCACATTGTGACCACTCCTAGTATTCTCTATCAATATGCATTCTTATATAGGCACTTGCATCTCATTCTTAAATAATAATAAAAACACAAAAATATGCATGGTGGACCGGGCTGCAACAGGTAAAACCTTTTATTTTTGTTACTTGACCTACGGTAGCCGGACCGTAAACTGAACATATTCCCCATACCAAACAGTAACGGGCTAGTTGGGAATGTTTACTGGGGAGAATCCCTTGTTGTTTTTTCCTGTGATTTTCCAAGCCTCAATGGTTTTTTGCACTAGAAGGAGGGCCGCCAATGCATGGCTGGCCGAGGAAACTTATTTTCTCGAGATTATTCCATCGGTGACAGTTCTAAAAGCATTTTGTTTCCTGGTCCAATTTCTGAAGAGAAGGGTAAAGAACATCTGTATTCTATCGACAATGAAGTAGTTAATGATCTGAGAAGACATAATAGGGCATATGTGAAGAAGATTGGAGGATTACCAATTATTCCTATTTTACCCAGAAGAGAATATCGGAAGAAAGATCGCCCTATATTGGAAGATGCAGTATTGGTTGGAGATTTTGAAGAACTTGTAAAAATAGCCTTACAGGAAGTTGTTCAACCTCTGAATCAATTGGGCCCAGATATATGTTATACCAAAATCCTGTCACCATCATGTGATAAGACATTTGACATACCTACTTGGCCTAAATCCCAACTTCTAGAGTGGAAACTAATGGTTTTTCATCAATCTTTCATGAAAATTCCTAGCACCACGTATGCCTCTTTATCCAGGAGTGGTACCCCTGTGCGTACCGCCTATCCTCTATTTCCCACAAGCAGTGCCACCACTTATTGCCCTTGCTCCATAAGCGGTTATTACCAGAACCGCTCTGTCATAGAAGGAGAAACACTGTACCCTGGGTAAAAAGGGAAAAAATAAGTTTCTTGAGGCTTCTAGATGGTAAGCCTCATCTCCTCCCTTATCCCTACTGCTGTGGTTTAGTTGAGCTCAAGATCACTCATCTTAGGATCTTAGAAGCCACCTCACCCACTAATCTCTCAACCTACTCTATCCATTAAAGCCCTATGAATATGAGCTCATAGCCATGGTTGAGGAGAGAACACTTGAGGTATTGTTATGCTATTGGATTGATCACTTGGCCCAAGACCATTTGGGGAGAGCATAGAGAGCTAGATTTGGATATTTTGGGGATGAGACACTACTACATTTCGACCAAAAATCCGACGGCCGTCATGTCGGATTTTCGACACTATCCTGTCGCATGTACGACACTTTGATTTTTTCCTAAGCGTCGGAAACTTGTCGTTGGTTATCTGACACCTAAGTAACCGTCGGTTAAGCGACACTTAACTAACCGTCGGTTGAATTTACATCGTCGGTTATCCGACACTTATTAAGCGACGGTCACAAAAAATTTTAACAACATTTACACTTACCGGCGTCGCTTAACCGACACCTTCCGGACATAGGCGTCGCCTAACCGACAGGTTCAGGCATCGCTTAAGCGATGGAAAAAAAAGGTAAGCGTCGAATAAGTGACGGTAAGAAGAAGCCTTAAAAAGAAGTAAGTGTCGCATAAGCGACAGATAGAACCGTCGCTTAAGCGATGGAAGGGAATTTTTTTTTTTTTAAATATCTCGAAATTGTGTGGGTGTTTCTCATGGGTACCATGAAACAACTCTTCCAAGTATCTCTTATGTCAATTTGATCTCTTTCGATCTTCTCTCCAAGACAACCCATAAGACATTGTGGAGTACTGTCGCAACAAGTTATGAGGTGTCATGCTGGTTTCTTCATAAAACTTGTTGCTATCTCTACTTCCCTGAAGTGAGAAAGATTCATGATCGAAACATTGGTTTCAAATCCTTAACGAAGTGAAAAATACAAAAAGATCATGGAAAAGTTATGTGTTTCCTAAGTGCTCCCGTTGTCTATCAGCACCTCCATGTATTGTCTACACATGTTGATTGTTATCTTTTTGGTCATTCTAGCAAAATCCTATGGAAATATCTCTTACTGCTTTCCTGTGACTCAGCCTATAAATATGCAGCAATGAAGTGTGCCCATCCCCAACTTGATATATCGAGTTCACAAACATTTAACATTCCCATTGGTTGCATATTCTCATCAGTTGCGGCTTTGGCATGGGTTTCACTTGAATCTATTATCAAAGTTTCAATCATGACTATGACACCAACTGTCACAATCTTAAGGCATGGCCAACACTTCACAATTATGAAGTACTTCCAGACATTCTTCCCAAAGACTTTGTCATCCGGGATTACTTATAGGTAGACTACACCTCTTCTTTCACAACCCGCCAATACCTTTAGCTAAGAACTACCACATTACCAACACCTACCTATGCTTGACAACCTTTCCAAGTACTTTATCACTTAAACTTTATTAAGTTATGTGCCATTGCTTTGAACAAGGCCAGCATTGAGCTGCTTTATCCAGAGCATGCCATTTATGAATCCATGTTGACTGTAACTGCTGACAATATAGGTACCAGTTGGGTAGGTGTTTTCATTTGGAAATGAAAATGGAATTGAGGAAATTTCCCTTGATTTTTTTCTTCCTGAATATGCTCTCAAAACAGGGATTAAGACAAAATATTAGAAGGGGAAGACAGTAGTCCTGATGGGATCTATGTACTACGCAGTAGTCACAGCCAAGATATAGAGGAAGATTCTGCGAGTATATTGCACGAAGCCCATATTTCAATATTCAAATATTCTTGTCTGTCACTTAATAGAGAATGCTACCCATATAGGTGGCATAAAACATAAAAGGCCATATTGGGCTCTGTGATCTGGTTTGTGGATCCATGGGTAACAAAAACAGAAAAAATTAAGCATGCATAGTTTCAAATTTATAGTAAAGTAATTTCCAAGAATTAAAAGAAACAATGATCCCAAAAAACATCTGGTTCCAAATTCCAATTGCCAGGTCTATGAATGGGCAGGCTCCTTGGTAGAGTTTTGTTCATCTGCGAATACAAAATGCTAACCATATAGGTGACATGAAAGGCCCTTTTCAGCTTTGAAATGTGTTTGGTAGAGCCATTGGTAATTATTAAATAAGTAAAACAGAGAATGGATAGTTTAGAATTCCTAGTTAAAAGATCAAAAGTGCCCAAACAACTAGTTCCCAAAATACTTTTCCTATCTCTTATCACAACACAAATCAGATCAAAAAGGACTGATGGGAAAGCAAACAAAATCATTAACAGAATCCCTCAAGAAATATCCAATTGCATATCACCCTTTTGGTAGCACCCAAAATCAAGTACTATCAGCATTGAACACAATATATATCATCCATTTTACATTTTGAATGTCAGTAATTTATGTATTCAGACAGGTAAAATGAAATTTCCTTTTTTCCACCTAATTTACCTTCAGCTGCCCATGAAGATGCCTCAAAGAGAGCCTTTACAAGTTCTGGAAGAGAAGCTTCCGCAACTGCTTGAGGAGTACGCAATCCAGACTTATAAAGTGCTCTAGCCCTTGCACCCTGCCCAAAAACCAAACCAAGAAGCTACTCTTATTGTCCAAAGAGATTCTAACCCACACAAATGACTAGTATATTGAACTCTGAAAGTATTTGACAATTTCACATAATATGTAAATAACAATATAAATTTATTTCCTTCTATAAAGCAAACAAAGAGATGCAATATTCAAGCAGTACCTTTACAAATGGAATTGAAGTAAGCTCAGCGATCTCTGCCCTTACACCAAAGGAAACTCGATTTTGAAATTTTAAAACCAATCCTTCTAGATCATGCCAGCCAAGTCTCTCACAAAAAGCAGAAACCATAGATGCAAATCTTCCAGCATTTTCTTACAGAGCCTGGACCATGCCTCTTGGTACTTTGAAAGCTTCACAAACATCTGTCAGAGGTACTTCCTGCAGCTCCCATACATAACCAGTAAAAAAATCACTTACAAAAATACTAATGACAATAAGAACTTTAACAATGGAACAAAACTTCAGGAAGAAGAAATTATGCCCCCACGATAGGATATGTAGATATGTTTCATACAGAGTCACAGACTTCTCTTAATATAGTTTCTTATGATTTGGAACATAAGTGACCAGAAAATCCAAGGCCTACAGACTCACATCTTCCTCAATCAATCTAATCATACAAAAAGGCAACTAACCAAACCAGATTTTTCCAAAAAAATGAAAATTTCCAGCAACTCTCTATCTCAAGAAATGAACTCATTTTGAAAGGCGTGTGCATGTGTAGTCAAAGATACCAAGTCACTTGTTACAAAAAAAATCTAGCAACCCCAATGATGTAAAGCCCCCAGCACCAAGGAGCTAGCCTTGTGCAACTCGGGAAGGCTACCCACAGTCACCTCAATTGCTCTTCCCCTCTCATTAGATTGCCTCTCTTCCAGCTCAAAGGGGGTATCATTAAGGAACATTGCTAAAGGCATGGAGTGGGGGCGCTCTAGGTGATATAGGAAGAGCACACCTCAACAATATCTATGGTAGTTGTAGTGTAGGAAAAGGTAAATGTACTTCACCTATAGGAGATGCATCAGAGGTGGCAGTTAAAGATGATATATAGCAGGTGACTTGAATACTTACAGAAGCAAGCCTCATTAATATTTATGTAGATATGGTCGCTCTAGCAGAGATAGAGGTATCAGTCAGTTTAGCAGCTCTGATACCTTCAGTGGAAAATATAAAATATCCTAGTGCCAGGATTGACTGTTTAAGGGCTTAAAGGACAGTGTAAGCTTGTGGAATGTCCATCTAGACTCGACTGTGCCAGCATAACTATGAAGACATTGATCAAATATGCTTAGTATCTTTGTGAAGCCTAATCCAAAGCTTGAAGCCAGCCCTAATCTGAAGGTTGAAAACTATAGAATGATATTTGCCAGCTGTGATAGCTCCCCTGTATGGCCAAAATAAACATTATGACGTAGAATTCTGCTAAAACTTATGAAGTATTCAATTTCAAGCAACTTGTCTTTGCCCAATTCAGGACTCCATGGCAAAGCACCAGCTTGCAAAGAAATTTGAGGACTTTATTACAATTTCATCCTTGGAAACCTTCGATATTTCAGAGCCCAATTGGTTTAAATCATCCAGATGCCTAGAATGATTTCTCTACAAAGTGAAGAACCAACAACAAAGCCTTGTTTTTAAGCATCTGGATACAAGCATACAAGCCAGCAAACAACAATTAATAGCATAAAAAAAATCCAGTTATACATATAAATAGCAATGGGCATAATGTGTTGTAAGTTCAATATATTTACAAATATATAACAAATGAGGAATTTGTTGGTTTCTATGATAGAAAATGTAGATCTTGGCTTACTCTATCAAAGACAAAGTTGGGACCAACAGCCTCACAAAATGTTGTAAGACACTTCATGGCATGTCCATGAATCTTAATATCCGACACTCTTTCGGAAACCCCTGAAAACAACAACTTGTTAAAACTTAAAAGCCAAATGATCTTGCATGAGATCTATTCTTTCCTAGGTAGGACACACTTCTCCATGAATAGGTCAATTGAATACCAGTGTAGTGTGCTGTACCTTTTCTTGAGTATATTTAGCTTATGGACCAACTCCTTGAATATCATGTACATAGACTGAAGTCAAACTAAAATGATGTGAACTCAACTAAAGTGCATTGAAGTGAACTAAAGGAAAAGTCAATTGAATTGAACTCTACTAGACTAGAGTGAGTTGAGGTGGAAGTCAAATAAACTCCTTTTGGGTAGACCGTAGGGAACACTTCTCCATGGACTGAAGATAGAGGTCATGTGGAGCCCAAATTCAAAGGCAACAATAGGTTATCAAATAATTGACCCTCCCGCACAAGAATAGCATGCTTGGTTCACATGTCAAACTGAAAAAAGCATACTAGGAACGCAAACAATACCAAATTGAAGCAA
>LPNX010613146.1:8149-24317 GCA_001517045.1 Pseudotsuga menziesii
ATACCTGAAACTTGAATTTGCATGAAGAATTTACCTTCAACGCAGGTTCAAATGAGCTTTTTCTGCATTATTACACCTCTCTGTAATTCAAAGGCAGTTTAGGTTCCAAAATGTTGATTCTACTAAAATTACAAAAACATCATTAATAACGAACTCGAGTACCCAAACAGTTGATTACGATTTCCAATCATCTCTCGTCACTCAATCTTTAAGCTGGCAAATCCATTAAGGCTCAGGCTTCCATTTGAAACAATAAAACCCCAGATTTCATGAAATAACTAACCCTCTGATTCAAACCAGGACAAAGTTTGAACTCTCATTAACCTCCTTATACAAATATTTCTTCACTAAATAAAATATTATAGATTCACCCATAATTCTCTCTCATACATTAAGCACTCATTATATTTCTTCCACTAACATCTCACGTCCATCCATAAGTTTATTTGAGGTGCATATATTTCATAATTTCCACACAGAGGCTATTCTAGTATTATATCCTTTCACCAAATCAACGCTAGGGACAATCACATTTAGGCCTAGACTTACATGGATGGAAAGTAACTATGCTTACTTCTCAATCACCATTCTATTTTATTGCAAGTAACGATGGTTTCCAATTTTATTAGATAGTGCATCTGGCTCAGTATTAAGATCTCTATACACATGATAATAGGAGATTTCAGTAAAGCTTTGTGTTATTCTCTTCAGTTGCTCAAGGATTGGTTGGAGAATCATATTGTCCATCCTAGGTAGGCTTGTCATCCATTTAATCACCAACAGTGAGTCTAGAAACACTTGTAGTTCTGTCTCCCCTTTTTCCAATATCACTTTCAACAGCAGTTCCAATGCTAAAATTCTTAATTATGCAACTCACTCTCTATTCCAGCTTTGAACTTGAAGAAATAATAATCATAAATAAATAAAATACTACCAGTCCTGTACACCTCAATATTCCCTTGACTTGCCTCATCGAAACAACCCTATGACCTGGCTTTTGCAATTAAGGGATGAATATTTTTTATTTCTTTAGGCTTCTTGTATGGTGCTTTGAAACATCTGATTTGTAAGTTGTATGAAAAGATGGAACTAACTTGTCTCGGAATATCTTTGATTTTCTGGCAAGTCAAATCCCCCATGATACCACTATGTGTAGCGCTTTGAAGACTATTAACTCCTTATGCTGTGCCCAATTCTGCATGTACTTATCTACAAACTATCATTGTTAATCACCCTTGCTAACTGTTAGTACATCCATTTATGGCCGAACTTTTTCCACGTAGATGATCAATAGTTTCTTCTGCCTGCTTGCACAAGAGGCACTGACCTGGACCATTCCAATTGCGCTTTTGGAGAACCTCCCAGGTCGATGCTTTGCTTCTAAGGGCTAGCCACATAGACTCTCGATTTAAGGGGCACTTTTAGTTTCCACATATACTTCCACCAACATGTCGCTTTTTTATTTTCCTCCATGAATGTTGCTTTATATCACGGACCAGGAGTGTAAAATCACCCGGCAGGATACATTGACCAAGCCAGCAGATCAGCCTCCTCATTCAATCTGATATGGTTCTTCTTTAGTTGCTCCAACTAAACCCCCTCTGACAACCTTAACAATCCTGCTTATTTCCAACCCTGTTGCCTTTAAGAAGATGAATTTGGTTTAGCCCATGATCTTTCTTAAGGCCTCTGCTATTTTTCTTTGCTGGGGTCACACAAGATTTATTCACTCTGATGCCCTTTGAATTGTATTCATATTGCTCATCCTCACCCTTTTGTGCAACATAAGCCTTGATAGGAGGTGTTCTAATTGAATTGACTTGCCTTGAAGCTAAATTTGAAACATCTTGCTTCTTTGGAGAATGCGGCACTGGTGCAGTCACGCTCTGTAGCTTTTGTTCTTCCATTTTTGGATCAGCCAATGATTCAGTAGACATTTTAGCATGTGCACTCCTCTCATCCTTATCTCCAATCTGCCATTTAATCATATGCTTAGAGGACATTGAATATTCAAACCATGGATCCATCTACTTCTCCTCTACCCATTTAGCAGGTTCTGAAGAAACCCTTACAAAGGATTGATATGAATATGAAGACACCACAGGTTTCTTACTACCTCGTGTTTCTGTTGCTTCTTTGTGGATCAATGTGTCTACTTTAACACATTCCTCATTTCCCTTAACTGACTTCTTGTCATTATCAAAGCATTTAGTATAAGATTTGTCATCTGCAGAAATCTTGTATGCATCATCCTATCCAGTCACACCAGTTGCCACTAGCTCCACTAAAGCAGTTGCAACCTCTGCAACACATGCAGACATAGCTTCCTGAGCCCGATGACATTGTTTAGAGGGAGGCAGGGCAACTTCATCACTCTGTAGGCTACTTCACAAACGATATTTATCAACGTTTGGGGGCAAACACATAGGCCTTTCCATAAAAATTTAAGACATCTGCCATGTCGCAAATCACCTTCAGTTTCAAGACTGTTAGAACTTACGATATTATTAGTTCTCAAATGGCATTCATTTAACACACAAGAATTATCTAATATGCCATATTTTCTCCATTATTGTCATTGGCACTCGCTATACCTCCTTTATTCGAGCCATCTACGATTTTCTTGGTTTCATCTTCAGCTTCAATTCTTTCCTTTTTACCAAAAGCAAATGTTCATCAAAGTTAAGTTTCCTTACCTTGATCTATGTCCTTTTCTTTCGATGATCTACTCCAGCTAATACTTCAAGAACATTTTCTTCTTCCGTGCAAATATTTATCTTTATTTGATTATCTGATCTCTCTGGTAGAGTTGATAACCCTGAATTATGTTTCTTCAAGAGCTTTCTTTTCTTCTTCAGAATGGAATTCTGATGCAAAGAAGTGTTTGGAACTACACTAACTTCATTGTCTTTAGTCACAAATGTAGAAAGCACATGGTCTTTGACATTAGGAACATAATTTGAATGAATATTTTCAAAAAAATTTCACCCTTCAAATTTTCTTTACAGTTTGAAACCTAAATGCTCTCTTCAGTGTTTCCATGTTTAAAAGATTCAAAATTGCTAACAATGTTATCTGTCACTGTTTTTCTACGATCTAGGAACTCACTTTCAGGCACTAATCGAGAACCTCTAATTTCTTTTTCCATGCTTTGCCTTTTCTGACCAAACTGCTTTTCAAAATATTGTCTCCATCATTATGAATATTGCTTTCACTCTCTGATGACCTTTTAAGGTCTCTCTTTGTTGTCTTCAACTCTGGCTCAGTTATTAAAGATAATGCACTAGAAACATCAGACCTCAAATGGTTCTCAAAATGGTTTGTAGGCACTGCACCAGCAACATCAGACCTCAAATGGTCCTCAAAATGGCTTGTACGCTTCTTTATCTTTAGTATGGACCTCATATTGTCGGATTTAGATGTTGATAATGACCTATGCTTTTTAAGCCCAACCTGAACTGACATGAGCATATTCATATCTTTCTTATCAGACAATATCAGGGATGTAGCAGGCTTTTTCTTATTCTCACCTACCCCTTGTGTCTTTTGCTAGTTTTCCTGCTTATGTACTTCCCTCTTAATATCATGTTTCTTGGCAAAAGTATCATAATGCATTTGATTAGATGTATCTTTTTGCATTTTCAACATTTTTTCTGACTCATCAGTTGCTTCTTGGATTTTATCATTTTTTGTAAACTGTACTTTCTCTGGAGAATCCTTTAAGCTTTCATCAATACATGATCTGGATTTCCCATCATCAATCTGAGAAATTGAAGTTGAGCAATGGTGACCTAGTGGAGGTGTCCACCGATGAAGAGGGGTTCAGAGGGGCCTCGTTCTCTGCACGGCTTGTAAAAATGCAAAGGGAAGGGTACTTGGTGGAGTACAGAGACCTTGTGAACGATGAGGATGACACAAAAGAACCGAGGCAGAGAGTAGATGAGCTTCACATAAGGCCAAGCCCTCTGGAGCAGAGTAAAGATCAATTTATTCTGTATGAAGTTGATGCTTATGAGGATGATGGGTCTGGTCACGAAGGTCCTTAACAATCACAAGTATATAATATACTTCTTCCAGAAAAAAGAAGAGATGATATTTAAGCATGCCAAACTACACCCCCATCTCGAATTCATAGACAACAAATGGGTTGAAGCTTCCAAGGTATGGACATTACTTCCCTTCTTTCACTTCACAGGAATTGATAGTGTTTGAATGACGGGATTTTTTCCCTTGGCTTAGTCCTCAAATGGATAAAGTGCTTTTAAGTTTGTTGTTTTCCCATTGTTTTCTGATTTTTCTGTAATGTTTATTTCTTATTTCTTCCGCTATCCAAGATACCCTATTCATGTCCGAAGATTTTTTTTTGAACACATTAGGTCCAAGTATCCTGTTCTAGGCGGGCATACTTTTAGGTTTGTCCGTGGACTTCTAAGTGGATTTTACTATGTTGGGACCTCTCTCAATCAGGACGCTGAGGTTCAGATGCTTTCCTTTATAACGGCTATTATTGGTAATCTAGGGAGTGTTATAGATAGGATATTGTCCCTGAGTTGTGAATATTAGATAGGGCAGTAGTCAAGGGGCGGGTTAAGGCTGAGTTTAATGATTGTCACAATGCTTTATCTGTCATCTTAAATTCCCCAGAGACCTTAAAGTTCTTGAGAACGCTAAATGAGGAATTTTTACTTTTATTAGAAGTGCCAGTGTTCTATAATGGCTGAGCATGCTCCGATTTTATTGATATTATATTACATTCCTTGGTTATTCTAGCTAATAACCAACATTAATGGGCGTTGATTATATTCTACTTTGAATTCCTCTTCTTTCTCCTTGGTTGATTCGCTTTTAAATTGATAGAGTTAGGGATCAATGGATGCCTCGTACATTTTAGATGCCCATATTCTACTATGGCTTGGGTGATATGCATAAGTATCAAGGCTGACAAGTACATCCCACTCTTCCAATTATGTGGAGTTTTCTTGAAACCAGTCACTTTATGGTTGCTAGGCAAGTATACGAATACAATCTCTTGCAAAAAAATTTAAATCCGTTGGTCAAATTTTAGAAATAAGGCACATCTTAGTTAAAAAGGCTTCAACTCAATGGAACCCGAGATAATCACTTACTGCAATGTGTAGAATTCACGACTGAACAAGCATTTCCTATGACATCTCAGAAGAAAGAAAAATTGACGAATACCCAAGTTGGACAGTTAAGCCTTCTAATGTAAGGTACAGCTTATTGTTGATTGTTAGAATACCAAGAAAGATTTACATCATTGAAACACGACTCCAAGTTACAATTTATTTTGGGAAGATATCAAATGTTATTTGATGTGTTATGATCAATTCACATTCTTATAACAGTATACAAATTTTCAAGCTGTAGACCATATGCCACAAGCTTCATTTTTGAGCTAAAATATGCAACCATTTTGCAGTACCATGTTGATGCTATGAAGTAGTGATACATCATTCACTAAGCATTGAGTTCCAGCTTAGACGACTTGGTCTTGGAACAATAATTGTTGATGAGATATGGGTTCTGTCCTAATATTGCCAAAATAATTCCGATCTTTTCTTTTCTCAAAATTTCATAATCAAAAAAGGATTTTGAAGAAATTGAATCCATGTATGTATTAAAAATACAAATTCAAAAAAAAAATGCAATTTAACTAAAAATTATTTAATAAAAAATTAGTTAAACTACTTTTCATCCTAAATATGAAAATATATTTTTTTTCATTGGAAATGTGAAAATCTATATCCATGTAGTTTGACGTTTTTATGGTTTGACTTTTTTATTTTTTATAGAAAAATAAGAGGTATTTAAGTTATATAATTAATTATATGTCTTTGAACTTTAAGTAGGCTAGAAGTATTTAAAATCTATATTTTAAATAGTACAAGGTGAAAATATGTATATATAAATAGCACAAGGTAGAAATATAAAGGGGTATAAAAAATGTAAATGAAAAAATGGATACATGCAATATATAGTGAAAATAGGGGTGTAGAATTCACGACTGAACAAGCATTTCCTATGACATCTCAGAAGAAAGAAAAATTGACGAATACCCAAGTTGGACAGTTAGGCCTTCTAATGTCAGGTACAACTTATTGTTGATTGTTAGAATACCAAGAAAGATTTACATCATTGAAACACGACTCCAAGTTCCAATTTATTTTGGGAAGATATCAAATGTTATTTGATGTGTTATGATCAATTCACATTCTTATAACAGTATACAAATTTTCAAGCTGTAGACCATATGCCACAAGCTTCATTTTTGAGCTAAAATATGCAACCATTTTGCAGTACCATGTTGATGCTATGAAGTAGTGATACATCATTCACTAAGCATTGAGTTCCAGCTTAGATGACTTGGTCTTGGAACAATAAATGTTGATGAGATATGGGTTCTGTCCTAACATTGCCAAAATAATTCCGATCTTTTCTTTTCTCAAAATTTCATAATCAAAAAAGGATTTTGAAGAAATTGAATCCATGTATATATTAAAAATACAAATTCAAAAAAAAATGCAATTTAACTAAAAATTATTTAATAAAAAAATTAGTTAAACTACTTTTCATCCTAAATATGAAAATAGATTTTTTTTCATTGGAAATGTGAAAATCTATATCCATGTAGTTTGACGTTTTTTTGGTTTGACTTTTTTATTTTTTATAGAAAAATAAGAGGTATTTAAGTTATATAATTAATTTTATGTCTTTGAACTTTAAGTAGGCTAGAAGTATTTAAAATCTATATTTTAAATAGTACAAGGTGAAAATATGTATATATAAATAGCACAAGGTAGAAATATAAAGGGGTATAAAAAATGTAAATGAAAAAATGGATACATGCAATATATAGTGAAAATAGGGGTGTAGAATTCACGACTGAACAAGCATTTCCTATGACATCTCAGAAGAAAGAAAAATTGACGAATACCCAAGTTGGACAGTTAGGCCTTCTCATGTAAGGTACAACTCATTGTTGATTGTTAGAATACCAAGAAATATTTACATCATTGAAACACAACTCCAAGTTCCAATTTATTTTGGGAAGATATCAAATGTTATTTGATGTGTTATGATCAATTCACATTCTTATAACAGTATACAAATTTTCAAGTTGTAGACCATATGCCACAAGCTTCATTTTTGAGCTAAAATATGCAACCATTTTGCAGTACCATGTTGATGCTACGAAGTAGTGATACATCATTCACTAAGCATTGAGTTCCAGCTTAGACGACTTGGTCTTGGAACAACAATTGTTGATGAGATATGGGTTCTGTCCTAATATTGCCAAAATAATTCTGATCTTTTCTTTTCTCAAAATTTCATAATCAAAAAAGGATTTTGAAGAAATTGAATCCATGTATATATTAAAAATACAAATTCAAAAAAAAAAATGCAATTTAACTAAAAATTAGTTAAACTACTTTTCATCCTAAATATGAAAATAGATTTTTTTTCATTGGAAATGTGAAAATCTATATCCATGTAGTTTGACTTTTTTTTATTTTTTCTAGAAAGATAAGAGGTATTTAAGTTATATAATTAATCTTATGTCTTTGAACTTTAAGTAGGCTAGAAGTATTTAAAATGTATATTTTAAATAGTACAAGGTGAAAATATGTATATATAAGTAGCACAAGGTAGAAATATAAAGGGGTATAAAAAATGTAAATGAAAAAATGGATACATGCAATATATAGTGAAAATAGGGGTTTTTAAATTGGGAAGGCATATAGGGAGGCGGTTAAAAAAAATGATTTTAGGAGGTATTTTCCAATATTTTTTTTAAATAAGGTTATTCTTTTGCATGCCACAAACGAACGTGCTATGGCATGGTTTCACTAAGAGAAGACCCCGTGCTGTACCCGTACCCGTACCCAAGATTCTTGGCAACTTAGGTTTGCATTGATAGATTGGAGGTCTACAATGCTGAGTCTGAGCCTGCGTTACTGACTGAAGGGGCCATGTTGCAGATCTGAGCGGGGCCCAAAGAAGATCAGGGCTGAGGAGGCCCCACATTAGCAGGCCAAGTGCGAACCGAGCCCCACGGGTCTCCACACTACCAGATTGAGGGCTCCTTAGGGCCCACATTAGCAGGTTGCAAGCATATCAGGGCTCTACGTAGCAGATCGGGACTTACGTTGGCAAGATTAGGGCTTACATTAACAGTCTTCAAAGTCTCTCTTGCATGTGATTGATCTGTGTAATGCCTTTGTTAAAGGTGGTTGAAATCTGCTTTGTTGTAATCTACTAATTGTAATCTCAAGCTATCAATATATTAAGGAAGATTTTGTTATTGGGGTTTATATCCTGAAAGGTCCCCCCAAGGTGAAATATTATGTTCTTGAACTGTGGTGTGCTATTGTCATTTGTTGGTTATCATTCATATATCATATCTGTGGTTTATGAATCATTCTACACATTCATAGTTTGTTGGTCAATGACAGTATTCTAGATTTGCAATAATATAATTAACAGTCATTATGATTGATCTGCTACATAAAAATCTAGTTTGCTATAAAATTGAACAAATAATATTTGGGTTGATGATACCATTGCGAACTGCTTGAAGGTGTGGTTTTGTTGAATTTTAGCATTAGCAGAAATACTTAAAAATTTGCAGATTAACTTAAACATATAACAAGTGCAGTAAAATAACATTCATCACATCCGCACAATGGACACAAGAGCTTTTCAATGTGGAAACCTTCAAAGGACAAAACCCCCAAAAAGCATTAGTAGCTCATCTCATAAATGAGATGACTTAGGAAATTCTTCAAAAAGTTCCTCAAACCATAATCTGAGTTAAACCACAAGTTATAGTAATATTTTCTCAGTAAAAATCAGAGCAAGGGTTTCAAACCCTAGTAACTGAAATTTCCAGATCTGACTAGAAAAGATCAGTACTGTCCATAACAACAATTTGCTCAAAAATATCAGATCTACCCAAAAATATCAGATCTATCAAAAAAGATCAGTACTGTCCAAAACAACAGTCTGCTCAAAAATATCAAATCTGTCCAAAAATATCAGATCTGCCCAAAAATATCAAATCTATCCAAAAATATTAGATCTTTCCAAAAATATTAGATCTGTCCAAAAATATCAGATCTTGCCAAAAATATCAGTTCTGTCCAAAAATATCAGATCTGACCAAAAATATCAGATCTGTCCAAAAATATCAAATCTGCGTGAAAGTCAGAAAGAAGACTGCCCATAAAGAAGGTGCCTGCCATGATCTGAATTATGGTTGCCCGGATCTGGAGAATGGTTGCTCGGATCTAAAGATCTAAAGGTGGCTGCCCTAGATCTGAACTTGGCTGCCCAGATCTGAAGATTTGAAGGTGGCTAGCCTAGATTTGAACTTGGTTGCCCTAGATCTGAACTTGGATGCCAAGATCTAAAGATGGATACCCTAGATCTAAAGAATGGTTGCCCGGATCTAAAGATCTGAAGGTGATTTCCCTATATCTAAACTTGACTGCCCAGATCTGAAGATGGTTGCCCTAGATCTGAACTTGTCTGAAGATGAGGGTTTGGTAAAACCGTTAAGACAAAAAAGATAAGAAACCCTACTTTAGGGTTTGGATGCCCTAGATCTAAAGAACGGTTTCCCGGATCTAAAGATCTGAAGGTGGCTCCCCTAAATCTGAACTTGGTTGCCCAGATCTGAAGATGGTTGCCCTAGATCTGAACTTGTCTGAAGATGAGGATTTGTAAAACCCTTAAGATAGAAAAGATAAGAAACCCTACCTTAGGGTTTGTCTTCAATGGAGGATGATGATTCCCTAGCTAGACTCATCCATGCTAAGGCACAATCACAGAATCTTCTTTCTTCAACCTTGAGCAGTTGTACCTGTGAGAGCAAGTGTATGTAATAATGAATTGACTCGATCTTCTTTAATAGCCTTTAGTCACCTGTAAGTGGACCAAAATTAGAAAAGATAAAATAATAATATTTTATTCTTTTTCTAATTTCACTTATACCTTCTTACCAAAAAGGTCTTTAAAGTACTTTTTACTTTTACCAAAAGTCCTTATTTATCTTTGACTTTCGCCTGTGGTCCTTTTCCTGTGATCCAAAAGTCCTTATGTCTCTTTGAATTTTGATTTTTTCCTTTTTTCCAAGTGCCCCTGTGGTCATTACCTGTGGTCCTTTTAATTCCAAAAGTGCATCATCATAAACCAAGAGAGTTACTAATGCTTTTATCTTACACTCTGTGTTACACCTAGATCTGGTACTAGGATAACTTAACCAAGGGTAGCTAATGTTATATTTTTATCATTTAAGCAATATGATCTTAGAATCTTATCGGAGAGAATAACATGCACAACAATAAACACAAGAGACAGGAAACAAAGAATTTTCCTCAAGGAAACCATAAAGGAGAAAACCCCACAACTTCCTCAGAGATAGAATGAGCACCAATGGTAACAGTAAACCCAAAGACAGAAAAAATGATCTCCAACAGTTGTTCTCTCTCTCTCACTTGAGAGGGATTCTCCTCTCTCACTCATGCGCCCCAGTGAGTGAGTGTGTGTGATGTATAGAAATGAGGAGAGCCTCACTTCTATTTATATTCTTTCGTTCACTTTATGTCCACTCCAACAAATCGGCCTCACTTAACAATTACTTACCAGGACCGACTTCTCTAGGAGAGTCTAATAACCCTAGTTCCCCACAACTATGGGGACTTTGCCCTCCGATCAACAAGGAGGGTTAACCTTGACTCAATTGTGGGGACTATTTCCCCAACTTACAATGGAGGGTTAACCTCAATGACTTTACATGACTTGTTTACATTATTGAATCTCCTGATCGAAACATCGAGGGATGACATGACTCAATTACATTATAAATACTTCATGGAATAAACATCGGGGTACAATACATAAGATATACAAGTGAATACATTACGAAGTTACAAATACATCAACACTCCCTCTTAACTAGAAAGGTGTTCTCTCGACACAATTTATCAGTACAAGTCTTCTTCTCTATATCATCTGGATCATCATCAAGTCATCTTCATTGTCAAGTAATCTTCATCAAGTCTGGATCATCATTGGATCATCACTTGATCTAGAGTATCATTGGATCATCATCAAGTCTAGATCATCACTTGATCTGGATCATCATCAAAGTTGGATAATCATTGGATCATCATCATCATCACTGCTTCCGCTATCTCAATCAAATGGTGCTATCTCTTCATTCTTTTCGTCACAAGAAGTTCTACAGAGCCATCCCTTTTTCATGTTGGTTGTAGGCCTAGCCTCCAGGTAGGTCTTCATCTTCTTCAACACTTATATCTGACCATGAGAGGAACACATCCAAGAACCATGTCAGAATGGCCCGCCCAACACTTACATCTTTCATTCCCAAAGAATGGCTCTCAGCTCTAGGCTGAGTGTCAGTCCCAAAATGAAACAAATTTCTTGGTAACTGACTAGGTGCCTCCATTCTCCCAGAGAATGGATTCTCATCACTAAGTTGAGCTTTAGTCCCAGACTGAATCAATTTTCCAGTAACTGACCAAGTGCCTCCATTCTACCAGAGAATGGCTTCTCAACACTAAGATGAGCTTCAGTCCCATACTGAATCAATTTGTTGGTAACTGACCAGGTGCCTCCATTCTCCCAGAGAATGGCTTCTGTAGGTCTTCATCATCTTTGGCCATACTATGGAATCCTCAGGACTGATTACGTGCGTCAACAAAACCTTGAAAGAGAATCCTAGCACAGACTATAGGATCTCCAAGGATCTTTTACATGTGACTGTCACAAAACCTTGAAAGAGCATCCTAGCACAGACTATAGGATCTCCAAGGATCTTTTCTATGTGACTACCACCACAAAACGTCGAAAGAGCATCCTAGCATAGACTATAGGATCTCCCACGATCTTTTCTATGTGGTTAGGAAAAACCTTAAAAGAGTGTCTTGCAACCTGCAAGAACTCTAAAGAGCATCCCAATACTTTTACGAGCACATAGCTCAACCTATCAGATCTCCAAGGCTGATTACATGCCTCTAGTAGTGAAACCTTGAAAGAGCATCCTAGCACAGACTATAGGATCTCCCAGGATATTTTCTATGCAACCTGTAGCAAAACCTCGAAAGAACATCCTAGCATAGACTATAGGATCTCCCAAGATCTTTTCTATGCTACCTGCACAACCTGTCCACGGCCAACCTATAAAAAAACCTTGAAAGAGCATCCGAGCACAGACTATCAGATCTCTCAGGATCTTTTACATGCTATTTGTACAATCTATCCACAGAGTATCATAACATCATCATCCTGATTCATATCACACAACGCTTACATCCACAGCCATGGGAAGGATCCTCCTACCATGCTTGGAATGGCTCCTGCAAATGTGTCCCATCACTTCTTCCTCGAAGCATCTTCTATTTGAAGAACACGAAGCCTCTCTCTGGAGTACTCAAACTTCACCCTGGCTAGTGGTTTGGTCAACACATCTGCTATCTGCTCATCCGCCGCAACATACTGGAGCTTCACTGCTCCTCTCTGCACCATATCCCTGATATAGTGATATTTGATCTTGATGAGCTTCAACCTGTCGTGGAACACCGGGTGCTCATACAACTTCACACAACTCTAGTGGTCACGTAAGATACAGGTAGCATCCAATGCGAGATCAAAAAACTAAGACAGTAGCTTCCTAAGCCATATTTCCTCGCAACTATCCGAACAAGCTGCGACGTGCTCTACTTCAGCTGTACTCAGTGATACGCAGGATTGCTTCATGCTAAACCAAGATATCGCACCTGATCCTATACTGAAGCAGCACCCCTAGGTGCTCTTTCTATCTCCAGCACTACCTGCCCAATCTGAATCAACATAACCCTCGAGGTTAAACTTTTGATTCGCATCATACTTGAGCCCATAATCAATCGTACCCTTCAGGTACCTCTAAATATGCTTTACAGCAATCAGGTGAACATGTTTAGGATCTATCAAAAACTGGCTCAAGGTGTTCACCGCAAAGCAAATATATGGTCTCGTGTTTGTCAGGTACATCAAGGACCCAATCATCTGACGATACATCTTGGCATCAACAGACTCTGATGAAGAAACTATCAATAGCTTCAGGTTCGATGCCATAGGTGTGGTTGTTATCCAACTTTTTGTACCATAAGTTGGGTTACCTGAGGAGCCGCCAGTTGACAGACTTATTCAAAGTCTGATTCCAGTGTATCAGTTGATCCATCTGCTTGTCTAGCCAATATTGGCTAGTCACTTTTTTATTTGAATAATTTTGACCATGGCCCCGCGGGGTTTGTAATAAAATATGCTAGTAGGATATTTTTGAGTGGTTCGGTCTCCTGAGACATAGAATCTCAAATAGGGTATTCTAGGGAGTTTTTTGCCCCTGACAATTATGCTTTTCCTTCAGCCGAGTATAATTGACGAGGTTTTCTCCCGCTTCCTCCAAAGCTGGAATGCCCGATGTTGAATTCTGGGCCTTGGGGGGTTTTTAGAGCCCAACTGAGTGTTATAAGCCTACTAGACATTATTTAAATAGATCATGGTCATGTCCTAAGTCATCTGGACACATAAAAAAAATTCGAAAAAATCTTTTTCGAACAGTGAAAAATTATTTTTTAATTTTTAATTACTTTTCCTAAGTTTTTTGGGTTATTTTTTCCATAAATTAAATGGAAAAAACCTGTTCATGATCTGGAATCAGAATTCAGTGATTGAAGGCTCTAACCTTAAGCCAAAAATCATTCTTGATCAGCCAGCCAGTCAGAACCAACTTTCAAATCAGCAATCGGACACATAATGCCTTTTTACTCAAAAAAGTCAGTTTTGAGTAAAAAATGATTTTTATTAAAAAAATGATTATTTTGGAGAAAACTAAAACTCTCCAAATTAATCAAAATTTAATAAAATAAAAGGCTAAATGACATCTCATGGAACACTTATGATGATTGGAGTTATCATAACTCAGCTTCAGTCATCATTAAGAGAGCAATTAATTTATTATCAGTTATCAGACATGTCATCTCCAGCTAAAGATGAGACGGAGAGCTCTAATTGGTCCGGTGATTTGATCGAGGTGAAGACTGAAGCTTACACCATTAGTGGGATTCCCAAACCTAGCTCAGGCTCCTGCCAGACCTAAAGGATGAGCTTACCTACATCCAAACTCACACATGTGGCCTCATCCTTGGCTTGTTTTCAGTGCACAGGTTTGGAGTGGGGGCGCCTTGCCTGGGTGGAGGCCTCCCCTCACTCCTGGTTCTCCAGTTTAGGTCTGGGATCTTTGTTAGGTGGCTAAGCTGGTTAGGGTTGGTTTTTTGGTTTTAGGGTTTTAGCACTCTCTCATTTGTTAAAAAGAGGCTCTTTCAGCTCTATTTGGATGGAAATTTTGTGCTGGAGTTACTCTGCAAAAATTGTAATAAGCTTTGCTTACATTTGATTAACAAGATTTTCGACTTTGGAGGTCCATCTCTTTTTGCATATGGTGAATGTTCTATGGTTGAGGTGATACTATTCCTAAACCCTTTACTCTTTATTTTTACTTGAATGAGATCTAGTTATATGTTAAGCTCAAGAGGGCCACTATTGGCACGGTAGATTAGCTATTTGTAGTTTCAACTCAGTTATTTATGCAAAGTAGGTTCTAATCGTGATGAATATGAGTAGTTATTTATACGTAGTATTGATCTCGATTGAGTTTCCTTTGCTTACTTTTCATATATATGATCTCACTTGTATCTGAGTTTTGGTATTAGCAGGTCACAGGTTGAAGAAGGGTGCGAGTTCAGCTACATCTAGCCCAAGCTTCAAGCAACCTACCATTTAACATATTATAATTGTAGGGCCTACAAGATCGATGTCTTCCCATTCGAAAGAAAGCTGGAGTCTTCCTCCATCTCTTGTGTTCCATCCACAAGAAAACCTACTTCTTTACCTTTCTTCTTTAAAATTCTTTTGGTTACCGGTTACTTAGGAAGCCCTAGTTTACTTCTTTCCATCCTTTGGATTCCTTTTCTTTGCCTTGTTTGGCTCGCCTTTCCTCCTTCCTTTTCGCAACCCTCTTTTTCCTCCTTGTGGACAGCCCTCTTTTGACTGTTCGCTGCCCTTTTTTTTTACTGTTTTACAGCCCTCTTTTTCCTCCTTGTGGACAGCCCTCTTTTGACTGTTCGCTGCCCTTTTTTTTTACTGTTTTACAGCCCTCTTTTTCCTCCTTGTGGACAGCCCTCTTTTGACTGTTCGCTGCCCTTTTTTTACTGTTTTACAGCCCTCTTTTTCACATTTAGGACAGCCCTCTTTTTCACCTTTTCTCTCTCCCTTTTCTTGGTTTTTCTCCTCTCTCTTTCCTTTTCTTTCACCGCTGGTTTTTACCCTCCTTTTTGAGAATTTAGTTTGTAGTTTGTCTTTAAATTTTTGAGTAATACATAACGTTTGAATTGTTTAAAGCTCTTATTTGCAGGAAGAGTCAAGAAAAGCCCAAAGGGCCTTAAGCAAGCAAGGAAGCAAGCAAGAACAAAAAAGACAAATCTTCCCTCTTCTCTCTATCCCTTTCTCTCCATGTTCTTCCAAGGCAAAGGCAAAAAATAAAAGCCATCAAAATTGTAAAAATTAATAAAAAAACGAGTGGGATTACAGCTCCCACACCCTTCTTCCCCCATTTGGGGGAAGCCTGTATCGTCTCATTGTTATGCTTTTCATTTTTTGTTTAAATTGCTAATGATAGGATAGGGTAGGATAAGTTGCATAATCATAATCAAGTAGTTCATGTTTTGATTAATTCATTATGTTTTGAAAATGAAGTAAAAGTATTGATTTGACTGTTTGATTAAATATTGAATAAGTTCTTATTGTATACTTACCCCCTTGCTTTCTCGATTAGGGCCCTAAAAATCCTGAAAGAGACTCTTGGGTAGTTATATTTTTTATACATGTCTTTTTCAAGTTTAACAAATTAAGTAAGACTCTTGAACTTGCAGTAACACAAGTCAAGAGCACTCTCTATCAGAGAGCATTCATAGAACTGCATATCCATGCATTAGGCATCTTAGATTAGATAAGTCTCTTGAACCACTGTCATAAGACGGGGTCAAGAGCGCTCTCTGTCGGAGAGTCCTAATTAATTAATTTAATA
>LPNX010613146.1:24339-52607 GCA_001517045.1 Pseudotsuga menziesii
ACAGCCCTTTAATTAATTAACTCCTTCCCTCCTTTCCAGAGTATGCTCTGACCGATCTCAGATCGGAGTACCCAGAAACGGCATTGTATTTTTAAACCCTGCAAGAGTAACCTAATAATACTTAACACCCCGTAACCAACACACCGGCGTTGTAGGGATTCTTCCAAAGTACTTCCTAGTACAGGCGCCGGAACCTCCTGCTGTCATAGAGTCTCGGCTAGCTGGTCACTTGACAATATCAGCCTGGGATACTGGGTAGGCCCGACATGTCTTAAACGGAGGAAACTTAGAAGAGTCTCCCGGCTTTGACAAACCTTCGTTGACACCCTAATCAAGAGCATTCTTTAAAATTCTTAAAATCTACCAAGAGCACTTGCAAAACCTAATATTCACTAGCTTAATTCCTAGACTTTATTTCACGCATTTATTTGACTCCATAAGGTACTGGTCCTTTGTTATAATTGAGTAATCTTCTATCTTGATCAACTGTCCATGGTTTATTTTTGCTGATTATATCTGAATGCTTAAGTAAAGTCTGGAATCTTTTGCTTATCTGTATAATCTCTTGTTAGCAACGTGGATTGCTTTTGATTTAGTGTCATATTCATAATAAACAAACACTTCAAATCGTAATAACTCCTAAACAACACCCATCTACATCCGCAACTAATCAAAACACTTTAACAACTTAAGAGCCATAGAAACTCTTTTGTAGGGACTACCCCCCTTGGCTTCGTTAGGAGTTAGCCTAAACGGAGGAGCTAGGAGTAGGTGATAGTACCTAGCTCTGTGCTTTCCCCCAAGGTCACACCTCTCCCACTTTCCTAAGCGAGGAGATAGCTTTCGAAAGATTTCTGCTACTGGTGTGCAATCGGCGGACAACAGTGGTCATGGCCTTGCTGTCCATCATCCTGAACCTCTTCAGGATCTCTACTGCATACTTCCCTTGTCCCAGGGATATTCCATCCACATTCTACCACACCTCCATGCCTAGAAAGTAGTGCATCATATCCAAGTCCTTCATCTCGAACTCAACAACAAGTCTCCTTCTTGCAACTTTAATGAGTTCCTCTTTTCTCTCGGGAACAAGTCATCAACATATAGCAGGAGCATCATTAGTCTTTCACCTTCAACCTTGAATTAAAGGTTGGAATCCTCTTTACTCTCAGTAAAGCCTAGAGTCATTAGTAATATATCTATCCCGTCGTACCATGTCGAACCTCAGGATCTTCTGCAGTCACTCCCTCTAAAGTGGAGCATCATTCTCCCTCTTCCTTTCGTACTCTATGCATTGAAACATTCTATACCGGAGTGACAAGTAGCTTCCTCTGCTACTAATATTCTATGTATCCATCTAGGGTCACTAGATACCAAGATCCTCTATCTTTGAAAGCGTTCTTCTCGCACCCATCCATGAGCATGTCATGCTCTATAGGATTTCATCTTCAACCTTGTAGCAAAGGTTAAAATCTTCATCACTCTAAGTGATCTTCAAGCTCCTCATGTATGCGTTATCCCATGGGTGCCTTCTGAGCTCGTACAAGGACTTCTTTCATTTGCACACATGATTCTGCCTGTCATGTGTATTTCTAGTGGCTGCAAATGTCTCTTCATAGTCTATGCCTCGTGCTACGAATCTTGCCTTGTATCCCACGATGTTTCCATCTACTGCATGATGGAACTATGAACTTCCCTTTAGGTCTCGATACTGCATCCTAGACATCATTCTTCTTGAACTGGTCTTCCCTATATTCTTGGCTATGTCTTCATAGCTAGAAGGTTCTGCATCAATGATGTCGCTGCATTCATCATATTATTCTTCATCTTGAACTGTCGTCACTTGTTCTTCGGAACAAGTCTCATCCTTCTTTGCTTGTAGGTGATTGTACACGATCTTTCCTACAAGTCAAATGCATTTGTATGGTTAGAAACATTTTATAAGGCATATTCATAATGGAAAATTCTTATGCATAAATATATGATCATGCAACTATTTTAGCCAATACAACATTCATCCATATCTCACGGAAACTTTTATAGATGCCTTCCATCTCTACCAAGACATCATTGAGATTGTGCACTAATCCAATATGTCAGCAAAGAGGTTTCATTCTAGATAAGTAGCAATGGAGAGTTGTATAGCACCATGAGCTACTTACCCATCACATGCATATTAGTAGCATACTGTCATTAATGCAAACATTCTATCATGCATAACACATCAATTGAACATAAACAAATGCATAACAAAATAATATCATGAAATGACAATTGAATACTTATCTTTATTTGTTTTGTGGGTAGACTCCTTCTTTCAGCTTCATCATCTTCTTCATTCATAGCATCATCATTTCTTATCCAGATGCTTATATGGATAAGATTTTCTTCAAGAATTTAGTTCTTCATATTCCTCGTCACTCGAGGGATCTCCTTTGAATCGTGAGGGCTTGATCTTCATTTGCTCCCATCTTCTTTTCTCTTATTATGAGTCGAGCTTCTTCTTGTGTGCACTCTTCCCAAAGTCTATTGAAAGTAATTACTTCCTTCCGGCACACATTCCTCGAATGAATGAATCCCATGATCCCGAGAGGCCATTCAAGGTGGTTATCACCACTTCTGCATTCTCCACTTCTTCTTCTACCGCTTCAAGTTGTTCTTTGATTTGAGAGACCCTTGTAAAGTATGACAGTATGGTCTCTGCATTCTGGATCTTCACATTCTTCAACTGTTTTCTCAAAGTCATCTTCTGATTTATGTTCTTCCATTCAAATAAGTTAGTCAAGGAGTCAAACATCTCTTTCGGTGTCTTTAGGGAAGACACTTGTTGTATAAAGTAATCCTTTTTGAATCAACAATGATCTTCTTAGCCTTAACCAAGTTCTTCTTGTGTAAGGATTTTTAGCCTCATCTCCCTCTAGAACTGGAACCTCTCCACTTATATAGGTGTCCAATTCATTTTCTTCAACAACGAGTGAGATCCAATACTTCCATGTTTCGAGGTTTTCAGTTTCACCAAGCTTGTCATCAAGCTGGTGTGATTAGACATTTTGAAATAAGAACCTCAAATGTAAATAGTAAAAGATTAGAAATTACCGATTTGAGGTGTCCGTCCTGGTTCCAGAGCTGGTTGATCTAGGGTTTGTCAAAGAAACCGTAATTTTAAAAACTTGGAATCTTTCAAATCTTATTAGATAGAAATATAGAACTCTTCAAGGTGAGTTGTCCAATGTACTCTTTTTTCTGAAAACATTGGAGGGAAGGTCCCGGAACAGGAAGCCCTAGTTTACCAATTTCTTCTGCAAAAATTCCTGATACAGTTTCTGCGATATCTCTGAAAGTACTGCTCCTCTATGTCTACAATTTCGTACTGAGGTAGCCTTGTCTGTCCTTGTTCCAACACCAAAGGTTTCATCATAATTTATTTCACTAATTGGTACTTACGAGCGTTTTCCCAAGGTGACCTATTTCAGGACTGTTCAACATAGCGAAGTTGTACGGACTTCCACGTGTTACTATTTCATATTCGAGGTTTGAAACTTTTGCCACAGAAATTAAAATCCGTACCCTTTCTGGAACATCTTGAGAAATGTCATTTGGACGTTCATAGCCGGAGATATAGCAATTCTCTCCAGGTGTCCTATTTGGGGAGGAATCCTAGGAGATGCTGGAACCCTACCTTGGAGGAATCATATCTCCTGGAATATAGAAAATCTGAGGCTGAAACTTGGACACAGTGTACTTAAGGAATTTATCTTTGACCTGTGAAAGTTTTGGCACCTGATCCTTCTCCAATATATAGATATATCCAATCTAACAAAACTATCAGTTTCAATATATTAGGGTTTTTCAGGCCCGAGGTCAAACTAGGGTTTGACTTTCCTAGAGTTTCACCCAACCAAAAATCTTGACCCAGGTCTCTAAACTTCGATTTTGATGAGGAGAGTAATCCTATGCTGGGCTCACTCAAAAATTCCTCTTCTGTGAAAAGCCCTAATTTCCCGCAGCAAAAACAGAAAATGCTCGAAATCAAATTCCGCTTCGATAGAAAGATGTGCCCTTCAATGGAGAGTTATCCTAACATCCTTTTGCTGATGGATTGTAGAGAGAGACCCAAAATGTAAGAAGCCCCAACTTCTATAGATACACAACGTCTTCTTCTCAGGTTAGCTCTGATACCATGTTAGATTTTTATCATTTAAGCAATATGATCTTAGGATCTTATCTGAGAGAATAACATGCATAGCAATAAACACAAGAGACAAGAGACACAAAGAATTTTCCTTGAGGAAACCATAAAGGAGAAACCCCCACAACTTCCTCAGAGATAGAATGAGCACCAATGGCAACAGTAAACCCAAAGACATAAAAGATGATTTCCAACAGTTGTTCTCTCTCTCTCTCTCACTTGAGAGAGCTTCTCCTCTCTCACTCATGCGCCCCAGTGAGTGAGTGTGTGTGATGTATAGAAATGAGGAGAGCCTCACTTCTATTTATATTCTTATGTTCACTTTATGTCCACTCCAACAAGTCGGCCTCACTTAACAATTACTTACTAGGACCGACTTCTCTAGGAGAGTCTAATAACCCTAATTCCCCACAACTGTGGGGACTTTGCCCTCTGATCAACAAGGAGGGTTAACCTTGACTCAATTGTGGGGACTATTTTCCCGACTTACAATGGAGGGTTAACCTCAATGACTTTACATGACTTGTTTACATTATTGAATTTCTTGATCGAAACATCGGGGAATGACATGACTCAATTACATTATAGATACTTCCTGGAATAAACATCGAGGTACAATACATAAGATATGCAAGTGAATACATTCTGAAGTTACAATGACATCAACAACTAATCCATGGAGAAGTACACAAAGCCCATAGATCAAGGGTCAGAGTGTCACACATGCCTAGACCCAGTCTAGGGCTTACAGTGCCTTCTTGGTAAGAGACCAGGTGCCTCATCCATGGGCTGCATAATTTGACCCTAGGTCAAATACTTGGTAACAGACCAAGCACCTCCATTCTCCCAGAGAATGGCTACTCTGAACTAAGCTGAGTCTACCAGTACTAGACTAGTCCACATCGTGATCCTGAACGTCTACCATTCAACAGAATGGTCACTCAACACTGGGTTGAGTCTACCTAGGGAAAAGCTAGGTCTATATCATTGTCCCAAACCAGATATCTACCATTCAACAAAATGGTCACAACACTGGGTTGAGTCTTCACTGTGGTCCTGGACCAGGTGGCACCATTCTCCTAAGAGAATGGCTCTCGATGCTGCTCAGAAAAATCAACACTCCCTCTCAGCAAGAGAGGCATTCTCTACCATACCAAGCTTGTCACGAAAATTCACAAACTTTGATGCTGACAGAGGCTTGCTCAATATATCTGCAATTTGTTCATATGTACGAATGTACTGCAACTTCAGAGCACCTATTTGCACCAAGTCTCTGATGAAATGATACGTCATTTCACTGTGTTTCAATCTATCATGAAACACTGGGTTCTCTAAAAACTTTATGCAACTCTGATTATTGCAATGGATGATCATTGAGTCAAGCTTTCCTCCGAACAAATTAGACATCAGTATTATGGGCCAAACTACTTCCTTGCAGGCATCACTTGCAACAATATAATCTACCTTAGTTGTACTCTGAGCTATGGAATCCTACTTCCTTCTGTCCCAAGAGATCATTGTTGATCCCATACTGAAGCAATAACCAGAGGTACTTTTTCGGTCAAATGCACTACAAGCCCAATCTGAATCAGTATATCCAGATAACATTACTTCACCGTTGGAAGTAACCCTGAGCCCATAAGTGTTGGGCATGCACTGATTCAGAGCATTCTTTCTGCCTGGTCTCGTATGCATGAGGTGCATCCCGGATCCAAAAAGATGTCTATACAAAGTAGAGTCCATACTCTGTGAACTAATAGCTGAGTCACCCAACTTTGTTAAGTTGATGATCATGGGTACGCCCATAGACTTGCAATCTTGCATCCCAAATCTTTGCGAGATGTCTCCTACATATTTTCCTTGTGTCAGGATGATGTTGCTTCGCTTTTTCCAGTCTTCTAATCCAAGGAAGTAATGCACTAATTCAAGATCTTTCATCTCAAATTCAGAGGTAAGTTGCCTCTTACACTATTCTATCAATTGTTCAGCACCTGTAAGGAACAAGTCATCTGCATATAGAACAAGTATCAAGACATGATTATGAACAACCTCAAAGTACAAGTTAGACTTAGCTGTACTTTTGGGAAACCCCAAGCCATGGAGCAATCCATCCATCCTCACATACGAAACTCTTGGACCATACAAGGCTTTCTTCACAAAGCCTTCAGGTTGTTCAACATAAGCTTCCACCTTACTCAGAAAGATTGTCTTTACATCTATTTGATGTAAATTCCATCCGAATAAATCAACAAGTGAAATGATGGTTCTAAAGGTAGTATACCTGTCAAGAGGAGAAATTGTCATTACTGACTTTGTTGTTGGTCAGGAACAACTTCCCACACATCATTCTTCATGATTGACTTGTACTCTTATATCATGGCATCAACCCATACCTGCTGACTTGTTGCTTCTTTGGAAGGTTCTACACTGCCAAGGTGACTCATAAGAACTGAGTACTTCTGTGGTCTTTCTCTGAAAGTATCGAGAGGAGCTTTATACTTCTCGCCTTCTTGTACCATTTCTTGGTACAGAGCTGATCTCCTTTTGTAAGGAGTAACTTCAAGTAGTTCTTCTGATGGACTTTCAGTGTCCTCCGGAACATCTAGAATTTGATCCTCAAATTCCTCTTCCTCCCTCTGAGTTTCTGAAACTAGAAAATCTAGTGGAGGTACTTCATCTTCCTTTGAAAGATCTTGTGTTTGATACACGGCTTTCTCATGGAAGACCACATCTCTGCTAACTATCTTCTATAAGCATGGAAGTGCTGTGTAGTGAAGGTGTTCAAACCTTCTATGACACAGCTCACATGGATCAACTGCATGAGTGGAATCCTCAGAAACCCTGTAAAGGCCTCCCTCTTGAACCCCAATCTATACTGCTGAGCTTAGGCCTTCATTCTTTTCCCATATAAGGACTTTCTTGTCCATAAAGAGGACTTTGAAGCCCCTGTCTTCTAAGCTAGCAACAGATAAAATATTCTTCTTTAAACCAGGAACATAAAGAATATCATCAATATGAAGAACCATACCTAAGTCAAGTTGAAGTGAAGTTGAGCCAACTCCTTCAATCTTGTAAGTGGAGTCATCTCCAAGTTCTACCTAAGGGGTAAACTTCTTCTTCTTGTAACTGGTGAGAGCTCCACAGTTACCTGTCATGTGCCTGGAGGCACCACTGTCCACAACCAAGAAGTGGACCAATCTGAGAAAGAACCAGTTATAGCAGAAATCAAGTCGTACTCTCTTCTAGGTTCTTCATCCTTGTTAGCCTTGGTTTTCTTCTTATTCTTCTTTGGTTCTTCTTCTTCTTCTTCTTCTTCTTCTTCTTCTGCTTTTGCAGTAGATTCTTGAAACCTTTGCTTGGGTTTCTTCTTGTTCTGCCTGTAGTCTCTAGCAAAATGTCCAAACTTGTGGCAACTATAACATTCCACTTTTGATATGTCATAAAACTTACCCTGAGGTTTCTTTCCCTTCTTTTGCTGGGGGAAAAGCTTCTTGAATTTCTTTGTCTTTGCTGCAAGTGCAAGGTTGTCCTCCTTGATTACCTTGCCAGAGTTCCTTCCTTCTTCTTCTACGCATTCATGCCAAAGCCTTTCAAAGGTCCATTGATTCTCTCGTCCACAGACGGATGCCATGAAAGATTCCCAAGAGCTTGGGAGACCATCAACCACTATTTGCACAAGGTCATAATCATCAATGGTAACACCAATAGCAATGAGTTGATCTCTTACCTATGCAATCTTTGTGAAGAAGGAACCAACGCTTTCATCTTTGTTCAACTTCAAAGTTCGTAGCCTCTTCTTCAAGACTCTCTGCTGACTAGGAGCCTTCTTTTCATATAGGTTGACCAAAGTATCATAGCATTCTTTAGCAATCTTCAAAGATGTGATGTTGGGCATCAATGACTCTCTGACAAAATCATAGATGATTCTTCTAGCCTTTCCTTGCTTCCTCTTGTAAGCAAGCCTACCAACATTTGTTGCTGGCTCTTCTGTGACATTAAGAACAATGTCATCCAAGTCATTATCATCTAGAATCGCTGTCAACCTAGCTTTCCAGAAGTTGAAGTTGGTTGAACCATAGAGCTTCTCTTCCGGTTTGAAACCATTGGTGGCCATCTCTGCTACTTAGTCAAATGTAAGATTTGCAAATCTTATCCCAAGATCTAGTTAAAACAACAGCAGTGTCCCTTTACTATGTTTTTACATGCTAAGCTCTGATACCATGTTGAATTTTAGCATTAGTAGAAACAATTAAAATTTTGCAGATTAACTTAAACAAATAACAAGTGCAGCAAAATAACATTCATCATATCAACACAATGGACACAAGAGTTTTTCACTGGGGAAACCTTCAAAGGACAAAAACCCCAAAAAGCATTAGTAGCTCATCTCGTAAATGAGATGACTTAGGAAATTCTTCAAAAAGTTCCTCAAACCCCAATTTGGGTTAAACCACAATTTACAGTAAGATTTTCTCAGTAAAAATAAAAGCAAGGGTTTCAAACCCTAGTAACTGAAATTTCCAGAGCTGACTAGAAAAGATTAGTACTGTCCAAATCTACAGTCTACTCAAAAATATTAGATCTTCCCAAAATATCAGATCTATCTAAAAATATCAGATCTACCCAAAAATAACAGATCTGCCCAAAAATATCAAATTATCAGATCTAATATCCAAAAATATCGAATCTTCCCTAAACTCATAAAGAAGACTGCCCGTAAAGAAGGTGGCTGCCCGGATCTGAAGACCTAAAGGTGGCTGCCCTAGATCTGAAATTGGCTACCTAGATCTGAAGATCTGTAGGTGATTGCCCTAGATCTGCACTTGGCTGCCCTGATCTGAACTTGGCTGCCCAGATCTGAAGATGGATGCCCTAGATCTAAAGAATGGTTTCCCGGATCTAAAGATCTGAAGGTGGCTCCCCTAAATCTGAACTTGGCTGCCCAGATCTGAAGATGGTTGCCCTAGATCTGAACTTGTTTGAAGATGAGGATTTGTAAAACCCTTAAGACATAAAAGATAAGAAACCCTACCTTAGGGTTTGTCTTCAATGGAGGATGATGATGCCCTAGCTAGACTCATCCATGCTAAGGCACAATCACAGAATCTTCTTTCTTCAACCTTGAGCAGTTGTACCTGTGAGAGCAAGTGTATGTAATAATGAATTGACTTGATCTTCTTTTATAGCCTTTATTCACCTGTAAGTGGACCAAAATTAGAAAAGATAAAATAATAATATTTTATTCTTTTTCTAATTTCACTTATACCTTCTTACCAAAAAGGTCTTTAAAGTACTTTTTACTTTTACCAAAAGTCCTTATTTATCTTTGACTTTCACCTGTGGTCCTTTTCTTGTGATCCAAAAGTCCTTATGTCTCTTTGAATTTTGATTTTTGCCTTTTTTCCAAGTGCCCCTGTGGTCATTACCTGTGGTCCTTTTAATTCCAAAAGTGCATCATCATAAACCAAGAGAGTTACTAATGCTTTTATCTTACACTTTGTGTGACACCTAGATCTGGTACTAAGATAACTTAACCAAGGGTAGCTAATCCTTGGAGAAGTACACAAAGCCCATAGATCAAGGATCAAAGTGTCACACATTCCTAGACCCAGTCTAGGGCTTACAGTGTTTTCCTAGTAACATACTAGGTGCCTCAGCCATGGGCTACATAATTTGACCCTAGGTCAAATACTTGGTAACAGACCAAGCGCCTCCATTCTCCTAGAGAATGGCTACACAAAACTAAGTTGAGTCTACCAGTACTAGACTGGTCCACATTGTGGTCACGAACCAGATATCTACCATTCAACAGAATGGTCACTCAACACTAGGTTGAGTCTACCCAGGGCAAAGTTGGGTCTATATCATGGTCCCAGACCAGATATCTACCATTCAACAGAATGGTCACTCAACACTGGGTTGAGTCTTCACCGTGGTCCCAGGCCAAGTGGCCCCATTCTCCTAAGAGAATGGCTCTCTTTGCTACTCAAAAAAATCAATAGGTTTGATAGAGCAGATCTAGAAAACAAAGAGTTGTTCCTTTCTTGGTTTTGTGGGGCATCTTGATCCCCACGAATTGCTTTGTTTTCAAGGATAAATGTATTCCCACCTTCCAAGTGTCCACACAAATAATTGCATTATCTCAATTATGTCACCCTGCTTCAAAGCCTAGGGTTCATAGAATAGTGGGTGAGGTGCAAATTGGCAAAACAAAATACCGAGGCTTTTTTGATGGTGCTTTCCAGGGGCTATCTATAGTTTAGGGGATATCCTCTATCTCTCATACAATCACTACTTCCAGTTCAAAGGAAAATTTGGCAGAGGAACAAATAACCTTTGTGAATTTATGGCTCTTAAGATTCTGGTGCAGTTGGCTGTGGAGAAGGAACTAGCACACCTTCAAGTATTTGGCAGCTCTTTGTTGTTATTTCTTGGATGCAGGAACAATTGCAGATTGAGAAAAAACCTTTCCTTCCTATAGCTGGATTACCCAAAGATATCAAAGCACAATTCAATCTGATAAATTTCAGACATGTTTTTCATAAATTAAACACTCTAGCTGATGAAGAGTCTAAGGCTGGTCTCTTCTTCTAGCAAATTATCGATGAGTTCCTAGATGGCCAGGTTTTTGTATCTAGGAATGAAACTTTGTTTTAAACTCTTGCTGAATATGATAACAGTCCTATAACACTCAGATGTACTTTGTGGTCTATTTATCATTCTAAGTTTTAGTCTTTATGCTGATTTGACAACTAACAGCTAAATTATTCATCTTACGGAGTAGCAAATTAATCTATTTTGTTCATTATGCTGATTTGACAGCTAACAACCATGGACAATAGCCTATTTTGTATTGTGCCTTGTGCACTTGCAGAATAATAAATGTTATTTTTTTCTTTGGACAAACAAATGTCCACAGCAAATTACAATAGCATACACACACTGCTGCAAAATTCTCACCTTCAAAAACCATGTTCTGAAAAATGCAAAAACATAGATTAAATATCATTTTACTGATGTTGTTTAGATTGGTAGAGAATCGGACGAAGATGCTGGGAACGGTTATGATTTTGAAGCAGGTCTTGAAGTTGCATATCTTTGAATTTTTCATCTTATCTCTACAGCTGCATTTAAGGGCAACATGTACACTTTTAAGTTTTATATACTCCATATTTCGTAAATTTTTTGAAATCTCAAAGTTTTCCAAACCTCCCTCCCCTCTACCTATGTATATTTTTTTTGAATTTTTTTTTCAGTATATGTTTATGTAATCTTAGAATTTCTAACAAACATGTTCAATTTTAAGAATAATTTCATATATACCATTTTTCCAAACACTTGAATTTTTCTAAACCTCCCTCCTCCTCTAGCTATGAAACTTCCCCAACAAAGGAATCTTTATTTTGAGCAAAAGGAATCTTTCACGGCAAAGTGTTGATAAAAAGCCAGTGGTGAGGTGAAGGCATCAGATCTCGTAAATTCGGGCTTTGACATTCATATTTGCATCAGAAGATCCCACCCTCACTAGAATTTTGCAACAGATAAAGAGTTTCATTTGTCGGTGTAGAAAAGTCTGAACCTTCAGGCCGAATTCAAAGAGTGGTATGCGCACGCAACAAAGAATTGGAAAATCTACATGGTAAAAGACATAACCCAGTAAAAATTAAATAATGTTCTAGCAAATTCGTGCTTTTCCATGGTAAAAGACATAACCCAGTAGAAAAATACAATGCTTTTATAGACTAAATACCCTCAAATGAAAAAAGCGATCAAAATTTCGCACTGCTTAGAGCAAAACAGTCCAGATCACATCTTTCCAAGAAATACATTTAAATATATTTGAATTCTTTCCAGAACCGTTCAAGAATACATGGATCGGAACACTGATCATTTGAAAATTAATTGCTCTATCTCAAACAAATTTGCAACACGTTTTCCTTAAAGATGAAAGAATCATTGAAATTGAAAAACACAACTGACAAGCACCTAGGTGTACCTGTCCAAGCCGAAGAGGCCCATGGCGCAAAAGGAGGCCGTGACGACAGAGTCTGTAATATATATTTTTCTCGGTCGTTGCCTGCCCAGATTTCTCTCTACTATTTCTCGCCCTTCCCTCGAACCCACCCACCTCTCTGCTATTTCTCGTCCTTCCGTCGAACCCGCCCAGCCTTCACTATATATGCGACAAAGAGGCGATAACGAGGAGTGCTTTCATTGTCATTCACGTCATTCGCGTCATTTTCCCCTCCTCGAAAAATGAAAAATACCATATAGAAATATTGATGTAGTATAGGAATAGCATCAATATTACATGGTATGATATGCAAAGGGTGAGGATGTGTAAGAGAGTGGGCATTTTGTGCAGAGGATGTCAACACATCCGCGCAAGAGTGGGCAAGATTAATATATGCAGAATTTATGTCAATGTTTTGAAGGATCTTTCGTCGACTAGGGTAGGGTAGGGTAAATTATTATCACAATATATCGACTTTTAGGGTAGAGTTAGATAAATTATTATTACAATATATTGATTTTTAAAAGAATTTATCAAATGTCGAAATGGATCAAATTTTTTGAAATTGCAAACTTGTATTAGAGTGGAAATAGTGAGAAAATATAAACGGAATGTTTATGGTTTTAATTTGTAGTCTTATATATGTAGTTCCAAGAAATATTTTAAATGTAATTTGAGACTACATGTTATTTTTTATAACATTTTATTAATCTTTATAAAGGGCATGTGTCAGCACTAGGATGAGCATGGAAGGACTTACACATATTCCCCTACTGGGTTGTAGAATGCGCCTCTTTGGCGCAATAAAGAGGGGTTGTAAATGGGTAGTTACTAACCTTTGTCGTTGAAAGAGGTTCTTTTCAATACCATTACAAAGAGTGATTTTTTAAAACTTTAATCCCTTTTTAATTAAGAATCTACTTCGTGTTTATACAATGATTATTGAAAAAAAAATGGTAACCACCCATTGGATGAGTTTTTTTTTCAATAGAGCCTATTGAAACTACTTCAATCAAGTGGTTCACTCACCCCTCAATTGATAGGGGCTCTTTATTAATCAATCAAATTGGCTGGTTCGCTCACCCCTCAATCAATCAAATCGAGTGGTTCGCTCACCCCTCCACGAAAGTTTATAGAGGAAGGGGAGTGCCCAGGCCTTCGATTAACAAATTAATCATCGTTAATGGGGTTGGGATAGGTCACATCATCGATAACTTCATTTATATATAGGGGGGATCTCTATACTATAGATGGGATTGGGCCCAATATCTATATGGGGGGAACTTACTCTACATAGTCTAGTCAACACTATGATTATACCTACACCACATGGAGGAACACCTATCCTTAGAGATGTATGCAGATTTTCCTTAAATGTATTTTCGATTCTAGTAGGGATTATACCCATCCCCCATCCCATACACAGTCGGCACCAGATGGCCCTCCTTTTATACCTATGGCTGAGTCACTTGTCTCGTTGCTATTGCACATGACATAGAAAGTAACAGTGGGTAATGTTTATGTTCGTACTATGAAGATGAAGATGTTATCATGTCAATATAGGAATTTGTACCTCATTCTCAACTTTTATATAATTTTAGAATTTCGGTGAATTTATATAATTTTTGAACTTTTTGAAAAACGTGTTCAAGTTTAAATATGATTCATGTTTCTGTACCTTTTACCAAATCCTGTACTTTTCTAAACCTCCTTCCTCGTATACCAATGAAACTTCCCCAACGTTTGGACAAAAAGAATATTTATTTTGAGCAAAAAGGAATCTTTCACAGTAAAGGTTGATAAAAACCTAATGGTGAGGTGAAGTCATTAGATCTAGCAAATTGAGTCAGGGTTCATTATTTCAGACTTCTCTTGTCGCAACTGTATACCCTAAATTGAATTAGCATTGATGAAATAATGTAGATCATGTTTTTTATATTTTTTTATATAATAGAAATATATTGCACAAGGTTTGACATGCATTCTTTCTTGCTATAATGGGCACACCATGTTTGGGAAATGCCATGTTAAATGTTGGGTTGGTTTGACATGCATTCTTTCAGCAACAGTAGAGTAGCTTTTCTCCACTTTTCAATGGTGGTTTCGAGGTCGCGTAGAGCCTGTCTATCTAACCTCAGTGGGCTAGACATGATAAAATACAGGAATGATGGGCATCTCCGACTCTACCATCAAGAGGAGTTCACCGAGACACCATTTAGATTCAATAAGTAAGATACAATCTTACTTATTTTTTTCTCACCCGTTGAACTTGTCCAGCTCTAGCCCACTTCTTTTAACAATAATAGAAAGAGCTTTTCTCCACTTTTCAATGGTGTTGGATTTGTAACGCGGCTCAGAGTCATACGCTCTCTTCTTTTCGAGGTTGCATAGGGCTTGAGCATAGACTCCACCCCCTGTGTCTGTCTAACCTCAGTGGGTTGGACACAGTAAAATACAGGAATGATGGGCCTCTCTAATTCCACCATCAGGAGGAGTTCATCGAGACACCATTTAGATTCTGTCTAACCTCAGTGGGTTGGACACAGTAAAATACAGGAATGATGGGCCTCTCTAATTCCACCAGCAAGAGGAATTCATCGAGACACCATTTAGATTCTTTCTAACCTCAGTGGGTTGGACACAGTAAAATACAGGAATGATGCACCTCTCTAATTCCACCATCAGGAGGAGTTTATCGAGACACCATTTAGATTCAATAAGTTTTCTCACCCGTTAAACTTGTCCAACTCTAGCCCACTTATTTTAGATTCAATAAGTTTTCTCACCCGTTAAACTTGTCCAACTCTAGCCCACTTATTTCAGCAACAGTAGAAAGAGATTTATGTAATGTAGGTTTCAGGAATTTCTCTTCTGGAGTCATTTAGCGCAACCGTCAGGTAATGTAGATTTATGTAGCCTCAGTAATTTTGTATTAGGATTTGTCCATTTAACAGCTTTTTTAAACTCACTCGTAGTTGGATGCCAATTAAATTCGCGACCATTCAAATTTTTTTTTTCCGTTTCAGTTTTTCTTTCAGGTAAATTAAAACGGATCGTGATGCTCCTCTATAATTCTATTGTAGCTTAATATGTGCAAGTAGACTGTACTAATTATATGCTCACTTTGGCCAGTAAAATTTGTCATGGCGTCTCAACGGAGCAATGCTACCACCGTTTCCTTGAGAATTGCAGATCGTATTGTTAATGTTATTGTGGTTCCTGATCGCCCGCAAATTAATGTTATACGTCCTGAAGAAGCTGCACCTAGCCACTATATGTCCACACATATAAACAACATATTAAATGTGAACGCGACCAGTCATGGACCAATTCTTTCGGCAGTGTTCTCTGTTCAGGGTCCGATACAGCCAGAGATTAGGGTGAGTATACTCATTCTCTCGGCGCTTATCTCTGCACCGATCATTGTTGGCCTCCTTCGCATATTTTTTTAACAGTTTAGTTTGTTGAGCGCCGGACGAGGACTCCGCGATTCTCTGGTTGAGAACTCCACATGGATTGCACAGAAAGCTGCATTTGTTTCGATATTAATGGGGTTATCAATCTGCCCCTTCTTCACTTGCAGTAGTCTGCTCTTCTCCCGTCTACCATAACTCTTCCAAAAGCTTCGCATGTTTTTTAGATATTCGCATGTATTTCTATAGTTTACTATTTACTGGTAGTGGTGAGCGCGTGATTTATGAATAGTGTTGTTTACTGGTAGTGGTGAGCCCGTGATTTATGATTAGTGTTTGTACCATATATTCCATGAATATAATATGATTTTTTTTTCTTGTAAAAGAACTACGAATTGTGTTCTTTAGTTTAAGATTTATTGTTTCATAAAGTTAAATAATTATTAGGATGATCAATTTATTTGAAATTTGAGTTTATGTTTTATTTTTTTAATAATTATTTATTTGGTTTTAAATTTTTATTTTATAAATTAATATAAAATTTTAATTATTTTTTATTTGAATTTTACTTTTTATTTTAAAAGCTTATTTAAAAAATTGGTTCGTAACATTATATACCTATACTCAATTATAATTATATAATTACTCTTGGTACAATCAATGTAATTGAAGTCAATAAAATACAACAGGTTTATTTTTCAAATATTATTTATTATTCAAAGTGTAAAATGTTTTATATTGTTTAATATAATTATTTATCTTAATGTTTTTAATGAAATTTTCCAGATCACTAAAAGAAATATCATCCTCATCTTCCAGATCACTAAAAGAAATATCCTCTTCATTAGACAACCTGTTGCAGAATGTAAAGATGCATCATTTTTACTTGGTTGTTCCAGCAGCCAATTACCTCGTTGTTCCTCAGTATATGATGTGTGATTAGACAAATCCTTCTGCTTAGAAATATGATAATCACCTTCAGAGTTATTGGCAATTACTGGTGCCACTATTTCTAGAGATACACACTTGAAAGAATTTGTCTTTTCGTTGTTGTCTACAACTCGTGAAAAATGCTCAAAATTCTGCTCAAGAGGAATGAAGTGAATGTTCCTTTCTAGACTGCCCAAGCTTCCTCCAGCATTGGCTGATTTGGCCTTGTTTCTTTTCTGTGACTCCTCCGAAAGCAATTCCCTGGCCTCTAATATCTGCAAAACCAAAATAAAAGTATCAATTTTCTTCTGTCCTCGATACTCAAAAGGCGAGAGGTCCCAAATGATCAAGATAATTTATTTTTCACCTAAAGGAACTATAATTTTACTCACCAAAACATGTAGAAGTTTCATTGAGAAGACAATGAATGTAAAAATAAGTGACCAAACTAATGCAATATGAAAAGCATTGTTGATGAGAAGGATAGATTTTCTTATTTCAAGCAAGCAGAACTCTGTGAAAAATGAGACTTGTAAGATGAAACCTAGTCTAAGATGCAGATCACACATGATTGAGCCAAGGCCTCTTATTGCATTTCATTCCATCTATATCAGAATATTGCATATTCAAAAATCACATCTAGTGTTAAAAGTCACACAATTTCAACAAAAAACACAAACATCGATACTTCTCTTCTACACTCCTCTTTTATGATCTTTACTTTGAGTATAGAATATGTGCATATAATCATTTTGCTATGGAAATATTCACAAAAGTACTTCAAACAATATATTTCCAATCTTGGCTATTCAGAAAAATCTTCTAGCTCAACTCGGTTATTTAATTCAAAACATAAACTAATATACAAAACAAAACAAACTGAATCTCATTCTGCGCGCAAATAGCAGATAGCCTAGAGATACAAGACTACATTACAATGTTTTTAGTTTTTTAATGAAACAGAAATCCTTATTATCATGCTGGGAATGATAACAGTCAAGTAGACATGTCTTTTCTGGCTGGATATTTTCAAAAAGAATAAACATATATGAATTATAATATTATTGCATAATTAGGATCCTAAAATTACGCTTGAAATTTTTAAGCTCATTCTTCATAAGGTAATATACTACCGCAATGCAAAGCCTATGATAACATGCAATCCAAAGGCAAGATAATAAATACAAACCTCTCCCAAGAATCTTGACATCTGAAAGAACTAATGAGCTATCAAAACCAATAGCAGATAGCCTAGAGATACAAAACAACATTACAATGTTTTTAGTTTTTTGACAAAACAGAAATATTTATTACCATGCCAGTAATGATAACAGTCAAGTAGACCTTTCTTTTCTGGCTTTTCAAAAAGAATAAATAAATATGAATGATTATATAATTAGGAATCGGGATCTTAAAAGTATGCCTGATATTTTTAAGCTCATTCTTCATAATTATCCTAATACTATTTTAGGCCTGCCGAGGTACATGATTTATCTTATGCCTCTTTAAAGGTTGTTAACAATATGGGTTCGTAAGTAGTCTCTAAAACGGAGTTGACTTCTCATCCACACCTAAACACAATAGTATTCTAGGCTTTGGCTAATGTGATGTTTGCTTCCATGAAGATGTCATGTTCAAGACAAGAAAGAAATTAGAATGATTACCTGGGGTGTTGTAATAAAAAGAACATCTTCCTTGCTAAGCTGAGGGTGTAAAAGGACAAAGCATATCTTCCAGAATTGGCCATCACTTAGATAACCTGGGAAAAGCTCAAGCCTCAAAGATGCCAAATTTGGGGTTAAGCGTTCAACAGCCAAAGCATGTTCCCGCTGAATATCAGACATATCAAAATCGGCACGCAAAAACTTTATCATGAGCAATCAATTACAAAATGAAGCATAAAGAAATTTACGAGGAAAAGAGAAATCATTGACATATCTATATGGAATATGTGTTATAGATTGAAATCCCAACTTGGATGGACAACAATTTCAAGATGATAAATTTAAGTGCAAAAAAGTTGAAATTGTAATGGGTTGAATGTTAAGAAAGCGTCACTGAAATTTCATAATTTGTCATCATAAAATGTTTGATGATTTTCAAATTCGTCATCCCTAACTTTGGTGGTCTGAGAATGTGTAAAGGCACACATTCCATTCAATTAAGGAAGAAAACATATTTAACAAAGGAAAACCAGTCCTATCTAACAAGAGGAGGAAAATGTCTATTAAAAAAAGCCATCGAAATTTTGAGGCCTGGGTTCCTTCACTTGGTAAACGCGTTCATTAGCACATGAACAGTCAAGTTGATTTCTTAGTCAATTTCAAATTGTAATTACTAGTTGTTGCTGCAATCTAAACCAGCAACAATGCATGTTTCTTTAATCAATATTAAATTCACAAATGGGAAACAATGCATATTCATCTTGCACAGCCGCCACAACCTTACAGTCTATAAAAACGAGAGAAATTTTACAGTCTCATTTAACCATTGGAATACATCCTTACATATACTTTATTCCCATGAGCTAGAATCTTGTAACTTTAAAGTTAAAAATAGATGAACATCATCTATAAGTGGGATACATTTGAAACACTGATAGTTTCCCACACAGAGGTGTTAGCTACAACTCCAGAACAACAAGATACAAGCATTAAAAAAATTTACAATCTCATCTCCAACGTTTCTTTTGGAATTTTGGCTAGAAAATGATGCACTTGCTTCATTTGATAGGTATATAAAACCCTCATGACTTCTATCCAAACCTTAACTGAAATATATTCTTCTAACACTTCACATTGCCCACTTGCTTACTCCGTCTCTCAATGACCAAAATAGGCATTTACCATTATAACTAAGGTAACAAAAACCCTGAAATAGATATACACAAATAAGAAGGGGTTATTGGAGTCAGTAACATAAGTATAGAAAAGAAAAAACACAAAGAAGCCAAGTAGAGGCCCAAGCAGTCGAGGTCAAACCAGAAGCACAAAAAGAGACGCTTGCACTAATAGTGTATCGAGACAGGCACCAGTTCAAGGGTGCAAAAGATTTAAAATATGCTTGGTGTATAATAGGAAATAAGTAAAGAAGAAAATTTCTTGAGCTTAAGCATAGAAGCCAAAGCATTGGCCATAAGATTCCACAGCTCTTAACATCTGGTATTCAGTTTACGTTGAGGCAGAGATGAAGGGACTGGCTCCATGCTTCATAGATTGTAGTTGTTTAAGTGTAATATATAAAGGACATAAGGGAAAAAGCGTGTGTATTGAAAACTTAAAAGGCCCAAATGAGAATGAAGGAAGCAACAATATTTTAAGAAAAATAAACCGTCTGCTAAAAAGCATTTACCATCTATAAGAGGTTTTTCACATAAAACTGATAACCACATAATGAAATAATTAGGCAATCACTTGAAAAGTAATAATTTAGTTCTAAAAATCACATGCCATTTATGCATTTTGACCAAACATTGCAAATGCTCTAAGGAGGCCTTGAGCCGCATGTGTCTCTTTTGGTACTCGACCTATACATCCAGGATTTGATTCATGCAACTTCACTTTCGCTCCTCATATCTGGCTAAGAAATTTTTTGTTCACAAAAATATTGGGAATATAATATATTTCTATTATAAATATTGTTGTCTGTTTGCAAAAACACAATTATATACTTGCATATGTGAAATTTGGCTTAGGGGATTTCATGTAGCCCAATTAATTATCCATATTCCAGGCCACAAGACAAATCCTTTCTCCACCATTGCCCATGCTTTCACTGCTTCTTACCAGCTCAAAAATTGCTCTTTTGGTTGCACCAAGTTTGTAGAGGTGGTCTTTTTAATATCCAAACAGTTATGCAGTTGGTAGTACTGGTAAAATGAAAACAAGATGGGAAAAGTGGCAATCCCAACATTTTTCAACAATGTTATGTTGAAATGGCCTTAAGGCAATTTTTTATAGATGGTAACAACATTTTCTGTAATAAATAGAGGATATGTTTATTGTAGGTGAGGTTGAGAGGAGGAATGGAAACATATTCTGGCCTAATATCACTGTGAACAAAGGATGGAAAAAAGAAACTACAAGAATCTAGGTTGTTTGAAAACAACACCCCACATTCAAGCTGGAAAACTCAAAAACTCTCTTCATCCTAGAGAAAATTAAGTATAAATATATGCTTTTCAAGGCTGATTACAAAGACATACCTGGACAGTCCTTGCTGCTTGCAATACAGTTGTAGTAGCCTTGGTGACAATATGTTGCTTGCTTGACTCTGCATTTTCAGGTTCTTGTCTTCCCATTGCCAACTGTTGTGTAGCTGAATACTGGCGGCAACGAGTTCATTCAACCTAGAATCAGGGATTCCCACAACCACAACAGCGAGAATCCCTGGATGGTTCAATAAAACCTTCTCTACCTGGAGCAATACAATGTTATATTAAGGACCACATATGAAATAGCTAAACATTATTTTAGTTTTCTTAGAAAAATGACCGTAACAATCTAGCTTCATATTTTCATACTTGAAAGTTGAAACTTCAGAAATAAGTTGGCCTGAAAAAGCCTTCACCTTATTTTGGAGTTCATTATAATTTATAAGGTCAGCCAACATGCTATTATATATATATGTGAAAAATCTAATACTTATATTACTGAAAATGATGTAATTGTCATCCATTCAAATAGTGCATGCTAAGCTATCATATTGAGGATATTTACCTCAGAAGGATAAAAAAATTCTCCACCACTTTTAATCGTGTCCTTGGAATGGCTGAGAAGCCATAATCTGCTCTCTTTGTCAATCCATCCAGCATCCCCTGTATTCAACCATCCATTTTTACTAAATGAAGTTGTAGTAGCTTCCTTTTGGCCCCAATACTTTTGCATCACATGAGGACCCTTTGTTAATATATTTCCCACATTATATACCTCATTCTCATATAAAAATGTAATGCTTGGTTCAATCTGAATTTCCACATGAGGGGCTGGCTTTCCCAGGAAAACTCCTACAATGTGATCTATGGAAATACCTTAACTGTGTAATGACATGGAAAGCTTTTGTGTGATTCTATGCGTGCCTTCTCCAATCATTGGATCATAGGCAACCATAAAAGTCATTGAAGAGCAAGCCTCTGTCATACCTTTATAAAAACAACAAGGTTTCCAGAAGGGAAATAAGATTAGAGGGCACTATTACAATATGATGTAGAAATGGATGATGGAATTAGAGTGTGGCTACGTGAATGATTGTGACATAAAGGTTTGCTATCATTTTATTATGGTTCTTTGCCAACAATGAACAAGATGTTATACTAACCATAAGTTGAAAAAAATTGAGCTCTTGGAAAAACTTCAATGGCACTCTCGAGAAGTTGTAGGGATAGGCTTCCTGCTCCATTAAGTATGTTTTTGACAGTTGGAAAACATAGCTCTAATCCTCCGTCCTTGTTTTTATAACACAAGTGCAGGAAAATAATAACAAATATGTTACTCAAACACAAAAACAGATTTTTATAGTATCAACAAAGCCAAATTTAAGAAGAATAACTATCTTATGATCATTTGGAATTCAAACAACCCAACAATAAAACACGAGCTGCACCACAAGAAGAAACTAATAAGTTGCATGCAAGTAAATATTGTATATTTGATGTGAATACAGATTCTTGAACAACTTTTCCAAAGGTCTTGAGATGTTAGATGGACTGTAGTATCAAATCTTGTGGTCCCAGAGATGTTAGGTAGACTGTAGTGCCATCATAATACTGATTTTCTAGATTTCCTAAAGTGGCTGACTACAATTTTTTTATTCTGAATTCTACTTGTTTCATAGATGGTAACAACACTTTTTGCAATAAATAGAGGATACATTTATTGCAGGTGAGGTTGAGAGGACAGAGTTGATTTTGTTTTAGCATGGAGTGGAAAATATATTAATTATGGAAGAAGCATGTGCAAGTTTGAGGTATATATTAATTTTGGGAGAGACATTTGTAGTGAATGTCATTGAATACTGCTCAATTTCTCTTAAAGCTGGAAGCCAATATTAAAAGCCATATTAATGAGTTGTTCTAGTTTTAATTGTTGGATAAAACTCTGTTGGAAACAACAATTATGAACAGCTTGCACAATCAAATTCTCAAATTGAAACTAAAACATATAGAAATTCAAACCAGAAATAAATCATCTTAAATATTATATAAATCACAAGTGACCAAACAATTGCATTAAGAAAAAAATAATGGAGGACTACATACACCACACAGAAATCAAATTTTGGAACAAATATACCCAAATACAATCCAGCTATATTTGAACAAAGATACCAAATTATTAAACAGAAACACATACATCTGGACAAAAATGCCCAAATCATTAAGTAGAAGATGCACACATGAAGTTTTATTTCATCTTATGTACACACTAATTTATTATTTCTCCTTGAACAACATTGGATCACTGAACCCCAAAACACAAAGGGAGCCCAAAAACCATGTTCAATATGTCATTCCAATAAATTTGCAGGTGAACGCCATAAAATTTTAAAATCCTACTTATGAAATAATCATAAAGAACTACAAGTTTATGTTAGTCTAGTAGCATATGACAAGAAAAGCTATTGCATTCTGAAGGTCAACATATGGCAGCAAATCTTGTTATCTAGAACAAAGACATTGAGTCTTTTAAACTCAAACATCAATAGCTGCTTGTTCAAAAACCCTATTCAGAGTTGAAAAACTGCAAGTTAGTTTCGTGTATCTATAAACAACAATAGCTATAGCTATAGCTATAAGTTATGGAATTTAATAACAAAGATCCTAGACTGTAGGAACTCCAAACAACAAACAAACTAGATTGATACTATGGTCCAAAAAACCTTTTGTGTTTAAATGGCTGTTGATAAAAATTCAAAATTGAACTGCTTGCAGAATGTTCTGAATGTATTTTCCCAACAGAGGAGATATGGTGGAGAGTGAGGAATTTCACACCATTGACCTAGGTTTTATTTTCACGAATTTTACCTGGCACATTAAGGTAGCCATTGGGGCACCTGGAAGTGGGGTCAAACTTATGACACCTAAAGAAGAGAGCCATGTAACCATAGTATGGACCCAAGACTACCCTATGTTCTCCTTAAGGTCTTCCATTCTTCAAAGTTAATTGTGTTGTATTCAAGTGCAAGTCCTGGGAATTTTGGCAAAATGTATTAATAGATATCATCGGTCGTGGCATATGAGCCATAGGTGAATTTTGCAATTTTTCATCATATATACCCTCGGTTGTGGTATATTCCCCAGAAACAAAGCCTATACTTCCCTAAGAAAGGGCCATTTACCAAAAAATATATATTTCCAAATATATTTCAATAACAGAAGATTAAAAGAAAGAAAAAACATAAAGAGGTGCATACAAGACCATGACCCTGATATGCTAAGAACAGAGAGAAATTATATCAATGTCATGTCCAAACATTGGGCAATAAAACTGGAATAACAACATAATAAAGAGTTCCTTAAAATAGTGTTCAGTTTTCCATTAGGGTTCACTTCTTATTATGGCCTGTCCCACCTAAATGGAATAAGTTTCAAGGAATTGGGTCGGGTGTAAGCCCTGGGTGGTATTGGAAGAATGGTGCAAGTCCTGAGAGGTTTTGGTAGAATAATACCATGACACCAGGTAACTAAGATGAAGAAAATCCACTATTAGCAATACAACCCCTATGATCATAAGCAATTTCAAACACAAACATAGAAAATATAAAAATAATTTAACAGTTTTTTTTTTTAAACAAACAAATAAATCAAATCCGCCCTATTCACCAATTCAAATGGAAAAATGCACAAGACTTACCCGTTTCCAAAGAGAAATCCTCAGAGAAAACAAATAATTGATTTTACCAAAAGATAAGCTTTCCCTACTCGACCAATTGAAATGGAGAAATGCACAAAACTTATCCTCATCATCTCTGTCGTCCAGAGGAAAATCCAACCAAGTTCTCGGGTGCTGTGAAAATCGGCGTATTATTGCACCTCAACAAGAAATTTGATATTATGCAGAAGTTTATCCTCGGAGGACCCCAGAAGCTCAGGCCACCTCTTAACAAGAATCCCAACGTCATCCTTTGTAAAACCTAATTCTCTCAAAATTTTCAATTTTAGCTTAACAATGTCGTGGGTCTGCATAATCAACCGAAGAAAAGAGAAAGAAAAAGCCTTGGAACATTTCTTAATGGGTGATCGCTCCACATCCTTAACAAGCCCAAGCCAGTAGTTGGAAGGAAACGAAATTTCGGGGATCAAACACGGACTGTAAAAATCAAACCCTCGGTTCCGACGTATTAAATTGCTGCTGAGTTTTTCTACACAAATCAAGAACCGGACATGTGGAAACTCAATAAACGGATAAGAATTAAGACATGTGGCAGATGCCTACTTGTTCGAAGGCCGACGATGCTACAGTGCTCCAAAACCGAACTTTTGAGAGAAAAACGCCTTACGGTGTAAATATCATGGCAAGGAAGATGAGAAGATATCCTATCCACAAGAGGACGAACATGGGAGGCAAGATGGGAAAGATAGCGATTTGATATTTGACAATGGATTCATTGTTGGTTTGAATTGTTATATGTTTAGTTTTAATTTGAGAGTTTAATTGTGCAAACTGTTCATAATTGTTGTTTCCAACAGAGTTTTCTCCAGCAATTAAAGCTGGAACAACTCAATAACATGGCAAACAAATACAAGCATCCCTCTGCATGGATTCAAGTGGAACAATTCTCAATTTTTTTATTTTTCATCTGTATCAACAAATGTCATAAATTGTTGGAGTTAACGAGAAAGTTTGAATTCGGAAAATTAATGTGCAACATGACATGTATGGGTGGTGACATGACGTAATTTATTATTCCTTAATAGCTAATATAGGTAAAGCTCGACAAGGTGTATGAATTGCCTTTTTTGTCACCTCCACATTTCCGAACTCAACAAATGTCACGCAAGGCATGACCGACTCATTCACCCTCTAACAACCATAACTTTTGGGGATTTTTTCTTTCTAAGCTATGAGTTTGAATCTACATTTTTCTAGCACTTTGGATCTATACATTCTCTGGCAAGTTTTCACAAGAAATCCTACCACTTCAACCCTCACAGAATGGTTTGCTAACTACCACCATTTTCCTATTATGGCACTCTCTTAATACTTGGTTTGGACTTTCTATGGAGATCACTCTCTATCGTGTACCTTTCAACATTACTACCAAGGTCATTTGACATTTAAACCTCCTACTTCACCCTCACAGGTTGCTCATGCTATGGAAATTATCTATTGAACATTTTTTAACCATCTCTAACTTTGTTTGGTGTGATCAATGTAGCATATTTGGTCCCGAGACAACAATTTTGCATTGGAATTTAACAAAGGTAAGAATTTCAAACCCTTTATCCTAAAGCAGGATAGTATTTATAGAACGATGTATAAGAGACATATCTAAAAATATCAGACCATGCCTAACCAACAAAACTATATACAGAAACAACTGAAAAATCAAATCTTGACAAACACAGACATGCTAAAGTTAATTCTCGATAGGTACTCTGAATGGCTTACCTTATAAAGTATTGAATTTTGTTGCCTCTTGCTTGCCTTCGCCTTGCAAGGACATGAATAAAGAAATCCAAACACTTTCTTAATGCAAGATGAGTAAATGTAGGAGAGGATTGCAATAATTGGGTGGGAGTAACCTGAGATGCCAATAAGAGACATATCTATTGAACATTTTTTAACTATCTCTAACTCTGTTTGGTGTGATCAATGTAGCATATTTGGTCATGAGGCAACAATTTTGCGTTGGAATTTAACAAAGGTGAGAATTTCAAACCCTTTATCCTAAAGAAGGATAGTATTTATAGAACGAGGTATAACAGACATATCTAAAATATCAGACCATGCCTAACCAACAAAACTATATACAGAAACAACTAAAAAATCAAATCTTGACAAACACAGACATGCTAAACTTAATTCTTGATAGGTACTCTGAATGGCTTACCTTGTAAAGTATTGGAGTTTGTTGCCTCCCGCTTGCCTTTGCCTTCCAAGGACATGATTAAAGAAATCCAAACACTTTCTTAATGCAAGATGAGTAAATGTAGGAGAGGATTGCAATAATTGGGTGGGAGTAACCTGAGATGCCAATAAGGAGTGGATCTTAGCTATGCTCATTTTACGAGTGTTGGATTATAACTACACATTGCTTTGGCGCAAGGAAAGGATTACATAGTTAAAAATCAAGTGTATTATATAAGGGCTAGTGCTCTTTAGTCTATCCAATTTTATTTGGCTCATAGCCTAGTTTCCTCGACCTTTATTTTGGAGCCTAAAAACCTTGCAATTGTTGATACTGCCATACACATGCCCCTTTGATAGTTAAGCCCAAAAATAACTGTCTTTGTTATGTCCTTTTTGTATATAGAGTATTCTTTAAGTAGACTGCAATCTTTAAATTTGTTCATTATTTTTTTAGAGTTTGGAAATTCGTATATTTTAGTAACCTGGATCAATATATCGAAGTGCAATTTATTTTATTTTTCTATCTTGATTCTTGAATGCAATATATACTCTAGGGATCAATATTCAGACATTGAATTGTTAGTGGAAGAGGAGCAGGAAGAACTCCTTTGGATGAAAACACAAGAATGAAGATATGCTAGTTCATATTCATCAAGAAGGGGAAGCTTAGCGATGGAACATTAGATATTCCAATGTCATTCTCACAATAGACTTCGATGGATACAAATTTGGTATATCTCCTTTGACAAACGTATCTACTCTTGCCAATTACATTGTGAAATATAGAGATTTAGTGGCTACAGAAACACACAAGGTTTCACTGAAATCAGAGATGTATATATAGCTTTCAGGTTCTACTTCTGGAAATGAGATTCATTAAGAAAACTATAATATTTCAGCAAGGCTCTGAAAGTATACCATTATGCCCTTCTCAGAAATAAGTATTTCTCGTTACTTTGGACCATGGAGAATTCGAATGTGGACAATTAGGATTGAAAATAAAATGAAACAATAAAACAGAACCAACCTGAGCCAAAGCATAGGGCAATGCAGAGTACATCCTTGCAGCCCTTTCTCTGTAGAACACAGTTCTCTCTACTGCAACCACAGGCTGCACATTTGAACAATTGTTAACTCCCAAGAATATAATGCGCTAAACAAAGCCCTTTCAACAGTAAAAAGATCATTATTGTTGTCCCTGATATGCATTCAACCTATTTCTTAGTATCTGAGAAGATCGGGAGTCCATAACATACAGAGTATAAGAATCAAACATTTTTTTGATTCGTCAATCCAAACAACTTAATGTTTTGGACAGTAATCCGTCTTACAGAGTTAAATCTCAAGTACATCTTTGTGCCAACATTCCAAAAGATTGTTCCTAGCACTAGAGCACACACAAATGTGAATGTGTATCAAACAATGTTATAATCAAGACTCTGCGAGTAAGTCAACCATTGCTTCCACAGGCAGGAACTGAGCTATCCAAAGAATGATTGTGATTACCGTATTAGAGGAAATTTGGGGTAAAAAATGGGCCTTATAAGAAAACGTGGCAACAATAAATTTTATGAGTTGGAATTCAAGAACCAATAGAATTTCAATAAAATGAGTCAACCATAATGGTTGAATTGACATATTTGTCATAAAAGAAA
>LPNX010613147.1:0-32067 GCA_001517045.1 Pseudotsuga menziesii
AATACCAAAGAGGGGAATCTAAGATCTAAACCAATGAAATGAAGGACAAATCTAATGGAATGGAATTGCTTTCACTACTCCACCAGAATTAGTACTATATTGAACGTACTTATACCTCTCACATGTTTAATTTTTGCAATATAAAATGATTTGGTTGGTTTCAAGATAGTTTCTTGATGTCCCATCTACCTTATTTCACTCGAATGAATTTACTTTCATCTTGCAATCTATTTTCTTTTGACCTTTCATTTATATATCGTAGTAGCCTCTCTTTTCTATTTTAGGTTGGTCATTATCATTTTTTTTTTATTCATGGAAAACAATTTGTAGATTTATTTTTGTTATGTATAAAAACTATATAATATTTATGTCAATCTTATACCATGCATAATATATATTTATGTAAAATTTGTCGTCATAATAAGTTAATGATTTGGGGATTTCTTTATTAGTGATAATTTTCCATCACCAAAATATCCTAGAGATACTCTTCAACACAACAATTGATGGGACAAAGACATATGGACATCAACAAGCATATACACACATGTGCGACTGTGTTTGTGCTTGTTTAAGCATCATTAAATTGGTAATATTTTGGAACATATTTATTTATTGCAAATAATAAATGTTTGAACACATTTTCACTTTATATTGATAGGTTACAACTATCCCTTTTGTAGTATCGTAACATTCTTCATTGCAACACCCATGCCAACATGCTCCTTTGACACAAGGTGGCCAACAAGCAGATCTTGGTGCATACATGATTGCTTCTACAAGGGATTCAGTGTTAGTTTTAGTGACCAGATCTATTGATACATTTTTCTTTGACATAGAAATCAAAATGCCAATGGTATACAACATCCCCAAAGATATATCATCGTATCATCTAGAGTGCAATATCACACACCCATGGTCTCCTAGAAACACTAATGGCATTGTTGTCTTGGGTAACAAACCTAAAAATTTAAATTATGCCTTCTGATGCGCCGTCGCTTAAGCGACGCTTGCTAGGCTAGCCGTCGCTTACTTCATGAATTAGTTACCTTTCTAATCACCATGGAGAATCCATTCAATTTATCTTTTGTTGATGTTTTATTTCATTGGTCCCTACTTGGAACCAGTTGTTGTTCACTTCATAATTGTGTTGTGTTCATGCTCAAGGGAAGTTAGTAAGCCTACATTAGTTATTCCTCATATATTTTGACCATTTGTGTCAACCTTTATAGTATTGAATTGTACCTAATGCTTTCCTCTCTTCAATTTCAAGCAATCAGATTAGATTCTTGTTGTTTCCATGTTGATTTATGAAAGGTAACTCAAGACTCTCCATCTGATGGATCTATTCTTATTGACTCCATTTTTTTTCTAGGAAATATATTTAGACATTAGTATGGTACCTTGGAAATTACTAACATCAAAGGCAAGTTTTCTTGCAATCTAAAATGGGTATACCCCAATAACCCATGTTCAAGTGATGCTGCAAGTGTTTAACATCATCACATATTTTCACACTTGATAGTTTGTGCTAGGTACTAGATCCCATTTCATTCCCTCGACCAACACTATGGATTCTTGAACCTAATGCCATTCCATTTTAAATAATTAACGAATTAAGTGTATTTTTTAAAAAATCGAGCAATTTTAGAGCCGTCGCTTAAGCGACACTTAGAAGGACAACCGTCGCTTAAGCGACACTTAGGAGGACAACAATTTTAGTGTCGTCGCTTAAGCAACACTTAGGAGGATAGAAATTTTAGCGTCGTCGCTTAAGCAACACTTAGGAGGATGTCCGTTGCTTAAGCGATGCTTATGCCCATTATTTCAAAAAAAAATTTAATCTTTTTGATTTTTGGCACGGTTAAAATAAAAAATCCACGCGCTGTCGGAAAAAACCGTTGGATTTTGGATCAAAATGTAGTAGTGATAGTCACTACAAAAAAATAATACTAGTTTACAGGTTTGCAGGTTTCAAACCTACTGTTTCAGCCCTGTTGTTTCAAACATGTTTCATAAAATTGGTACAATTGAACGTGTGAGTCAATACATGGAGAAAAATATATATAACCACCACTCAAGAGTATGTCTAAGCACACATAACCAAACAATCCCAAAAAATATAAAAAAGACTTATTTATCTCATATAAATGAAATGTAAATGTGAAAGCATCATAGAAGAAATATGTTAACAACTACTAATTACCTCTATTAGTTCCTTCATAGAGAACTTTCCTTTGAGAGAAGGATCTACCATTTCCATAAGCTTCTCTATGTCAATAGTGTTTATAATTCTTGGTCTAGTACATTTAATAAAATATTTTTTAATATAACACTCTAAGGAGGGAGAATAATTCAGATGATATAAATTGTTACATTGTTCCAACCAAGAAAAAAAAATCAATATAACATAACAATTTAAATTATGTATATAACTTGATGATTTTTTATAAATTTTTCGATACATCATTGCTCTTAGAGGGGTGTTTATTATTACTTATTTTTATGGGAAACAACTTTATTAATTGCTTTACTAAGATAGCTTATTTGATTGCTTGTAACTAATTATTAAAAGTGATGTATTGAATTATTTTCTTAAAAGTCATTGAAATAAAAGGATAAGCTAAAACAAGTAATAACTTTTATGATGTTTGATTTGATGTAAACAGAGATTTTTTCATTGTGTTTGGTTAGTCATAGATGTAGAAGGAGATGTGTTTTCAAATTAACAATAAAGTTTAAAAGCATTTCGTAAAAGTAAAATCAATGAAGTAGAAGTTTACTAGGAAAATCAAATGTTATTAGGTTTTTATATCCTATTCATGCATCCAAGGTTTTTATATCATATTCAACTCTAACATACTTCTTCTCACGGGACTATCACATTGCTTGCACTCAAAGTTGTCACAGTGGATGTAGCGATTATTGGAGATCCTGCACCTTACCACTTACCTGTACCTTCTCCCTCGTAGAGTTGTTCCTTTGTTCTAGTGAATCCTAGCTTAGTAGATGATAACCCTGAAGTGGAGATTGAGAGCTGAAAGTGGTGAGGAAGACACCAAAAGCTTTTCAGCACTACATGATGTTGATGGAGTATCTGATGATAGCTCTAGGGGAATCTTCAAAATTGGTGCTTCTGAAATGTTTTGAACATAATCTATTTGAACGATTGAAGACGAGAGTGGGGTTGAAGATCCGAAAGATGGAAAGTGGAGATTGACAGTTGAAAGTGGTGAAAAAGACACCAAAATATTTTCACTACGAGACAATCTTGACATAGTAACCGACGGTAGGTGTAAGGGAATCTTGCAAATTGGTGCTTATGAAATAAAAGGTAGTGAGATGGAGGTTCGCATAGTATCAGATGTGACATATTCAGGTGTAGATATCAAATCCCTATACAATTGAGACAGTGCAGGTGATATGCGTCCTCCTGCAGGCAAGGTAGATAAAGTATGGATGGATTAAAGGAGCAATGTTGAATACGAACACATAGAAACAGATGAAGATTGTGAAACTGTAGAAACAGGGATAAAATATTTCTTACCATCACCATCCAACGAATCTGTGAATGATTACAAATATTTATCCACCTCTTCAGTGACAGGTGTAGAGGCTATCACCTCTTCTTCTAATTCTGAATCAACCAAATCGATAATAGGAGTTGTGGGGGAAGAAGCTTTCACCTTCAATCTTTTGAATGGTTTTTGTTCAACTATTTCTTCATTATCACTTGGCTGACTGACTGCAGCAATCACCGGGATATCAGTAACAGTCACCTCAGCTGTAACTGCCTGAGTATTCATCACGTAGGTCATCATTGCGGGCTTCTGTTTTGACTGTGTTGATGTAAGTATTAAGGCTTTGACCTGCTCCCTAACTGGTACCTCTGGAAGGTCTTCCATTAGACCTTTTCCCTTGTCTCCATTTGGAAAAATTGCAACTGATGAATTCTTCATTTCTTCAGCTTCCTTTTCTTCTCTGTCCTTTCTTACTTTCTCCAAGACGTCAATCTGCAGTGCCCCGTAACACTGAATCCTCTCTTTCAGTTCCTTTTGATGCTGCAAGATGTGGGATTCCTCATCCTTGCTTTTGGCTCTCGCCAACACTTCAGTAAATATACTAACACCCTGATAAATAGAATCGTCAGGAATTTCCTCATGCACATAATTAATTTTGATATGGTACTACTTAAAGTGGGCATAAAGGCATCCCTTGGGATCATGTTTTCTCTTGTTGGCAAAACCAAGCTTCAAAGACTGTATCTGTTCACCTAATACTGCAGCCCAGGTTGACGTTGGAATAACCAACGATCCAAGGTGCAAAGGGAATTTGGGCCAAGCCTTTTTCTTAGGGCCAATCAGCTTCCTGTAAACCCCATCATTGACAGTTTGGAAAGCCACTTCTTCTAGAACCAACCTGTCAGGGACAATTCTGGGTAGCATATGAACAGTGTTGCTACCCCAAATTCTCATGTACGAAAAATTCTCGCCAACATACCAGTCACCCATTGTACCAATCAAACCTATGGATTTAGGTGAAAATGCAGGAGCTTTCTTCTTGAATATTAAAAAATAGATGGTGCCAAGGAAGTGTTAACATATATCATAGAACCTGGGTGCATAGTTAGTATCCCACAGTTCTGAATAATAAATGGGCATCGGGGGGGTGGGGGCGAAAAAATCCACTTCCATCCAAAATTAGGATATTCGAACTCAGTGCACAATATATCATAAATGAAGGCTAAAAAGTAGAAATTGGGTTTCTTTCTAGCAGTGGCCTTGTAGTACTCTTGGATAGAAATTTTGAGTTCTAGCGAGAACATGGATGCCCATGGGAAAGAATTGCCATTTGCTAAAACATGATGAGCTACTGGAGCCCATTCAGTCTTGAACACAGAACAATTAGGAAGGCCATACAGTCTGCATAACATAGCTGCGAATAAGGAATAAGGTTGTTTGAACCAGGTAACAGGTTAAAGCTTGTTAGACCTCTTCGAGAATTTACTAGGTTGGTGCATCCATGATTTTAACATTTCTTCGAAATTGAACCTACTTTTCGACACTTGTGCAATCTCTGCATTAAGGGGTTGTTTTACCGGTTTAAGGGCATAAGCCTTCGTAAATACCTCAGGATGAAAATTGGATATCTCTAACCCTCTATTATCGTTCAAAGAACAGGGTTTCGGGTCCGCATGTTCTACTATCCATTTGACTGCGTCATTGTATGGGAGGATAGCAGGTCTAGCAGCGAGAGAATGAAGTCCAGAATCCCTGATTCTTTCATAAGCCAACTGGTTGTCTTGAATATCAGAAAATTTGTCATTGTCAAAAATTTCATAAACCCTAGACTGTTCAATTTGGTAGGTTTCAATGATTCTGCCACTGGTATTTGAGAAAATACCAAAGTTCAGATCCTTGGTGAACATATCCTTTTCCAGGTTTTTGCAGCGAGTAGATCTTGCCATTGTTGCAAATTGGAAAAACTGTGTTTAAAATAAAAAACAATGGGAAGCGAAAATTAAAACTAATTTAGGATTGACTATAGTAATAAATTCAATGAAGAAATGACCAAAATACTAACCTGTAATCGAACTAGACTGTGATAAAGTTGCCTGGTAAAATTCACGCAGAGCAATATTTCACGCAGTGCAGTAATTCACAACAGTAAAAAATTGGTAAATAAATTGTAAAATACCGACCTATATATATTTTTTACACGCGTCAAATTAGGAAAATATGATTAAAACAAATGGACGGTCGAGATTAAACCTGGCTGGATGCGGTTTCATAATGAGATATTGGAAATATTATTTCATTCCGCATGCCGATTCCCGCATCCTGCAATCCAGATTACGAGAGCTTGATATTTATTATTTGCACAAATTTCCGGCGCACAACTCGCATCCCAAAATTTGCCGTTGCGGGATTCAGGAGAAATTTGGTAAGTATTATGTGTCATCCCGCTAATCTTTCTAGAAACCCGCATCTCACATTTTTGTTGCAGGATACGGGATGTCTTTTGCAAGTATTGTGTGTCATCCTTCTAATCTTTCCCGAAACCCATATCCCGCATTTTTCGGGTTGCGGGATCTTGTAATTTACCAGGGAGACAAAATACATCAAGTTGTATTCAATCAAACCCGCAACACGCATCCCGCAACCCGCATCTCGATATTTGCAGTTGCGGGATGTGGGATAATTTATGTAAGTATTCTGTGTCAGACCCTCTAATCTTTCTCGAAACTCACATCTTACAATTTTTGGGTTGCGGGTTACGGGAACTTGACATTTATTATTATTTGCAAATATTCGACATATTCATTGTACGCGTTAATTTTAAGTTTCTCTCAGTTAATTTTTCTTACTTCTTGTAAAATTTATAATCGAAAATCAAAACCCCAAAACACAACAATTATAAATGTCTTTACCTTAAATTTCAAAACTCACTATTAATATGCAGTCTCCCAAGGTAAGTCACAAAGGTTGGCTTGCTGGAGTAAGAAATCATTGACCCTTTTTCTCATATATATATATACACACATGCACAATTCAAAGATGATGGTAACTTAAGTTAGTGCAAGTGGTAGTGAGTCAGATGTGAAGATTTCTCCAAATTTAGGGAGGTCATAGTTGAATTATATTAATCCCTCGGGGTCAGGCTTTGTAGTAAAGGTTGATAATTTAAAATAAACATAATTTAAAATCCTTTGGGGTTAAAAAATAATTTAAATACCTAACTAGAACTATAACAAAAAATAGAAATAAAATTTAATGCCCTTCGTGGTATTTACTGTGGGTTGCATGAGTATTTTTTAAGTCCTAATGGAAGCAAATGATTAAGTATTTGTATCATTACATAAGGAAAGGGTTTTCTATCACTTTAGCAACTATTGTCATTAGGGTAGTTCTAGAACTATTACACATTGGTAAGTTTTAAAGTTTTATAACCCCTGCTTGTAACATATTTCATGAACAAACACCTCCCTAATAACTACCCACCTAATGATAGTCTTAAAAAAAATTAAAAACAAATGCCAAGAGTTGTAATAATTTTTAAATGTTTCATACAACATTAAAAGCTGAATGGACAAATAAAACTTGAATTAATGGATTACATGAAACAAAATAAAACTTTCATAATTATACGGAAACACAGAATAAAAATCCTAAATCAAAGTTCGCAACGGACAATGGGTTGCCGGCAATGAAAAGGATCGAGCTGGATGGTAAAGTGCAGGCCGAGATCGGCCCAGTACCGGGCGCTGCCGCTCTCAGACCTACTTTGAAGAGGGGGTTAAACCTGCCACTGCCGAACTGGGACCATTAAATGAATTAAATGAAACAAATAATGGATTAAATGAAAAGGATCCATCGCATGAAACTTAAAAACCCACGTGTGACTCCGTGGTCCATATAATTAAATGGAAAGGGGGTTAAACTTGCCACTGATAAAACTAAAAATAATGGATTAAATGAAACAAATAAAACTTGAAATAATTACCATTCTTCTCTTAAGTACTAAAAAAACACGCTAATTAAACAAACAGGGCTTGAAATAATTTCTTAAACGAATTCATTGACAGTCACTAAGGTTTTGTTCAGAGAATTGCTTTAAAATTTGCTTTCATAGATTTGGATCGAGAGTCCAAATGATCCTGAAATGTAATTGAATTATTAACAATGTAAAAGGACCCGTAGTTTAACCATACACTATTAAGATTGCTCTTATAAGCAAGCACTGTTTTCAAATATATTAACCATAAATTAAGCACAACTATTCATATAAACAGACCTTAACCAACTAACATTGTTAATAAGATTTTTAATATTAAGCGCTCAAAATCTTCTGAAATGTAATAATTATAATAATTTTGCATCTCTGTTAGCATAAAATTACAGAAAGTTATAGCGTTGACCACTCGTCTGTCTATTGAATCAGCTCATCTGCTCCTCTGGTTGTGTGCAAATGAAAGTGGAAGAGCCATTACTAAAACAAATAAAACTTGAAATAATTACCATTATTCTCTTAAGTACTAAAAAAACACGCTAATTAAACAAAGAGACCTCGAAATAATTTCTTTAACGAATTAATTGAGAATCACTAAGGTTTGGATCAAAGAATTGCTTTAAAAAATGCTTTGATAGCTTGGGTTGTTAGTTAAATCGGTTACATAAAGTAAATTATGATTTTCTTTACCATTGCCCATTATTGACTACACAATATTAGTCTCAGTCTCTTGTTCAGAGTCCAAATGATCCTGAAATGTAGCTGAATTATTAACAATGTAAGATGACCCCAAGTTTAACCATAAACTATTAAGATTGCTGTTATAAGAAAGCACTCTTATGGAATAGATTAACCATAAACAAACCTTAACCAACTAATATTATGATATGACTATGGTTTGAAACCCCGAAACGCTCAAACTCTTGTGAAATGTATTAATTATAATGAATTTGCATCTCTATTAGCATAAAATTACAGAAAGGTATAGCGTTGGATGCAATAAGCACACATGGCTCAACCACTCGTCTGTCTATTGATTCAGCCACGTGTCCTTCCTTGCCTGTCTGTTTCATGCTCCAAGGTGCCTTTCTGCATGGTTTCCTACTTCCAAACGACTTTATGTGCTTTTTGTACTCACCCTTGTCCACAATTCCCCAATGTGCTGGTAACATTGTTGTATGAGGGGACTTGGAGACAAGTATTCTTGTTCTCCTCACCTCCCATGAAGTAGGCTCTCCAACAGGCAATACAGTGGAGTGTGTCCTCAACCTCGTCACCACCTCAGAGAAAATTAGCAAGTAGGAATTACAAACAAGGTGATGAAGACTTCGGACACCCGCCACCCTAGTACGAGCATTCGCTCCGACTGCCTGTCGCTGAACATGGTCCCCATGCAGTGGGAATTTGGAATTCGTGACCTCTTCGAGGATTTCTGGGGACACACTCCAGGGACAGGAAAACCGTCATATTGTGCAGCAGGAAGTATGACTATTCGGAAATATTCAAAGTGCATCACATTCAGGCCCTGATGGTCGGCAATTTCATGGTGTAGACAACCAGGATGATAAAGGAACATAATTTCATATTCGTTAACCATGAGTACCCCCTGGGAAATGAGCTTCTGGAACCATACAACCATTGATGTCTAAAAGAAAACTCAAGCCCTCACGTAATTGAACACTTTTGGCCTTTCTCTAAGTGTTCATTCATCCGCGTTTTTCAGCAGCTCCAGAGGGTGGCGCTATATAGGGTGAGCCAGACAGACCCGAAAATGACTTACCAGCATAGCTATACACTTAACAACTGGCAATCATAACAATAGTACAAGTGACAAGTGAGCGATGATCTTCACTCCTTGCGGAAAATCCAGTCAAGTCATCTCCTCCGATATTCAATTATCATACTGGCCATGGATAAGACCTTACGTGTTCTCCCGCATTGCTGCCCAGGTGGGTTAAGGAATTTGGACTTGACCTTCCTTGCTCTTTCGCATATGTTGGAGGTGGGATAAGAACAGATTCAGCTGGCCGCGTTTCTTTGCTTCATGTAGAGGCAATATTTACTGTTTCAAATATCTAAATTTCATGATGGATCCTCGGAATTGGGACAGCAGATGATACCGGGGACATGATCTTGACCTATAGGATGTTGCGAATGGTGTCTGGGGACTCAATTACTATTCAGAAAAAAATATCATATGTGGGAATGTCATTTCTGTACTAGGTTCATCGGGACATTTTGTCTAGGCGAAGAGATTTGTTTCATTAGACGATCTCGAACCACATAGATTTCGTTTGCTTCTCCAGTTATATTCACCGTGGATCAACTTCTTATCAATATATGCACAATTTATTTCAACGGAATCAACAGAGACCCTGGATCTGCAATCTGCCTTCATCTGGACTGCCTGATTGTGGGTACATTTGATATTTTGCTAAGCTGATCCGATTCAATCCATCATGCAAATCTCATCTACGGAATACTTTCGATCCCTCGATCAAATATCAAATAACATATATACCGTCCATTGTCATCTCGCTAAACTTTCCCAAAACCCACATCGCGCAATTTTCGGGTTGCGGATTGCAGAAACTTGAAATGTATTATTATTATTCGCAATTTTCGGCATAATCATTGTACGCGTTAATTTTAGGTCACTGTCAGTTTATTTTTATTATTTCTTACACACTTTATAATCCAAAATCGAAACCCCAAAACACATCAATTATAAATGTCTTAACCTAAAATTTCAAAACTCAGTATTAATATGCACTCTCCCAGGGTAAGTCACAAAGGTTGGCTTGCGAAAAGACATAATATTTTTACCCTCTCAACGTTTTTTTGCACCTCTTGATGCAAATGCTAGTTTAATAGGTGAAAATTATCAACCAAGCGACGTAGCATTTATTGCTCCTTGGATTTGAATGAATTCAAAGACATAATAATATATAATGTTGTGTTGCAATGATTAATGTTCGCTTAATAATAGCATTATCACAATATACATGTTGTTTATTTTTTATAAATTTAATAATATATAAATGTTTGTTTTTTTATGAATTTCATAATCAGTGGTTTCCAGAGGTGAAGATTGGTATTGTTTTTTTAAGTAAGTTTTAATTATTTTTATTCAAAATTTAGTTAAAGTAGTTGGAATCTACTTTGATTTGGAATTTAGAACTATTTTCAATTTTTTTTTTTTAAATATGTAAAATTTAAATGTATTTAATAGATTTTGAATAAAAATCTCAATGTATTAGGTAAATTAATTATAAATAATATTAAGAAGAAAAATCAAAACCCTCCCATCTAATCAGATTGTTTAGAAAAATTATTCAAAGCCACCACTCTTTACAATAATATAAACGGAACCTGACCATTTTGAAAAGATGGAAAAGGGTTTGTAATTGTTTTAAACAAGGGAGGATTCAATGACAATAATAGCATTTAAAGTAAAGCGTTCATAATTTTTTTAAGAAAGAGATTCAATGACATACATTTTTGCAGTTTTGGGGAACTTTTTTTTTCAGAAAGAAAAATCCCGTCTTTGGTATTCATATTGAATTATTACAAGTTGTCTCTCTCGGATGCACCTGTTGTGGAATTTCTGGAGTCTTGGGAAAGACACAATTCCCATCATTATTATACCTCTTTCTTTGTATTTTGGTGTGTTTGGAATGATCGTAACAAGGCCATTTTTGAGGAAAAAAGAATCTCTCCCGGTGTACTTACCAGTAAGGTGAGTCTTCTTATCCATAGATTCCCAGTACCGGAAAGAAGGAATAAAATAGCAGATTGGAAGGGAGGGGATGGAGTACTTCTAGCTATCAGCAATGTTCACTCATTTAACATCAAGCTAGGGTGTGGTCCGAGTACTAACGCGAGAGCTGAACTGTTGGCCTTGTGGACTCTTCTGTATTGGGAAAAAGTGTTGGGACTTCCCTCTCTACATATTTTTGGAGATTCATCAGTGATCATTAACTGGGCTAATGGCAAGGCAGCTTTGGTTTTCCTTGCTTTAGATAACTGGTGTGAGGCCATTAGACAAATGATGCCAAATTTTCTCAGCCTAGACTTACAACACGTATACAGAGAGCTCAATCAGAGTGTAGATGGCTTCTCCAAAGAGGCCCTGGTTTTGGACTCAGTATTTTGTCATATCTCTAAGTTTTATGATGATTTTGTTATTCAGTCTGGGGAATTTAAACTCTTTTGAGTTTTTGTGCCGGAGCTCAGTCTCCTTTTCTCTTTTTGGGCACTGTGTATGGATCAGATGCTTGGTTTCATTTTTCGATCATGGATGGAGGATCTCTCTAGAGGAGTCTTCTAGTCTCTCTTTGTGCTCTCTCGATGGGTGTATGGTTGTCTATGTGGAGAATTTCTACATTCTCACTCATGTCATGCTGAGTATTTGACCTTCATGGTATAGCTGGTACTTTCTGTCGAATCATATGCTAATGTATGTATTGGTCTCACACCAGTCATGTAATATGCCATTTGATTCATCATGAATACCAAGGACAAGAATTTTTCTTCTGAAAAAAAAACAGCATAAAGACGGAGAACGGTTCGTAAATTTTTCAAGTACACAAATTTTTAAAGTCCTTGAACAAAGATAAAAATGGATATAGTTGAAAATGTTAGTAAGTAAATCTCCCTGAGAGAATCTTAACAAATCAGAAAGCGACTGAAGGCTGAAAAAATATTTAAAAATGCAAAATATCAAGCTTTACAAGGTGTTGAATAACACGTTTGACTATTTCCAGTCCCACAAAATTCAGATTTTGAAATATATAAATAAAAGAAAAGTTCTCAATAGTCAGATTTTAAAATACATAAATAAAAAAGATGAAATCTCAACAAACAAAACCTATTTAAAATATTATACTAGCACATCCACATAGTTTGTGGTTGGATGGTGGATAGGGATCAAATTGTTAAGAGATAGTTAGGAAATGGAATTTAAAGATTATATTTTATTTCTCATAGTCTTCAAGTTAAGGGTCAACTGTGAGTTATCCATGTTTTTTTATAACAGAAACGGATGAGACTTTTTTTTTTAATGAAAAAAATCCAGGTCTGAATAGCAATTGCAAAATCAACCATTTACAGTCAAAGCAGAATAACAACTACAAGACGATCAAAGAATGAATAAATCCTTACAAAAAGAAGAGGTAACTCCAAGGTGAACACACTTAAGGAATTGGCTGAAATGCGCTAGGTTCTCCATTGAGGCTGATATAACCTTGTGCCAGCAGGAAAGCTTTATTTTCCAAAGAATTTTCCCTTCCATTTAATTCCCGCAGAATATGAAAAGAGTCAACATTTTCAAACTCTTTCATTGAATTTCAAATTCTCTGCAGAATGCTATTCAAGGCTGAATTATTAAAATGACCTTCTGTGTTTAACAATTTGATCAACACTTCTGAATCCCCAAAAATTTGGATCGACTTAAACCTGGCCTCCTTTGCAATCTGGCACGCCTTGAGGAGACTATAACTTTCTGCTTGATTATTCAACATTATTCCAAGCCCCCAGCTGAAGCATGATTCAATCTGTCGATCAAGCAAAATTATCAACCCCCCAGCTCTGGAAGTCCCAGGATTTCCCTTGGACGCACCATAAAAAAAAATACATGCAGAGGAGGACTTCTTCCACATGCTTAAAAATTCTGCCTCAGTACAGCGAATTCTCCAGAGAGGGGAGCAACTCAGTTTAAGGGAGATCAAATTTCAAATTCCCAATGTGTAATTTCCAATCCATGCGTTGACCTCTACTAGCAATGACGACAAAGAAAACAAATTGCTTACAAATTCTGATATGAGAAATGTTATTTTGTTTGCAACTTTCACAGGAGTCGACTGCTTACTGTTGAAGATCTCGTCGTTCCTTGTTTTCCACAGCTTCCGCAAGATGTACTTCAAAATAATCTACCACACTTTTTTCCATTCCATGTTTTTGACAATTGATTCCGAACTTCGTTCTTTCCAGGAGGGAATCTGCTCATGCCGGGAGGAGAAAAGAGTGGTTACTGAAATTTGATAAGGAGCAGAGACAAAGAGGCCGTTGAGGACTAGCTCCTATACCTGATGAGAAAAGGCACAATCAATGAATATGTGATCAGACGTTTCAATGATAGCATTGCAGAGACAACATCAATACGGTCCATGATACCCATTCTTACTTAAGTTTTCTCCTGTCATTACCCTTCTGTGCATAAGCAACCAAGTGAAAAAATTCACCTTGGGAAGACATAAAGATGACCAGACAGATTTCCAGATTGCTGGAGCTAAGCTTGAAGCAAGGGGAGTTTGTAGTGTAGAGAAACCTTGAGCTGCTGAGTATTTTCTCGAACGCCCCCACCCCCATTCATCTTTCGAGAAGCAATTAACTGGAGAAAGTCCAGATAAGGATAATATCAACAAATTATGTTGATGAATAAGATGTCCTGTGATCTCAGGAAGAGTCCATCCAAGCCAATTCCCATCACTGTTCCAAATACAAATATCTACCAGCCTGAGAAAACCTTTGTTGATTAACCAAGTCTTGATCTCACTCAACGAATTGATAGAGGAAATATGCGGGTTTCCTAAGATCTTATCATCCCACAATAATGTCCTTTTCCCACTTCCAGGAATTCTATAAAGTTGATGATGAATATTATCAAATCCTCTTCTGCATAGATTCCATAGTGCAGTGCCTGTAGGGGTGATAGCAGTTTTTATGCTTCTCAGAGAACCTCCCTTTAGATATTTCCTCCAAAATATCTTGGTTACTGGATGATTTTTGTCTGTATACAACTGTCAAATAAGCTTTCCTCCCAATGCCAAGTTTGCTAATTCAGGATCTCATATTTGCAAACCACCCTTCGAAATGGGTCTTTTGAGTATATCCCAACTGACCAGATGCATCTTCTTCTGATTACCTTTGCCACCCTCCCATAGAAAATCTCGAAGAAGTTTGGATATTTGGGCCGAAATGGACTTAGGGGCAAGAAGTAGAGAAAACTAAAAGATGGGGAGTGCTGAGAGGACAACCTTAATCAAAATCAACTTACCATCCTTAATTAACCATTGACCACCCCAGAAAACAATTTTTTATTTAAGTTTACAAATCACATCCAACCATAGAGAAGGAGGGTTGGGTCCTAAGGTTAAGGAAAGACCCAAATAATTGATCTTATCGCACTTATCAAAATCAGGAAATCCCAAAGAATGTGCTATTCTAAGAAGAGACAAGAGATCAAAATTCCAACCATATAAACACTCTTGCTTTTGTTAATCAAAGCTCCTGAAGTCAAACAGAAATTTTGTAAAATTACATTGAAAGCCCGAGCAATGATTAGGGATTCCCCTCCCAATAAGAGAGAATCATCAGCAAAAAGGGCATGGTTAATAGGATCCACACCACTTGCAATCTTAATACCAGGGGGAGAACCCACAACCAAATCAGCTGAAAGTTTTCTACTTAAAACTTCCGCCATCAAAATATATAGGAAAGGAGACAAGGGACACCCTTTACGAAGACCTCTTGTAGCTTGGAAGAAATTTGTTGGTCTACCATTAACAAGAGGTGATATCCAGGGCCTATCGGTGCAATATTTTATCAGACGAACAAAATATGCACTAAAGCCAAAAGAGATTAGGACTTGATAGAGGAAGGAAAGATTGACGCGATCAAATGCGTTTTTCATATCTAACTTGATAAGCATGCATTTATCCTTCCTTTGAAAACTGGAATGGAGGGCTTCCTGAACTTGAATCACATTATCTATCAAATGTCTTCCTTTAACAAACCCCCCCTGGTGCGGAGAAATTAGAGTTCCTAACATAGGTTTCAATCTATTGGCTAAGAGTTTGGCCAAGATTTTATACGAAGCATTACAAAGGGAGATGAGTCAAAATATATCAAAAGATGCAGGGTTAACTTCCTTTGGAATCAAGGCTAGGAAGGTATAATTAGTGTGCCCTCCCACGTTGGCTTTTTTAAGAAAGGCTGAGATCATCCGGAGGAGGTTAAATTTAATAATGTTCCAGCAAACTCTGTAGAAACCGGGATAGAGAATCCGTTCGGCTCGGGGGATTTATCCGACTCCATAGCCCAAATAACATCTACAAATTCTTTTTCGATGAAGGGTTTCACTAGTCCAACATTATCCTCATGGCTGACCAATGAAGGAATGCTGGATATAAAATCAACGTTCAATATTTCATCTGAGTTACCATCCTCATGGAACAATTGCTGGAAATGCGTATTAGCATCCTGATGTAATTGCAATTGTCCTTTAATGACAACACCATCACTTGTGCATATTTTTGATATATGATTATGAGAGAGCCTGGACCTACATCTGGTGAAAAAATGCAGAGTTTTTATCCCCAGCATGCAACTATAGGCTACGGGATTTAAGTCGAAGATGTTCTTCCTCCTAGCGGAAGGACAGGAAAGAGGTAGATTGCGCGGCCTGCTCAACAACTAACTATGAATTGGATATTTCATAGTTTTCCATGCTAAGCTGAAGCTCAGCTAAGGCCTGGACTGACGCTTCCCTACATCCCGTTGGATTATTGAGAGGAGTTTTGATCCAACTTTTCAAAGCAATTTTGGTGAGCTTAAGTTTTTTCTCCCAGACAAAGCTGGGAGAGCCTTCAACAAACTGAGACCATACTTGGGTTACTATATCCCAGAATCCCTCCCTCTCAATCCAAAGAGGGATGAACCAAAATGGGACAGGTCCAAGGTTTTCCTCTTTTTCCAACAAGAGAGCAATTAGATGATGATCAGACGTAAGCTTAGGCAAAATTTTTGTAGATATTATAACATTTCCATCCAACAATGAGCTTTGGACAAGAAACCTATCCAATCAAGCATAAATACGAGCCAACCCCGGTCTGTTGTTGGTCCAGGTGAATCACCCTTTCTTGGGATTGAAATTGAGAAGGTCTCTATAGTGAATTAAGGAGTCCACGACCTCTTGAAATGGATCCTTGCCCTGATTTCCTCCATGTTTCTCCTTAGGATTGAGAATAATGTTGAGATCGCCAACCAAATCTATTGGAAAACTCTATCATAATATATGGAAATCCATTCTCTCACAAATAACAAGGACATAGAGATTGAAGAGAGAAATCAATATCTTACTAGATAATTGTTGTAATTCGGTGTAAATCCAATGCTGGGTTACATACGAGGGTTTTAGGAGAAATTTATCCTTTGAAATGCTGGGTTACATCTCTAGAGGTGCCCTGAGCACTTACAACCATGCCTGCATTTTTTTTCCATTTTTACATGTTGATAGATAAAAGAGATTCCTCTTCTATCTTTGTTTCTTGGAGCAAGAGAATGTCAAAAGGTTCCATTTTGAGTAGATATTTAACTGCTTCAACCTTCAATGGATTCCCCAATCCCCTGCAATTCTAAGAGATGATCAACATTATTTACCCAAGGAAAAGGGAGTTGCTCCTCCCTTTAGGGGCCTATTCTGCTTGCTTCTTCCAAATGACAATTCAATGGTAGGTTGGCTTCCTTGCATCTTTAGTCTCTCAGCTTCTTCTTCTCTGATCTCCTTGCGAGACTTCCTTCTTGCCTTTTTTGTGAATTGCTCATCATCATCCGAGGAACCGAAGACTCGACCAATTTCTTCTTTAGAGCTTTTGCATAAGAGGGAGAAGTTCTAGTTCCTATGGGATATAGATCCTGCATGATAGCATCTACATTAGGAGATTCTAGACGCACTGGTTTAGTTTCATGTGGCCCTCGATTTACTTCACCCTCTTCTTGATGAACTTCAGATTGTTGCACCTCACCTTCTTCAAGAATAGGAGAGTTTTGTTCATCAACATAACTTAATACCATAAAGGGATTTGAAGAAGTAGTGGCATTTCCCTCTACCTGGGTTTTTAAATATTTATTCACAGTAGGATTGAATCCATTTACAACATTCCCCCCTTTAAATTTCACCTGTTTAGATGTGCCTGCTTTCTAAATGTGAGTCCATTGATTTGACTTTTCTTTTTCAGGGACTTCTTTTGATTTTTTCTTGCAATTGCAAGCAAAATGGCCATATCCATGGCAGAAATGGCACTTGAAAGGGAGTTGTTCATAATCAAGCTCCTGAATATGAGTCCATTCAACGACATTGAGCTTGATTGCCTTAGGCAACCCAATCTCCAAGTTGACCTCAACACAAATTCATGCACATGAATATTGGTCTTTCCTTTCTTCCCTATCGATATATTTTCCGAGCTTATTCCCAATGGTTTCCAATGATTCTAAATTCCAGCAATGAAGGGGGAGGTGGGGGAGCCTAACCCAGACAGGAACAACTGAGGGTACATCCTGAGTTGGGTCAAAATATGGAGTCCACTTATTCAAGTAGATTCCCTGATGACCCATAAAATAAGGACCATTTCAGAAAATAAGGACCATTTCAAAAAACAAGGTCTCGATCATCTGTTGATTCAAAAGCAAAAACATAATATCCTCTGCCAACCATATGATTACGAATTCCTTCAGAGACGAAGGGTCTCCAATTTCGTAGAACCCATCCTTCTATTGCCTTTGGAGATGGCCATAGCCCTGTAAATTTCCCAATGAGCCCACGCTCAGCTAGGTTCAAGGCATTCCAGCAAGGATGTTATGCTGAAAGATCAACATAAGGGATGTTTGTCTTCTTCACAAATGTCTACACCATTGGACTACCCTTCCTCTTCCCACACGAAGCAATGAGGCGTTTGAATGCATCACTCTCAGAAGGAAGAGGAGGGGGGGACCCCCTCCACAGGCCATAGAGAGCACGATCAGGATGAACCTCTGTCAATGAAGACTGAGCAATAAAAATAACACAAATACTGCGAGAGCAGACACAGTCTAAACCCGCAAAGGAAGAGACACATACCAGGGATCAAGAGACAAGCGCCCTTGATTAAAAAACAACATGTTCTACGACTCCAAACTTCAATACGACCAACGTGGAGTTGAAAGAGAGTAAGAGCCTTCACAACAAGTTGAAACCAGAATGAATCATTTGGGAGAGCTGTCACGATGCTAACAACAACAAGAAGCACATAGATCCACCAACACAGAGCAATAAACTCAGGTTTAAGAACTTCTTAGAGAAAGACTCCAAAGAGATGCAACAGCACAGGATCACGATCCTCCACCTAAACTGAGGGCAGACACGTGAGTTATCCATGTTTAGCTACATGTTATCACCACATTCTTCCCGTTATCCATTTATAAACTATCAATTATATATATACATATATATATTATCTCACATTCTTCTAGTTATCTGTCATGAACTCTCATTCATCACGTATGAGTTATCCATGCATTCCTACCAATGATCTATTCATCAACTAGCTAATATATATATATATATATATATATATATATATTATAATTGTTTATTTCGAATTTTGAACCACTCCTCTCATCCTCCTCCGTAGATGAAAAATCATAGGTAGTAGTCCACCCCAAATGTCAAATAAAAACTTCTATAAAAGTAAATATATTTTATTATTTTTAAAAGTAAAAATGGAAATATTTAAATATAAACCCAAAATTAAAAATAAACGATGATAATGATGATTCTTCATCCAATCCTTAAATGTTATTCTAATTTTAAATTATTTGAAAAAAATAAACAAAAAAGTGTAAAACAAAAAATTAAATAAGATTTTGAAAATATTTTATTTACAAAATAATTTAACTAGGTAAAGTGAGATTATTAAACATTACATAGGGGTTTAACAAGAGCATCATGTCACTTACAAGAAATGAACTTAGATGGAAAGGGTAACAATCATTCTTCTCAACCACCCAAATTACATTCAATAAACATACTTGACAATTAAGTTTACACTTTAATTGAACTATACTTATTAATATAATTTGATTATTAATTTTTAACTTCTAACTCTTTTCAATCCCTATCTTAGAAATTTCAATTTTATTTTAAAGAAAAATAAATTAAAATAGAGTTTTAAATCAACTACTACGTGTGTTATGAGTTTTAACATGGTTATTATATTAAAATATTTAATAAAATCTAAATCCAATTGAATCTTTGAAATTATATATATTTTTAAATTTAAATCTTAAATACTGATTATTAACTTTTCACTTCAAAATCTTTTCAATCCATTTTCAATTTTGTTTTAAGAAAAATATATTAAAATAGAGTTTGAAGTCAACTATTATGTATTATGAATTTTAACATAGTTATTAAATTAAAATATTTAATAAAATCTAAATCCAATTGAATCTTTGAAATTATATATATTTTTAAATTTAAATATTAATTATATAAGATATTATTAAAAATATTGATAATTATAACTATTCGATGGAAATAATAAGATATTATTTGATGAAAATAATAAGTTACTTTATCCTATCATATTTAAGTTATTTGATGAAAATATTATTAAGTTACTTTATCCTAATGTATTAGTTTTATGTGTGTTATAATTACATTGATAAGTGTTAGAAATGTTTGTCATAATTATATTGATACGTATTAGAATAATACTTATATATGGAAAGATTTGGGATGGAAGTTGATCTCCATACATCAAAGATTGCATGAAGATGAGACAAGTGTATTAGATGGGTGCTAATAACTAGCGAAATATAGATAATGGGGTTATTACAACTACACATGGAGAACAAGTAACAAATTTAATTTTCTTGTGGCGTATAAGTATTCAACACTCACAAGTTAAGTAGTTGTGCTAATATGATTGAGTGTGTATGAATATAATGTGATAAACAACTTAACTAAAATAATTGAATAAAAATAAGATCAAATTAAGTAAGAATATGGAGATATAACCAGATTCTCCTACATTTTAGAAACACCCAAATCAATTGAAAGACATTTATTACCACTCAAGATTCACTTGGAAAGTAATAAAACTTCTAGTAGAAAAATCAAGGTTGGATGAAGATGAAATACAATCTATACAATCTCCATTGAACATAAAGATTGATAAATACAAAAGATGGAGTGAACCTAAAAAATATGTTCATGAATACCAAAACTATTACCTTGAATCACTTCAATAACAAACTTCACTCATTTCCAAGAACAAACAAATACATACTTATAAAATAACACAACAAAAGAACTACTCTCGTGATGCACATACTTGAAAAATCATTCAATCGTAAAAACAACCCAAGTCGTATTTGGATCCATTGAGGGAAGGAGTCCCTTTATAGATGTTTCTAGCCATTCAACTCCGCGAATCAAAGGAGAGACATACTCCCTTAAAAGAAATAATCATTACAAAGGTATATTTTCTCTCTCTAGTGGAGATGTACACTTATGCAGGTTGGTGGTGGACTAGCGTTGCTAGGGAGGATGTGTACTTTCTTTGCTCAAGAAAATCGCTTGGACTCTAAAGAGGGTGTCATATACTTTATGAATTGATAGGGCAAGAAAGGGTGGAAGTAGCCTAAGAAAGGGTTGATGGTGAAGGTGGAAACAACCTGAACAAGGGTTCAACTCGATAGTGGAATAAACCTTAGCAAAGGTGAAGAGTTAATCCAATTTGGACTTTTGAGTTTGATAGGAATAATTCAAGGTACCTCTTCCCCTTGAATACTAATTCATTGGCCAAAGGACAAGCTTAGTTGATCATGATTCTTGCAAACATTGATTGTGATATCAAACTAGAAGGCAAGTTTTCCTCTTATGACTTTTGGGGGCCTTTGAGAAGTACATTCATCTATGTTTAAATACCAATGGATCCATTCGAGATATATGGATGAACTCTTCTAGTCAAGTATCCATAGTGACCATTCACAGACCCAATGAAAGAAGTGACCCACGATCTTTCTTACTAGCATAAATATCCATGTCTCACTTCTCAATGATAAAGTAAATACTAATCGAAAAGTGATCAAGGAACTTTGTCCAACACCAACCTTGATAATTATATATGTTCTCCTAACTAACCATCTAACTCCGTCGAGTCTCGATTGAAGCTCGAAGCTGCATGTGGCTTGGCATGAGCTCCCTCTCCCTATCTAACTACTATAACTCTAGCATGTACTTAAACTTGAAACAAGGTGGAAATATGAAATTGAAAAAGACTCAAGAATAAATGGTGATGGTGGAAGTAGGCACAACCTAAGCAGGGTTGATGAGTTTGGAAATTAGAATAATGATAAACAAAATTTTAATGTTTAAAACCACTTAAGTTCCAAAATTTCAACTTTCATGATCACATTTCCAAAATCCAATAGTCATTTGATTAACCACAATTCCAAATCCACTTTCATAATCACATTTCTAAATTTCAATAATCATTTGATTGAACATAGTTCTAAATCCATATCCCCTAATTCCAATGATTCAACTACATTAATTATAAACCAATGCAAAAAATGATGAATTATGATTCTAATTTCTTATCATGCAGTGCACAATTTAATTCCAGATTGTGTGGTTGCATTCTTTATTAATACATTACTTAATCACCTTACACACAGACACATGGTATTCACTTAGTGAAACTATGTCATAGTGCCTTCGTTCATGGGATATTAAAGAATACCCCTAATTTCACTCAGGATATTGATATAAAACCTACCAAAATTATTTTGTTGATCCCCCATCCCAATACATATTTCCAATTTAAAAAAACACTATTTTTACTAGATATTCAAGATTTTTACCAAATACCTCTTTTTATACCCCGATTACCTATAAACCCTCAATATCCTACTCCCCTCCCCCTAATACCTACAATATATTGACCTTATTTTTCAAAAATTAAAAGCCCCCCTTTGTGAATGAACATGATAATATATTGGTGAGCAAAGTGAATTACCTGTGAGCGTAGTTTGGTTGGGATTTGAGAAGGAATAGTTGTCAAGATACATTAAGTGTTTGAAGCATGTTTCCAATTGATTTCAACTCTAGTATCCTACTGAAACACAATCATCATTAATGCATTTATTTGCTACTAGGCTACCAGCTTACCACAACATATTGTCAATTAATGCTTTATTTCCTACCAGACTACCAACTTACTAGAGGTGATTATCAAGTAATGCTTGACGCTTAGGGTTGCAACGTGCGTCATATGTGATTACTAATTATAACCTTGAGGAAAAGAGTGGAAAAGTATAGAATCATGGAGTTTATGGATTGAAGTTTTCAATATAATACAAATTCTCCAGTAAATTTAACCTAGGAGAAAGAGTTATCAAATCACCTTATTTTAAGAAGTTTTCTCGTTCGAATCCATTCATTTTGGAGAAGTTTTCAACTAAAAATTGCAACATAGATCTATATAAAAAGGGTGTGTAACTCTGACTTCCACGCATCATACGCACTGTTTGTAGAGTTTGATAATCTTATTGTACCATTCCCCTCCATTAATATCTTAATGTACAGTCTCATTCAATTATGGTCCAAGCCTCCAGACTCTCAAACTAGCGAAAGTTGATGAAATCATGAATCCACGACTAATAGTGCAACCACCTTACATTATAGCACATGTCATATCCAACAAGTGATATTGTTGCATACAATAAACTAACATCCCTTTGCAAGCATGGTTTTGAAGGATTTGAACCTTGAAATAAGACAAGGTTGTGTAGCAGAATTTTGAAGACTTATATTTCAACATATACCAAGATGCTAGGCTAAGCGTATTAATACTAGATGATACATTTGGTTAAAAATATGAAAAAATCATAAAATACAAAATATTTTCATAAACATGTGAAGTCATTTAAGAAGATACATACAAGAGCACACCATAGTAATGTATTAGCTTTTATTGGAATATATTTAAAAAAAAATCTTAAAATAACCACTTTTTTGCAATAATATAACTCTAAGTGGACAATGTTTAAGAAGGGTTTGTAATTGTTTAAGAAGTGAATGTTGAATGCCATAAACGAGAAACGTTTGTAATTTTTTCAAAGGACTAAGGATTTAATGAAAATAATAATAACATAAAGAAAGAGCCATCTTATCTTTAAGCTAAATCTATGAAGTTTTTTTAACCCAAATCTATAAACTTCTTCCCAACCATTTGTGAAGTATTAACTTTTTCTTTTTTGGAAAGGCTTTTCATTATCACAAATTTGAATTTATATCAAACAATTTGTGAAGTATTAACTCTTCCCTTTTTTGGAAAGGCTTTTCATTTTCATAAATTTGAATTTATATCCTAAAGTTTTGTGTCAAAATAGAAGTATAAAATCACATGTTCCAATATCAGCCATGGGCCACGAATCCATCACATAATTGGAAAATCTCATACCAATTCTTCCCTTTTTTAGTATTAATTTATGATTACATGGCAATGTGGCATTGCCATTGTCAACTTTTTAGTGTCGACTATGACAGATTTGACACGTAATATAATAACAACTCATAAAAATATAATACCAACTCATAAAAACGACGTGACACAACACGTAATGGAAGTACTTCACTAAGAAATGCAAAAATAACTTTTCAATTTAATTTAAGCGAAGCTATAGAATCGTCTGTGAAAAACGTTCATGAGAAGATTCAATGATTGGAATTGGAATAAGCTAGCTATGGAGCAAACCTCTCTCCATCAGATGGACGAAGAACAAAGTCAACGTTGACTTTGCTGCTCCTCCGTCCGATGGAGCAAAATTGACTTTTCTCCTCTTCCTCCGTCCAATTTGGAGTCTTGGACCGAACTTACTAGTTATTCTTTCTTAGTTTAGTTTCACGTTGTTGTGAGGGAGACTTTGACTCTAGTTACGTAATAACGATTACGTATACAAAGACTATTTCAGCTTCTAAGGCGTTACTAGAAGTAGGATAATATTTCATTGTGCACGTGCTGGATTCCTGTAAAGAGATGTTGACTTTTTCCAAATATGATTTGATTTCAAAGAGTTGAATCCAATATAAATACCTAACAGGCCTCAGTGCGAGACATCAAGTTTAATTGAGACAACAGAAAGGAAGAGAAGGAGGGATTTCTTATTGTGTTGCAGAGGTCCTGTGATGCTTCATCAACAACATTAGTGCACAAGCTGTTTACTAAAGCGTCAACAAGGTTCACCATTAGCAGTGTTCGCAGATTGAGAACATGGCTTGCATTGTACAGAGAAATTCTGCTTCGGTTTTCGGCACCGGCAGGTCTCCCACTATACACGATTCTGATATTGAAAGATGGATAGCTCCCCACAGCTGGAATCATGGTTTCCAGACGCCCAGCGGCATCCAGGCCAGGCTGAAACCTGTGCTGACCATCAGAGACGAAAAACTGTTGTGGAGCGAGAGCCGAAACAGCCCGGTCAAAAGTGTGCAGCAGAGGGCGTCCTTTTCCTGTGTAAATGTTTCAGATGAAAATGGTCCGATTGCCCGCAAGTGCCCTTCCTCTCTGCTAAAGAGAAAACGCCCGCAGAGGCTGGATATTCCGGTTCAGTCTCCCGGCCTGGATGTGCCGTGCGCGGCCGTGCAGCAGACCATGGAGGTCAACGAGGAGGGTTTTCATTATGCAATTTCGTGCAAAAAGGGCCGGCGAGAATTCATGGAGGATACCCACAAGGCCACTGTCAATGTTCTTGCTGATTCCGCACAGGCGGCCTTCTTTGGTGTCTTTGATGGTCATAGCGGTGGGAAAGCTTCAGCTTTCGCTGCTGAAAATATTGGACAGAATATTGTGGATGCTTTGTCCTCCATGGAAGGTGAAATTGAGCAGGCTGTTAGAGCTGGGTACTTAAAAACGGATGCTGAGTTTTTGAAGCAGGAGGTTGGCAGTGGTACTGCTTGTGTAACTGCTCTGATTTTGGATCGTAACTTGGTGGTTTCCAATGTTGGGGATTGTCGAGCAGTTATGAGCAGAGATGGTGTTTCTGAAGCCCTTACCTGTGATCATCGAGCTGGAAGGGAGGATGAACGAGAGCGGATAGAGAATTTGGGTGGAATTGTGGATCTACGCCATGGTGTTTGGCGAGTTCAGGGATCTCTAGCTGTATCTAGGGCAATAGGCGATTCCCACATGAAAGAATGGATTACCGCTGAACCAGACACCAGACAGTTTGAAATTACATCAGATTGTGAGTTTTTAATTTTGGCATCCGATGGGTTGTGGGATAAAGTCAGTAATCAAGAGGCAGTGGATATTGCCAGGCCTTTCTGCATTGAGAATCAGTCAGGAGGCCCTATAGCTGCTTGCAAACAGCTTGTAGAGCTGGCAGTAACCAGAAAATCTCATGATGATGTTAGTGTGATGATAGTACAACTCAGAAATTTTTGTAAGAAATAGAATCAAACACTGGAACATCTGCAATGTGTACATGCCAAGGACATTGTAAATTGGTTAAATGTCATTCTGCTGTAGCAGAAGATTGTAGGAAGCTATTTATTTTGGTCAAAAATAAAAAATCTTAAAGTCACAATGTTGAAAAGAGGAGAAGGGTTTGTAATTGTTTCAAATACGTGAGGGCTACTTCCACAGTCAAATAAAGCTTTAGAAAATGTTGAATAAGGGTTTGGCTACTTCCACAGTCATTAAAAGTTCACATTAAAACAAATAACAAAGAAGAGTTCTCAACAATTTATTTAAAATGTCATATCATATATATATATATAAACATGAATGCAAAATGAAATAGTTCGTGTTGTAATATCTTTAATAACTCCGATCCTTAAATGTTATTTTAATTCTAAATGATGACTATTAAATTAAATAATATTTAAAGATATAAAATTTAAATAATATTTTAAATATAAAAGATAAAAAAATGATTTAAATATAAAAAATATTTAATTTCATGCTAGTTAATAATTAACTTTTGATTTTAATGCAAAAGGCATCTTAGAGGCTTCAACATAGTTGTGCAGTCGTGTATTATGGTAGTAGACCATAGTTTAAAGTCAATTATTATTATGTGTTATGAGTTTCAAATCATTAATATGTTATGGGTTTTTATATTATTATTAAGTGAATGCATTATAATTTGATGTATTAGTTTTTAGTTTTATGTTTGTCAAAATATATTATTGAATGTGTATGAGAAATGTTATAAATAGTGTAGGGGATGTGTCACTAAAGGTAGGGGACATGTTTTGGTGCTTTTAGCATTAGGAGGATACCAAAACTTTATGCGAAACTTTTTGGGATGTCTTGTTTTTTGTGAAACTTGGCGAGAGGCAGAGCTAAAAGTTTTTGTGGGCAGACAAACTTGACTAAAGTTGGGGGACTTGGTGGCGTCCAGCCCCAAATTTTCTGAACTTACATTTAAAAAACATTAAAAATGAAACAATGGTTTAATTAAATAAATCGTTAAAGAAAACTTATATATTAAAATTAGAAATTTAAAACATAACCATCTTAAGAGGAGAGAGTGACACATCTAAAACATCATTGATTCATTTTTTTAGTCACTTAAAACTTAAATCCTAAATATCAAATATCAAGTGACAAAGACTCGAAACTTAGAAGTGACAAACATGAAATATGATGTTCATGTTAATCATAGATTTATATATTTATTATTAATATAATGATAATGTTGATGAATCCTGTAATGTGTTTGAATTTTGCATTTACATTGCATGATTGTAGAATGATGAATGTGGTATTACTATTTATTAATTCACAAACATGAAATATGACTCCTGTAATGTGTTTGAATTTTGCATTTACATTGCATCATTGTAGAATGATGAATGTGGTATTACTATTTATTAATTCACTAATTTGCATAAGATGGTTTGTTGTTATTGGGATTTTTATTTTTCATATTTTTAAATTTTTTTATGACTATCTAGTCTATCGCTCTCCTGAATGTGCGTCTCTCTCTCCCTCTCCCTCTCCTCGCTTTTGGCATTCCCGAAATTTTGAGAAACATTGGTTATAATAATTTTATTTTATTTTTTAGATTGAAAAACTATATTTTATATTTATTTAAATTTACAATTTAGTGTATTAGGTTTGCATTATTTTAATATTAACTTGACATTTTTTATTAACGAAGTTTTTTAAACTAATAATTAATGTAAACTTTAATATATTTAACTAAAAATAGAGATATAAAATCACATTTTTTATATTTTAAAAGCTAAATTATATACATCTCTATTTATGAATGAATAAAGATACAGAAATGTTGTGTACATCTATTTTCATTGTATTGTTAGCATTTTTTTATTTTTCACATAATATGAATAGAGCAACAAGTAAAGTGGTGGGTGAAAGCTTACATGTTTAATTAGTCACTTAATTTTGAGAAAATAACTTTTTGTTAAACAAAGCCTTACAGTTATCTGTTTATCGTATAACAAAAACATTGAACTAATTAATATAAATATAAAACAAAAACTATTTAATAAAAAAAAATTGAAAATTGATATCCACTTAATTCATAAAATAAATCTTTGTTATACACTTATTACACTCAAGTTAATCTTAATGCTCAATACATAACTTCTTCTTGAAATAGGCTTTTCTATTCATCTCAAGCCTTCATATTTGCTCTCATACTTCCATGGATCTCTGCCTTGCAGACATATTTGTCGTCCAGACTCAAGTTGCAGTCCTTTAATCTTATTTTATCTCCAAATCTAGTGCTACTGCTAGATCCCTGGATATGTTGGATCCTCTCAAAAATTTTGTTGAGTTTTGGGTTAGAAATTGATGGTGGTTAATAGGTTAAAATCTTGTAATACAATTTTTATTATTGCAATTGTAATTTTAATTGTAAAAATAAATTTGATTCTCTCTAATTTTACTATTAAACACCTCAATTAAAGAATTCCTTTTAATCTACCTTACCAAAATCAAGAATTCATTCAAATCTACATTACCAAAATGATTGTATCTGATAATTCTCAATTCCATGAGCAGTCATCCACATTCAATTGGGTTCATAGTTACCCAGTTTGAGATTGACTTCGTATGTTATGATAAAGGAAACTGATCATTCTCAATTCCATGAGAAATCAGGGACATTCAATTGAGTTCGTAGTTACCCAGTTTGGGATTGACTTCTTATGGTATGATAATAAAAAAATTTGGATTAAAAATTTCACAATATATATAAAATTATATTATAATATATATATTTTCATTTTTTTATTACATTACCTTAACCACAATGAGATTATGCAAAATTGGATAACCTGATCTTGTTACACCTAAAGTGTTATTTAAGGAGCTTGTTCAGGTTTAATCGTCTGTTGAGGAGCCTCCTAGTGTCCACAGCCGATCAGCCTATCCGTCGAGGACCCGGAGTCACGGACTTGTCATGAATTGAAATCTGGTTGATGATCGTGTTCTCCCTGCTCTGATAAGTGGAGGACTCAGGTCCCCCCTCTTACTCTTGTCAAACCCACATGCCTCTAATCCCCCATAGAACATATGTTGTTGTTGCAGTAATATCTAGCAGGTGAAAGTGAACAAATTTGTAGGAAGATTGGTTGAAGATGATGATCCCCTCTTAGAAATGGTGACTTTATTCTTTTGGATTTCATGAAAATAGGCCCTTCGAATTGAATGGTGAACTGAACCTCTTGCTCCATCTGAAAGTCCTCATGTATCTCCATGGCGATACAGTAATATCTGGACTATACTCGTTAAACCCTTTATTTTCCAAATCCAAGCCTGTGCGTTGTAGTTCTGTGTTCCCACACTCTTGAAAGTCCAGATTATTCATGCGTTCTGCACTATTTCTAGCTCCAGTGGCACCTGAGTCTTCTGATCTAAAACTATTGTGCACAACCCCAGCCATCCCAGTATGGATGACCTTTGTATTGATGTAGCTAGTGTGGTGAGAATGGAAAGATTATGTCTCTCTATCGTGATGATGCTAGAGTGGCTTTCAGGTATATCTTCCGCCTACGTCTCCTCCTGAAAAAAGGTCTTCATCGAGAAGCTTTGCAATACTTGGCAAAAATCTTGTAGTAATTTACCACCAGTAAAGCGCTGCCTAGAAGTACAACAATGGCTATGAGGGCAGGACTAATGGTGGTGGTGGCGTAGTTGTGCTGGGTGGGTCCTTTACTTATGGCTGCATCTGGTGAGGCTCCCATCCAAACTCATATCTATCTGCTAAAATTTCCCTTGGAAGGGATTGCTCGGAGGCAAACTCATGACGAATTTTTTAGGAGTAGTCTAACGCTTTGACGATTTTGCCCGGCGTTAGACTACTCCGTTAACTGGCCCCGTTAACACTGCGGCACGGTCCATCTAGCCCAGAGTTGGAATTTGATGGGCATTTGCCTGTTTTTGATGATTTTTCCCGTCAAATACGGGTAAAAAAATTTCAAAACCGTTTTATTGGACGGCCAGCGTTTTTCAGAAACCGGCAATTTGACGGTTAAAAATAAACCCAAAACGTCATTACGATATTATGTTGTGTTGACGGTTTAATTTTCGGCCAAAACATCATTAGGCCCTTAAACAAGTGGCAGTGGGCAGTGGGCACCGTGGCAGCCTGGCAGGGTTGGATGGTGACACGGGTGAATTCAATTAATATATAATCAGTTTTTTAATGTAGCCCGCCCCTAAATTCTAAGCCAAGGAACAAGTTACAACCTGAAGGCTGAGACGGTAGACGGTAGACCTCTTTGCCGCTCCGGAGTCCGCATGACTCGCAGTCTGACAGGGTTTCGAATTCGGACCATTGGTTAATGGCACTGGACGCCGGTGGAACTTGGAACTGAAAGGCTGAAGCCACGGACTGGTAGCCTGGTAGGTAGTGTGCCATAATGCCATTGAATGCTGTAATATTGAGGATTCAGCCTTCAAGAATGAGGGTCGACCGTCGGGGTCCTGTTCGGACTGTTTCAATGTTGCGGACCGCAAGTGACGAGGCCGAGAAGAAAATTGAAGCGTTGTTGCATCAAGCCTCTCAGGAAAAAGGCTCGCCGAAGCTCGACCTTAGTGGACTTCTCCTGCAGAGCGTGTCAGACACAATACAGAACCTGTCATCGACGCTTGTGAAGCTTGATCTTTCTAATAATAACTTAGAGGTAAGGTTATTTCAAGAATGTTCTTTATTTGTAATTCAGGGACGAATCTCTGTGAAGAGATTGACTGAGATTTAATTGTTTATTGCAGAGCTTTCCTAAATCCGTGACGAGCCTGATGAATCTTATTCATCTGGACCTTCATTCAAATTAGCTTACAGCGCTGCCGGATTCCGTTGGGCATCTTGTGAAGCTTAAGGTCTTAAATGTTTCCGAGAATTCTCTTGATGTGCTTCCTGATAACATTGAAAGCTGCTAGTAGGTTATTAAAAGAACTTCAGGGTTTTATTTTTGTTTTGTTTTAATAACTGTGACCCCTGTTCTGCGTTATTGCTGATCGCTGACCTTGATATTAATTGTAAAATTCAGTGCACTGGAAGAGTTGATAGGCTACGAGAGGTAGGCCGTGAGGCAGGCTGCAAGGGTTCAATAATTGTTTAACTGGGGAGATTCAATTTCAGGTACATTTTCATTTTTCAATAAACCCTAAACTCGTGACCAAAATTTCATTCGGATACCTCTGTTTAGTGAATTCGTGAGACCTAGAAGTCATGATTTGTTGGTGGGTTTGAACCTGGAAAGAATATTTAGAGGAATACATTTCAAAATTGTGTTTCACTACCGCATGGGTTCCAATGTCCTAGACTCCCATGGTATCCTACACCAATCCTAGGAGTTCACACGGTTTATGGGAGTTTTTAGAGGTCCAATTCTTCAACATTTTTCTGAATCAATCTCGGGTGCAACCGCAATTAGAGGTTTTGATCAAGAATATCGATTCATCAACACGAATTTATATTCGATCTCTTGAAATCTCCTTCCATAGATAGGTAAAATGAGTATACTTTATAAATTTTTCTACATTGTTTTCTGTATTTATTCAAAGAAATAGATTTCACTATGGCATTTACATTATAGCTTTCACTGTGGAATATACATTTTTTCTTCCCTCAATGATGCATATACAGGTGGACATTTTAGGTGGGTTTTGCATTTGTATTCATGAAAGCATTGGAGACTTCTACACAGATGGTGAATATGCTCAGATTTCTTACTGCATTTGTGCGTGCTTGTGGGTGTGAGATCTCAAAAACTGATTCCTTGACAGTCTTGTGATCGTTTTGATCACTACAAGAGTTCCCATTGACAATGCCCAAATTCATGCCCTTAGATATATTGCCCTCGATCTCTGCTTCTTTGTGATTTCTTGGATCATCAAAATGCTCAAGCGATTCACTACTCGAATCGCTAGAAACAAGATTGTTCGCAGTCCCGTCCATTGCTGCTGCTGCCTGGAATTCGCCAGGATAACACCTGCGCCCTCTTAGATTAAAGACCTGAGAAGGTACCAGATCCTCTGCTCCCGGGAGTCTGATTTCTTTATTAGACAGAAGTTTAAATAAGTCTAATTTGGAAAATTGATGTTAAGATGTTTTTGATATCTTGAAGTTTGATATACCATTCATTTTGCGTAATGGAAGAACATATATATGTATGGGATCCATTACCCAGGTGAGTGTTGTCCATCTTTTTATATGCAAAATTTATAAGGCTAGTGCCATATTTCTTAA
>LPNX010613147.1:32630-43684 GCA_001517045.1 Pseudotsuga menziesii
ACATGCCCCTGAAATTTGGTAAGATCAAGGAGGTAGCCCAATGTATCAATAATTAGCACATAAAGATAAGGGGCTAAAGGGCACCCTTGCCTCATGAACTTTATGTAAAGCTATTTTATTCAAGAGCATACCATTCATTCTCAAAGGTTGAGGAGTTGGAGAATAATGCCTTGACCCTAGTTACAAAGTTATTTCTCAGAGTTATTTCTGAATAGTGACCACACTCAAAAAAAGGAGATCTCTGAATGGTTTTGGAAATGGATTCGTTGTTCAGCTTTCAAAAGAGTAATACAAATCACGCTTATAGATACTTACAGTAAATATAACCGTCTATAAGTTCCAACATCACTCTATTTGTGTGATTGCCTCGTATGCTTGAAGCTTATGCGTTTTACACTTACCAAATTACCTCCTTATTTCTGCGGTTTCCCATATCTTATAGCATGTTTTCTGTCCTGTATTGATATAAATGACGAAATACTTGAGCACCTCGTACAAAAATGCCCAATCCTTGAAAATTTGACTCTCACCAATTGTACAGGGCTGAGAGATTTGAGAATATTTGCTGTCAATCTCAACTATGTGATTTTGACAGGGGATTGGTACATAAATTCAGTGAGAGTGAACTGCCCACAGCTCCAGAATACAAAAGACTAGCACTGATAAATATTTTAAGTACTTAGGCTATTTCATAAATCCAAACAGTTGTTATACAAAAGACTAGCTTTGGCTCCTTTAAAAAGTGGAGAAGAGGATCAATTGCTGGTATTTTAAATGGTTATCCTAGGGCTGTAGATTAATCTTAGTCAAATCCATCCTAGAAAGTATCCTTGTTTATTGGATGTCTATGGTTAGGATCCCTGTGTCTATCCCATAATCTATCAGAAAAAAATATGATGAACTTTCTTTGGTCATGATGGGGGGTAAAAGTAAATCCATGTGTCTATCCCATAATCTAAAAAAAAATATGGTGAACTTTCTTTGGTCATGATGGGGGGTAAAAGTAAATTTCAATTGGCCAAATGGGAGAAGATTTGCTTACCTAAGGTGTTTGGAGGATGGGGAATAAAGAGCCTACAGTGGTTCAATCATGCTCTCTACCTTAAGAGTCTTTGGTGTGGGTTGTTTGGACCAAGTTTGTGGACTGAGGTATTCTTATCTAAGTATCTCAAGAAATATTCAATGGAATACTGCCAATGCAGGCTACCAATGCACTAAAACGTTATTACTGATAGGGACATATTTAAGTAAAATGTTATTACCGACAAGTAAATATTTAAGTAAAACGTTATTACTGATAGGTACATATTTAAGTAAAACGTTTAGTGAAGGGTGATGTGAAACCCAAAAACGTCAAATTTTTTTTGTTTGACAGGTAATATTCTAGCGAAATTCCAACACTGATCTAGCCTCTAAGTCTTGAATGAGCGTCATAGATCGGGTCTCGGGTTTGACAGGATCCTATCTCTGATCTTCGATCCCTGCAAATACGTTGTCCTGTCTCATCTTGCATTTACTGGCCACCCCATTGGTTGGTGAATCCTTCACTCTCCGAGCTCACTTTCGGCGTCGTGAACCAGACTCCCTCCGAAAACCCTGATAAATTGAAATCCACTCTGCTTTGAACGATGGCGAATTCGTCGGATTGACCGTCGCCGGAGATACTGCTGCATCCCCGTCGCTCAAACAAAACAACCAGAGGTAAGTTCATAAGAAGTGAAGTGCTCTTCGAAGCAGATGGGACATTCAATTTAATACTCAATTGCTCTGCGAAGCAGATGCTTCAAATTCATAAACATAGGTGGAAGCTGCAATTCACTCTGCCTGTAATGTAGAAAGAAAATTTGTCAACAGAGCTAATCCAACTTGGTAAGGTGTTTGGTTGTTTCTATTGGCACTTATGGCTCTCTCGATTATAGACTCATAACTGCCAGAAATTCTTTTGTATTGTAGACTCATAATTGTCAGAAATTCTACTAATTACTAAAAAAATTACTTGATAATGTATCATTAATGGTTATGATATACTTCAAGGATGAGTTCTACTAGTCAATACAGTTAGGAAATAGGCAACCAGTTGATAACCAACAGAAAGTCTGTTAGGTTTTTAAAGGGGGTTTTTGTCAGTCAAGCACTGTCTGATGTCATGATACGATATGCAGGGAATCAATCACTAGTCTTGGCCGATATTGCCCCCTCAAGTCTGTTGTAACAAAGTCTAGCCAAAATGAAGATGAGGTTTCTCTTTGTCTTTTGCTATGCTTTTAGAAGGGTGGATTGTACCTCAAACAAAACTTGTTGCAGATCTACTTAGGAACTTTACTCTATCAAAGCTTTCCACAGCTTGTTATAGTGTTTGATATATAGAATCCTTTGATCTGAACTCTGTAGATAGTAAGATAACTTTTTCTTTAAATACAGTCCAATCTACCATACTTTGTATATGCTATAGTCTAGACGGAGTTGTCATTGTGGAACTCTAATAAGGAACTCTTGTATAGTGCATAAGGAGATAGTCGTGTTTTCTAAAACTCTAATCTGAAGACCTGCTGAACTAAGAAGATAAATCCAATCACATGTAAATCGGTGGAGTGATCACCATGTCATGACATGAATCAGATGTCATGACATGAATCAGAGTAAGAAATTACTTTCTAAGTTGAAAATTTCAGAATTTACAAATTAGATTAAAAAAATTATTTGATATTTTTAAATTCAAAATTAATAAAAGGAAGGATAACATTATTTGACTTCACATTTTATATTATGAAAATGCTCGGGAATGTCTAATCTGAAACTTAGAATTTAACAGAAAATGAAGCATTCATCTAATAAATATGTGATTGGCACACATAAAATATAATAGATTAATGAAAAACTCTTCTAACTAGCAAGTCAGATCAATTCATATGTAACACATATAAGATAAATGGATTTGTCAAAAGATGATGCCACATGCCAGATGCACTTGTGGCAGAAAAATATTTGAGTATGTACAGACTTCCTACCATTAGGAAGGAATAAAGTTTATGTAAATAATTCTTCTTCTTTCAATAAATGTAAATAATTCTTCTTCTTTCAATAATTTTATCATTAGAAAATTTGTACATACTTCTAAGTTATTGGCCAAGATAGAATGAATCATAGATATCATGACAGATGATCTTCTTTGGTAAATCGAGAGTGAAATTAGGTACCTATGAATTAAGTAATAGATGATTTGTAAGCCTTTTTATTTCCCAAAAGAAAGGCTAAATATCAATAATGACATGTGAAAATCCCATGGTAAGGAAAATCTCCATCATATCCATGCGGAAAGAAATGTGTTGAAGCTGAAAGTTCTGCTATCTTTAATTTAGATGTTGCAATAGCGCTTTACATTAAAATTACTTTTAGCAGATTGAGGTAGATTGAGATTTGATGATTACCTTCCAAGTAAGTGAGCCTTAAAGAAATTAAAGTGGTTACATCAAAATGAGATAAATATATTAAAAGAAACAGAGCAGATGTAGAGTAAAAAAATCACAAAAAATCACACTTGGGAATAGTTCAAGTGATAATATTTGGCCTCATCATGATAATCCCAAGTCTATGACATAATTGGAAGGTTTTGAATTTGACACTCCAAATATAGTACTAGCTATTGCACAAGTTAATTTATGTTGCTAAAGCCCTATGCTGAACATTGAAATATAGAGTACAAATTAAGAAATATAAAAAATATCACCAATGTACTACATAATTGAAAGAGAAAATAAGGTAATTGGTAGCTTATCACACTGGCTCAAACAAATAGAGTTCCAACCACAACCAACGGTTCATGTTACTAAACCAATTGTATTGAAACAACAATTCACAATTCAAAACCCAACAATAATAAGTGTAGCATTTATAGTCAATTAAGACTCAAGAATTGGTTAGGCATTTATAGACAATGAAGACTCGAGAATTTGTCAGGATGAATGTATTCAGAGGGAAGTAAGTATGAAAAGGAATGGAGATTATTATATAAAACCCATGTATGACACTGAAAACTTGTATATCCTGTTTATTTTCTATTATGTGGGATGTAATTTCAGTCCAATTGACCTACGTTGGTTATGTGTATACATCTAAACTTAAAATAATTTATTTCTTTCTACTTAGCTAGGAGCACAATGGAAGAGAATTGCAGAGATTGAAAATGGAAATTAGACCAATCCAGTTTTGCAAAAAATGTTGAAGGCAACAATTTGAATTTAAGACACATGGGAAACATAGGCAAATCTCCAAGGAATTCACTTTGATGTATAAACTCTAGAGAGGATTTTCTAGGGAATAAAATATAGTGGAGTAGTGAGCAAAACGTTTTTGTAGACAACGACATAACCTTAGATACATTTCAGCATCTTTGAAATTGTAGTGTTAATGTTGGAGATAAGGAAGAGACGAATTTGAAATTGTAGTGTTAATCTTGGAGATAATGAAGAGACGGATTTTAAATTGTGATGTTAATGTTGGAGATAAGGAAGAGACATAAATTTTAATGTGAAATCCTCGTTGGGAATGAATACGATAAAGTTCCAAGAGACTATAATCCAAGCTGGCAATGGGTTATGTTCATCTCCAGGCAGCATTTTCATTAATTTGGCCAAACATAGAACAAACTTAAGCTTTCAACATATTTTCAACTCATAAATGGTATCATCCATAGAATTTATTATGACATACTCATACTTTTGAAGAAACTCAGTTGCTATAGGCAGATTGCAAGCATTCATGGTGGCAGAAACTAGAGCCAACAATGCATTTTTATTTGACTTAATTTTTATTATAGCAAAAAATTTTAGATAATGATTGATGATGCATCAACAACAGTAAGGATGTATATGCTAAGAAGATTGGAAAAAGTTCATGACAGATCCTAGATAAGAATCCAGTTACAACAGTTTGGTGATAATTCGAGATTTTGGAACTAATTGGGTGGACATATTTGATGCACCACATGATTCCTTTCAGCCATTTCTTATCGAGATACTTATGTGTTGTAAGGTAATCATTTCCGCTCCCCACCACCAAAAGAAGAAAATAGCAAATCTCAATCCTCTTTTACTCTGATCACCAAGATGATGCAGAGTAGCAAGCATACAAAACATGTGGGGTTCCATTATTTGTCCAAACAAAACCCAAGAAGTTCTAAAGATCCAAGAAAGATAAAAGTTGAGAAAGCAAGAAATGAAAAAACCATATTCTAATGATTCACCATGACCCAACATCTAAGAACGCTTGAGCTGCACCTGCAGTGGATTACCCAATTGTTCAATAAAGGCCGTTAAAGTTTTAGAGGGGGGTCAGTATATGCGCTAACAGAATTCAAAATAAAAAAAAAGCAAGAACCTCTGGTTGCGCAGTTCGAGCGATCGGGGATGCAGATCATGAAGCTCTAGTGACGGTCAATCCGACAAACTCGCCATTGTTCGAAGCAAAGTGGAGATCGATTTCGCAGGGTTTTCGGACGGAGTCTGGTTAGTAGACGCTGAAAGGGAGCTGGGAGCAGCGTGGGGAGGGTGAAGGAGTCACCAACCAGCAGGGTGGTGAGTAAATGTGATGGGAGGACATCGAAGTGGCGACAGGATGATTACGACCTATCTTCAGGGATCAGAGGAAGGATTGTGTGGGACCTAGTGAATGACACTCACCCGTGACCGGGATCGACAGTGCCGGACGACCCGAACGTTAACGGCCCAAGTTAACGGAGTAGTCTAACGTCGGGCGAAATCATCGAAGCGTTAGACTACTCCATTTTTTTAATACATCTACTTTCAAAGGTAAAAAGATTTAATGAAAATAATAACCTAAAGAAAGAGCCAACTTATCTTTAAGCTAAATCTCTATGAAGTTTTTTTAAGCAAAATATATGAACTTCTTCCCAACAATTTGTGAAGTATTAACTCTTCCTTTTTTGGAAAGGCTTTTCATTATCACAAATTTGAATTTATATCCCAAAGTTTGTGTCGAAATAAAAGTATAAAATCACATGTCCCAATATAAGCCATGGGCCACGAATCCATCACATAATTGGAAAATCTCATACCAATTCTTCCTTTTTTAAGTATTAATTTATGAGTACATGGCATTGGCATTGTCAACCCTTAGTGTCGAACTATGACATATTTGACACGTAATATAATAACAACTCATAAAACCGACCTGACACGTAATGGAAGTATTTCACTAACGAATAGAAAAACAGCTTTTCAATTTAATTTAAGCAAAGCCATTGAATCACTTGTGAAAGACGTTTATGAGAGGTTTCAATGATTGGACACGTCACACAAGTAACCCTTTCTTAGTTTACTTTCAGACTTTGACTCCAGTTACATAATGCAAAGACGATTTCAGCGTCTATGGTGTTACGAGAAGTGGAGAATATTTCATTGTGCACGTGCTGGATTCCTGTAAAGAGGTGTGGACTCAGGAGAAAACCAGACTTTTTCTAAATATGATTTGATTTCAAAGAGTTGAATCCAATATAAATACCTAACAGGCCTCTGTGCGAGACATTAAGTTTAATTGAGACAACAGAAAGGACGAGAAGGAGGGATTTCTTAGTGTGTTGCAGAGGCCCTGTGATGCTTCAACAACAACAGTAGTGCACAAGCGGTCTACGAAGGCGTCAACAAGTTTCACTATTCGCAGTGTTGTTCGCAGATTGTGAACATGGCTTGCATTGTACGGGCACCGGCAGGTCTCCCACTAGGCTGAGCTTATCCAGCATGTACGTTCATGCTGGATAAGTCACCTGGCCTGGCCCCTACGGCCGGTCAACTTGGTGCATTCACGGAATTTTACAAAAATCCGGCAGCCTCGTCCGCCTCCGTCTCGCCACCGCCACCACCGTCCTGCTGCCACCCCGCCGCGTCCTGCATTAATTATCTACCCAACAATGGTTTTTGAACATCTACACCGCTCGGTCCATTGATCGATCCCCTCCCCTCCCTCCCCTGTTCACGGTGGCCGGGGCAACGTTGAAGAGTACTACGCTCCTCTCCTATAGGGATAACAGGCATAACCCATTTTACTACAACTACAATGGATATCCAACATCCTACAGTTCAGGCGATGACATTAACAGTGGCCGTTGTTTTCATCACCGTTTTCGTCTTGAACCGGAGGCGCCCCTCTGTTATTCACAGTTTGCGAAACAAGCACGTCCTGATAACAGGGGGATCAAGCGGCATTGGCCTTGAAATTGCGAAGGAAGCTGTTGCACAGGTCTCCTACGTCACTTTAGTAGCAAGAAATCTCTCTAAGCTTCACAAGGCATTTGAAGAAATTCTGAAAGAAGAACGATGTGGTCAGGAGAGGATCAATATCAAGGTAAACACAGAAAGATGCACAAACCACCTCATTGCATAAAGAATATATACCCTGCATGGAATGAGCTTCATTGCTCAGTATGTATCTTTCTGCATAAACCTAGGTTCAGTAAAATTTCTAGAGGTTTGCATTGGAAATTTTTTATTCTGATCTATGGTTACTAAATTCTTCAGTGAACCATTCAGGGTTAGGGTTAAGATAGATCCACAGCAAGTTACAGACTCGTGAGTAGGTTTTAGTTAACATATAAGTATGCTAAGTTTTCTCCATGGTTAACGGGTTCAGGTATTTTTGGTATTTGTTACTTTCTTTACAAGCTGCAGATATAAGTGACTACGAAGCCATTTCTGCTGCAATACATGAATCCTCTGAATGGAGGCCAATTGATGTTCTTGTATGCAACGCTGGGGTTACTCGTATCGTATTTCTTATCTGGATCAGCTCCCCATTGACAGAATCACTTCCACAGTTCAAACAAACATAACTGGAACTCTCTATACATTGCGTGCGGCTCTTCCATTGATGAAGCAGAGGAGCAGTCGCCACTGTCGTTTGGCTCTTGTATTCATGGGCTCGCTTGCTTCTTTGGTAAAAGTTCATAACTCTGTTTAAAAAATGTGAACTGTTAGAAGATTCTTGTGTTTTCTAGGCTTTAGCCATAGATATTCATGCTGTTCTAGTTTGTGTAGTATCCTATGTATGGCAGTGGGCTTTACACAACTACTAAATATGCTCTGAGAGGGCTCGCAGAAACCCTAAGGCTTGAACTCTTGCCTTACAACATTGGAGTCACCCTAGTTTGCCCCGGGTTTGTAGAGACTCCCATGTTAAAGGAAATTGAAGGTGAGTAGCAGATAGTTATATAAGAAATTCATCAATCCTATGAAGAAACAGCCCAACACAATAATTTTACTCTAATCGATTTTTATCAAGCATCAGGAACAAGAAACCCAATGTGGGTTTTGTGTTACCTGTATTCTTACGCAAATGATGTTTGGCTTTGCAGATAGCACAGCCGATAATATAGAGTTTTGTAAGATCAGAAGTAAGACCAGTTTCTATAAGAGAAGGAGAGCAGAGGTTCCCAGGGATGTTGCAAAGGCTACTCTAAGGTCTGCTAAACAAGGCAGATTTTTGGCAGCAACTGGCATTAAGGGTTTTATGCTGTCCATCTTATCTCCTGGGCTCTTGCCTGTTGATTCTCTTGGAAGAGCTCATTTCTGTTTGTTCCAGTCCGGGTTATTAGTTATATCATCTCTGCATATATCTATGCTGTTATCTGGTTGAACCATACTAGTCAATGAATGAAATGAGGACAACAGCAATGACAATGTCATATTCTAAGTAATGCAGAAAACTTTTTCTTATATATTTCTATACATTCATTCAAAATTTCATTTTATTATAACATTTCTGGCTTTCAATGTAATCAATATTAAATCATCAAGAAAAGAATATGAAGCAAATAAAAATGTAAAAATAACTGATCCAAAAGACTCACAAATTTGTTTCGTTAATCAATAATACAAATGTTACACAGATAACACATAATGCATAACTGACTTGTAGAATAAAATAAATAAAATAACTGACTTAAACTAGAGTTTTCAACAAAGTTTTTAATGATCACCGTACATAACGTTAATGTGATCAAGCTGACACTAACAGATAAGCCAATTGAAAAGATACATCAATAACTCGGATTGAGAAGCTATGTTTGGTGGATGGAATTGATGATTTCAACGGCTCTCTTTAATATTTCCTTCAATGACTTGTTTGCAGACTGATAGCGCTAGTGTACACTGGAATGTATAATTCTAAATATATATCTATTAATGCTCATTTGCTACCTCTAGTGGGTGGGTTATTATTTCTTTAGGTAGTTATTATTTCTTTAAACTAACAGATTAGTATTATTTAAGCTAATTGTATAAAAACCAACAGCTTAGAAAACATGACTTATACAAAAATATTTATATATTTATAATTATAGTCTTGTTTTCACAGATTTTAGTTTTTGTTGAAATCTTCATAATTTATTGTTATAGTTTTGAAACTAACTAACTTAGGGTGTGATCTTATAAAGAATCAAGGATAAGAGAAAACTAGGATGTTACAAGGAGTAAATCAACCCTAGAAAACTTAAGGAAAAGAGGCATTCAGGGACCATCGCGATGTGTCTTGTGCAATTCTGCTGAAGAAACCTCCAGCCACCTCTTTCTTCAATGTGAAGTATCCAGGATGGTCTGGAAGCTTATTCTCCCTAATGCTTTCAACAGAGATCTTCCAAGCAATGCNTGTAATCTTATAAAGAATCAAGGATAAGAGAAAACTAGGATGTTACAAAGAGTAAATCAACCTTAATCTAAAACAGCAAATATATATCTTTAATTACAGCATATATTTCTAAAATATAACAAACTCGCATGAGCATCTTTGAAAGATTGTCATGTTTGTGAGTTAAAAACACTTTATTAAAATGGATTGATTTTTCTAACCCTTTAATTTCATCAAAATTATACAAATTATGATTAGTTAAAAATTATTCTTTTTAAATTTGTTGAAAAATATAAATAAAATTATAAAAAAATACAATTATTACCATAGGTAAAGCTGATTGTCTGCAAGTTAATATAGTAAGTTGGTAACCCAAAACCCTAGGTTACAAGGGTGTTTTATCTGAACAACAACTACTACTTAGTAGCATAACAATAAACAGTAATAACAACTTTAAACAGTTGGATCTGTTCTTGGACATGTTTAATGATATTGTGTGCTCCTCATGAGGCAAATATCGATGTGTTTTGAAAACTTCATAGTTGGTTATTTGTACAATGGACCTATTGGACCATCTGCTGAAAGTGAATAATATATTTACGAATTTTTTTCTTTGGCAAAAAATAGTAGCATAACAATAAGTCAAAACCTTAATCCATACCTCGAATCTAAACATTCAATAAATAAAAATAACATATCTAACAATTCATTTCAACATAAAACTAATAATAAATTAACAAACTATTATTATTCAAGAATCATTACAACCTCACTATAACTCCTCAACAAACTTTCACATTTTTCTTTTCCTTTCTCAAACACCACTGCAAGAGGAACCTTTACCACTATGAACGACGCATAAGAGAGTGTGCCCAGCCCTCATAGCTTGGTTTAGAATTGGAGTATTGATTTGTTGTTTATGATGGATTTACTCTATAACAAGCCTCCTTCCAAGGATTGAATGCCACCTTGACTTTAGGTTTGGAGTTGAAACTTCATAAATTTAATTAAATTAACCCAAAGAACATTCTTCTTTGGGAAATTTTTTTTTTCAAATAAAATTGGGAGAAGTATTGTTTTCCACAATGTATGACAATTTATTGTTTCAAACACTAATTTTGTTTATGGTTTTCCACAATGTGTAAAAAAATTTATTGTTTCAAACACTTTTTTTTAAACCTTGGTTAGGTTAGAAAAATCAATGTAAATAACAATAATATATCAATGATTATCATAATTATTAATGATCATTTAAATCAATTTTATTTTTATTATTTTTATTAGAGCTTTAAAAAATAAAAAAAAATAATTGTCTTTTTTATAATTTTATTTATATTTTCCAAAAAATTTAAAAGAATAATTTTTAACTAATATAGTTTGTATAATTTTGATGAAATTAAAGGGTTAGAAAAATCAAT